>JARHVA010003957.1:547500-1157500 GCA_037957365.1 Torreya grandis
TAAGTATCCAAAGTATGTGTTTAACCAAGTTTTTCAAAAAAAGATTCATTGGTTTGATTACTTGTGAGTACTTAGTTTTTATTTAAGCTAAAGAACCAGCTAATCATAATCATCCCTATAGATATTAACTAGTTCACATATGTGTTGTGGTAATATTTTATATTAAGGTTAAGTATTGATTTTGATGAATTTATTTGGTCATTGTGTGAAAAAGAATATTATAAATGATTGTATGTTAAATATATGCATGTATGTATGCACATACCCCCTAAATCTTATAGTTGTATATATACCTATAAGATGTAGGGTGTATATATAATATATACCTATAAGATGTAGGAGGTATGTATGTATGTATATATATATATATATATATATATATATATATATATATATATATATATGTATGTATGTATGTATGTATGTAGAGTGTATATGTATAATATATACCTATAAGATGTCCTTCTAGCATAAGTGTTTCTAATAGAGGTAGACTATTATTCATATTTAGAGATGGGTGAAAAGGAGGTCTAATACTATACACTAATAGTCTCTCTCTCACACTTCAAGGTAGACTTTAAAAAACAATAAACTTCATGAGACCTATTATAAGATATGATACTCACATAATGCATATAAGGGCAGATTAGAAGCAAGGTAAAACAATCTTCATCACTTGTCAACCAAGTACACCACTTGAAATACTTAGGCAAGAATTAAAAATATTAAATCAACTTCATAATATTTATTAAAATTCAAAACAAGATGTCAAACTAGTACAGATCTATCATAATAGGTGTGTACTAAATACAAATGTCAAAAAGGCTTGCATATATAGATCATAGGAGAGGAGAGAGAAGAAGTGAAGATCAAGAGTCACAAGGCCAAGAGTCAAGACTTGGAAAATAGTTTAAAAAACAAGATAAATAAGTGTAAAATAGGTCAAAAAGATGTCATGGACAAGTTTCCACCGAAATTTCATCATTCTCCTTTAAGTAGGCATAGAGACCCTTCACTATCCTTCTTGAAACTACCTTCTTTGATGATGAGTCCACTTGACTGTCTAAAACTACCATAGGGATATTTGACACATTTTTTATATCCTAAGAAGGTTTAATCCTAATTGTGACAATCATCATATACCCCTCAACTGAAGAGCTCCTCATGGACATTTGTTGTTCATTGTCTAGCAGCCACTCATTAGCCTTGTAAGCCTCAAAGCTTATACTTATCACTTAGGTGTCCTATACCTATTCAAGGAGACTCATTGTATAAGTGTTAGTAAACTCACTTAGACCTTATTTTTCATCTAGTATATTAAATAGACCTCAAAATATTTAGGACACACACTTATCATCTTGACACTAGGTAGTCATGTTCATTCTCATTGTCTTATTTAGAACTGCCTGCAATGACCAACTAAGTAGAGGAGTTTTCATGTTTAAATAGGATGAGATATTAGTATGTGTAGTTATAAAAAGTCCTTACACACCTCCCTAAATTAATTTCATCTTCTCATTCTATTTTTCACCTATGAAATACCTCAAAACTTGTAGAAAATAGAGAATTAAGTCTGTCCGTATAAGTAAATAGTATAGAAAGGTTGGATTTCAAGGAGAATGATATAGTCCTAAATAAGTAAAAAATTATTTCAAATTAATTTGAACACTTTTAGATTCATAATTCTCCATATCTTCTCCATCATGTTCACATAAGGGTTTTAGGTCTCTTAGCTTCTTAACGTTGATTCATAAAGTTTAGACATTCAACCCCCGAACCAATTCCACAAATTTGGAGTATATTACCCCCCTAAACTATCCCTAGCTATTTTATGTCTCATATAACTCGTCCATACATATTTTAGTGAAGGAACTTGGCCTCTCAAGCTCTCTCTTGCATTTTGGATAGGTCTAAGACAAAATTAGGCCAAAATGACCACTCCTAAATGGTTACATGCAAACCAATGATTCATTTGGACTATAAATTATCCTCTAAAGGCTCTAATATGATTTTTAAAGGTTACATTATGTTATGAGTGAATTTGGAAACCATTAGGGTTCATGGTTAAGTTTAGGCCTAATACGCCTAGACTGTGTTTCTTGAGTATTTGACCACCTGACTAGTCTTAATGACTGTAAGATTTTTTTTAATATTTGTGTACATAAAAATCAACCTCATATATCATCAAATGGTCACTCAATGCTCCATAATTCATCTTATTTCAATTCATGTACAATACTTTCAAGTTTTGTAGCTCATGGAATGATCTCTATCTAAAACATAACAAAGAGCACTCTCTTGTTTATTTGACCAAAATAAAATTGTATAAGTATTTTTTGGGTTATGATGACCTTATTTATCATTTATTTAATCTTTATCACACATTTGGACCCCTCAAACCTTCAAACTCCCAAAACTAACTACTATTTTTTTGACTGTGTGCAAGGTTTAGGTAGATTGAGTATGACATTTGAAAACCTAGTTTATCCCCTATTATTTTCATCTAAGAATCACTTTAAAGTGTTTCATAATCACTTATGAGAGTGTTTTTTATGTATTCATCTCTAACCTATACCTTTGTCTACATTTTAAACTTACATTTTCCATAACTAGGCTAGTCTACAGTATGTGTTGACTGTGTCACATGTAGGTGGTGATTTGGGAAGAAGTGAAAATTTTCCTATAGGTAATATATATTTTAGAGCATTTTCTTACACACATTCATATTCATCCTAAGGTCACTAAGACTAACCACCTCTCATTTTTATGATCTTTTCTCTACCTACAGACCATGCTCTCATCTTTTTATTGCCAATATATTATAGTGTCACTAGTGCATTTCAAGTTTTAGGATCATTTAGGCCTAAAAATCACTATATCTCTCTAATCATCTTCAGTCAAAACTTTTTTGAGTTATAAGTCACTCAACCTTCATTCTCTTGATTGAATAACTTCATCATATGTCAAGATTTGATCTCTAAGGCCTATATTGCAAGGATGAGGCCATTTAGGCTTACACAAACTTTGTAATCTCTCACCAATAGATAACATTATATCAAATATAAACTTTTTTAGAGAAAATAAGGTAAATTATCTCATTTGAAACCTTTCAATTTTGAATAACTGTAGATGTTGCTTGAGAGTGTTCTTGGCTATGATAGTGAACCCTATGTAACTTGAAAAATCCATTCAAGTCTTGACATTGTTCACACCATATCTCTTGTGTTTTATATATCCCTTAAATTATTCATACATGCTTATAAGTGGCTATAGGTGACTATGTATATGGAGCTCTGATCAGTCTTCATTCATTATCTTGTAATCCCATCTCTATCAACCTTGAAGTATTTAAAATGTAAATATTCCATGGAGAAAATATATTCCATGGTTTAAGATGGCATACATAGGTGTACTATTTGACCTAAAACCACTTACACAAAGACAAACTCTATAACTATGAAAATAATGCTCTACAAATTAATGGTGGTGTTATTTCTAGCACAAGGAAGATAGTCTTACGTATCCATTCATATCCACACATGCCAAATGAGTTAAAACCACCATGGAAATGAAATATATACTCTTCCAACCTTCATATATCACTCCATTCACAAGGATAAATTCAAATAGATGGAGAAACTGAAGCTATTGGGGTTATGTAGGTAGGCTTAAGATGCTAACAATATTATAGATTGTTCATAGATCACATATCACCAATATTGTGACTATTTACATGAAATGGAAGTAAAAAGGGATTACTTTCATCCACCAAGTGCATTCATCTTAGATTTTCCTCTCTTGTCTGTACCAATTACAAATCAGTTGATCTTATTAACCTGACCAAGAGAGAGAAGAGACAGAGGTTAGTTTTTCCCAAATTTGAATATGTCAAAGCTTTTTAAGCATGGATATGACCTATGGGGATATAAATGGACATTCTTGAAGCTTCCACATGTGCTATAACTATCTTGAAGTCCATACAATAATTGAAACTCCCCTTTTTCTAAGTGATCTTCTTAATTTTAACATTGAAACTATAGAATGTCAGTTTCAAAATAATTCCTAACAATTACCTAACATCAAAAATGTTATAAAACTTCTTGACACACTTGAAATTTCATGTAAAATTGTAAAATTTCATTAAAATGACCTACAAGGACTTAACATGACACTAAGGACAAATGAAAAAAGTGTGATCAAGATGAAACATAATTTGTGACCTCATTTAAAACCATGGTGGACATTTTCCAACTTAATAGACCCTATGAAATTTTGAACTTATAGAGGGATTGACTTAATTTGATCTAAGAGTAAGATTATTCAACACACCCTACATCTTATAGGTATAAATACCTAAAAGATGTAGGGTGTATATATACACACTTTATATCTTTCTTGTACCAAGATGATGTAGAGTATATATATATTCCCTACATCTTATAAGTATATATAACGTGTATATATATATGCCTTATATCTTATAGGTATAGTATACACCCTATATATACTTATAAGATATAGGATACATATATACATACCTATAAGAAAGATGTAGTGTGTATATGTATACACCCTACATCTTTCTTATAGGTATTTATGTACATCCTACATATTATAGGTATATATACTTATAATATGTAAGGTATATGTGTGTGTGTAAGGTATATATACATACACCTATAAGAAAGATGTAGGATGTATATATGCGTATATATAAAATATAAGGTATATATATACATACATATAAGAAATATGTAAAGTATATATACACCTATAAGATGTAGGATATATATATATATACCCTACATTTTTTTATAAATATATACATACCTATAAGATATATATATACACACTTATAAGATATATTATATATATACTTATAAAAAATATGTATGATATATATATTATATCTTATAAGTATATATACATACTTATAAGATGTATGATACATACAATACATCTTATATATATATATATATATATATACCCTACATCTTATAAGTGTGTGTGTGTGTGTATATATATATATACACACACTTATAAGATGTAGGGTATATATATGTATATACCCTACATCTTATAAGTGTGTGTGTGTGTGTATATATACCCTACATCTTATAAGTGTATGTGTGTGTGTGTGTGTGTGTGTGTGTGTCCCCTATATCTTATATACACCTATATATACCTATAAGATGTATCAGTATATACTTATACACACACAAACACATCCTTATATTATATATATACCTATAATTATATACCTCCCACATATTATAGGCATATATACCTATAATATATGGGGTATATATAATTATATGGGTATATATGGCCCCTACATATACCTATAAGATATATATACCTTCTACATCTTTAAGTATATATACCCCTATATCTTATAGGTATATATACCTATAAGATGTAAGAGGTATATATATCTTATAGGTATATGTACATATCTATAATATGTAAGGTATATACCTTATATTTTATAAGTATATACATATATATATATATATATATATCATATATATTTCTTATAAATATGTATATATACCCTACATCTTAGAGGTATATAGAGTGTTATATACCTATAATACATAAGTTATATACCCTATGTCTTATAAGTATATAACCTATATCTTCTTTATAAATATGTATATATACCCTATATCTTATAGGTATATATAAGGTGTATACTATACCTATAAAATGTAGGTTATATATTTACACCCTACATATACTTATAAGTTGTAAGGTATATATTCTTACACACACACATCCCCTACATATTATATATATATATATATATAATATAAAGTGTATATATAATATATATATAAGATATGTATTTATGTATATATGTTATATATACTTATAAGATATTACACACACACACACACACACACACACACATCCTTCATCTTATAGGTATAACATACAGTCATTTATAATATTTTTGTTCACATAGTGACCAAATAAATATTATTGATTATTGAGTTGAAAGTATTTTATATGTGTATTGGATTATTGAGGCAACATTTTTTGAATTAAAATTTTAGTATATTGTTTAAGTAATGATGTACCAAATTTTATGATGTAGAAGAATGAAAGGTATTTGTGAATGATATGATTTTAATACCCAACTATGGACTATAGGTATATGAAGGGTTGGTCTAAGTATTTGAAGTATGTGTTTGACCAATTTTTTCAAAAAAAGATTCATTGATTTGATTGCTTGTGATTACTTAGTTTTTAATCAAGCTAAATAATTGACTAATCATAGTCATCATTATATCTTTTAACTAGTTCACATATGTGTTATGGTAGTATTTTATATTAAGGTTAAGTATTAATTTGGATGAATTTATTTGGTCTATTTGAACAAAAAAATTATAAATGATTTTGTGTGTGTGTGTGTGTGTGTGTGTGTGTGTGTGTGTGTGTGTGTGTGTGTGTGTGTGTGTGTGTGTGTGTGTATAAGATGTAGGGTGTATACATACACTTATCATATGTAGGGTATATATAAATATAATTAATAAGGATTGGCCATCAAGAACTTATGATGATAAATATTCTGATCACTTTGTTTTAATAAAAATCTTGTGAATAATAAATGGCTTTAGTTATAGCTCCCAAATCTTAAGGCCACAGATGTATATGATAAACTTTCACCATTTCATTTAATTTCCAAACCCACCATAAAAGTTTCTAAAAATGTTATCCAAGTTAAGAATAATGATTATTCTAAATACTACTTGCAAATAGTTGATGATAAAACTATTTGACAGTTAAAATCCTAGTCTAAATATAAGTTTTTATATATTGAAGCCATTATTATTGGTGTTTCCCTTTATTTAGAAAAGGTCTGGATGTCAGTATTTTAGGATGTTTGCTTGATAATAGACATACAAACTTTAGTGCTTACTTAAAAAATGCTATTCAAACTAGTTTTCATGATGGCCTAATTTTCACAACTATGTAACCCAATTATTTGGTTGCCATTCATCAGGAAGAAAACCTCAATAAAGTCTTGAAGCTCTTCCTTCAAAATCATGGATTAGATATGATCCTTGGATCTTATCCTCTTGATGTTAAATATCAAGTCATGTATCACCTAACAAACACCCTTCATCCTACCATCAAGCACACTCCAATGTAAGGCAAAATCATACACAAAAAAGGGATTCCCAAAACGTATTGATTTCAATCAATATTTACTCAATGGAAATTATAGAGCACAAATGTATTATCTTAGATCTACTGACAAGAGTCTTGATCAGTCTACAAAAGGTATGTTAATGAATTGGAATAATCTTGTAACTAAATATTTGAATAATAAAGTCTCAAAAATATAGTAAAGTCTTGATCAAGTTTATAAAATGTTAAAGAGTATTGAGTTATATCAGAAAGGAGAAATTAATAGAGTTATTAATGTTTTGAATGATAATATTACTACCCATCATAGTCAGCTTATACAAAAAATAGATAATGAATCCAATAATATTATACTACAGCAACAATATATTGAAACAAAGGTAGATGATATGATTACTTAGGAAAAGGTTATCAGTCTCAAAGTCAAGATCAACTTAAGACTAGTATGGCTTCTATTGAGATAGATTTGAAAACTCAAATTGATACTCTTGAGACAAAATAGGAAGAAGCACATTAGAAAATCAAATGGCTATCTTCAGCCTCTGATAGCATAGCTAGAGAAATTATAAACCAAAATTCTATCTTATATTATATTCTTGATATTCTAGATTCACTAAAAGACTAAGGACAATCTTCTCAGCATTAGCCAAAAATTGTTGTTTCAAAACATATTGATTATGGTCAAAATATTAATTCTTGGAAAAATGTTTTAAAGATATAAAGAGAATCATTCATGAAATCTAAATCAAAAATTCTACTTGATTCTGAGAAATCTCTGGATAAGATCTTCCAAATAAGTATGGCAAAAATTGAACTTACTAAAACTGAAAGCTATTTTGATATAGGAGAATCTTTAAAGTCCAGAACTCTACTAGATTCTCAAATAAGAACATTGAACCTTCAACCTTTCTTTTGAAAATTCAATTGTGAACCACCAAAAAAAGGAAAGAAATGATTTATACAATGTTAGCTTGGGCCAGTGTACAAATTCATGGTCTTAATAAAGATCCTTTTAGTGTTAGTCAACAAATTACAAATGATTTCATAGGAAATATCAAAAAATGGTGGGATGTTAGTGGTCCAGTGTTTCATGAAAGTATATCCACTCATCCAAAACCTATTTTTATACTCTACAATGCTTGACTTTCTAATTTGTTGGCACACTTGATAATGATAAATAAGTAAACAAAGAAAAGTTTTTTAAAGCTCAATTGTGTGATATGACCAGGCTAGATGAATATATGTACTATATGAAGAATCTATTTTATAATACTGAAGAAATATTTAATCCCACATATAAGATTAGGTATATAGAATCCTTTTCTAAATATTTTGATACCAAGCACAAAACTACTATGGGTGATAATCTTCCAATTATGTCTTTTAGAAGGATAAATCAGAATATTAAATAAGTTAATGAAAGGTTATGTGCAGAAAGAAACTATGAAGTTTCACAAATAGATTGGTGCCAAATTCTATAATTCTATGGATGATAATTTTGGTTGTATGGATGTGCATAGATATAGATAGTATAAAAAGAAGAAGAAATATCATTCTTACAAATGCTCATCAAAAAAATAATTTACTTATATTAAGCCTTGGAAGCCTAAAAATAAGTCTCAAAAAAAGAAATTTGGTCCTAGAAGGATATTCATAAAAAATAAACATGGGTTCCAAAAGAAACCAATCAAATGTTTCATCTATCAAGGTGATCATTATGCAAATAAATGTCTTAATAAAAAAAGAATCCAAAAAGATTAATTTTTTGAATAGCCATGGAATCAATGAAGATGAATGTGTTTTAGTTTTAGATGAAGATGAACTTAAATATGAATCAGATATTTTATGAAAAGCATCAAATAGTGATGACTCTAATAATAAAGTAAATATGAATCTTGTTGACACTAAATCAGAAGATGAATCATCTGATTATGATTCTGATATAGGATTTCAAATTCATATGATTTCTGCTCCTTTTCCAGATGCATTGAGTTTATCCCAACAAATATCTTTCCTCAAAAAAGATATGCTAAAACTCCTAAATATATGATCTCTAAAAGAATGTTTTTACAACAACAAATTATAGCTATCAAAAATCAAAAATCAAAAAAGAATTTCAGTCCAAAAATCAAAAATATCCTCCAATTGAATTTGTCTATCAACCTGACACATATGATAGAGATACTTGGTGAAAGAAGTGCATCTACCAACTTTAGCTCTTCTTAGCTAAAGCTTAGACTGAATTGCAAGATCTTATGAAAGAAGAAGCTCTTGATGATGAATATGAACAACTCTTTGAAGAAGAATTTCTCCAAGTAACTAATTAGATGGAATCTCATTTTGAGGGGGGAGAAACCTCTCATAACAATTCAAAAATACATTAGATATTAGTATATAATACTAATAATCTAGTATGTAAAATTCAAACTAAATAAGATTATTTAAAACCATATAGCTTGGATGTCTTGTTTTAACATAGGTGTTGATATTTTTATTGCTAGATATCATTCTATTCCTATTGATATGTGGAAATCTGATTTTCATAAGTTAACTTTCAATACAAAAATTGTAGTTTCATAATTTTTTGTAGTTATCCCTGTTATGATTGGTGACTCTATCTATCATTTTAAGATAGTACAACATGAGATACCAATGTATAACATGATGATTGGTTTAGATAACTTAGTTATTTTATATCTTATTACAATCCAGTCACATGAAATAATTCTTATAAAAAAATATTCTTTATATAAGAAATCTAGATATGAATACAGAATTCTTATGAAAGAAAAACTAAAGAAACTAGTTGATACCGGATGGATACAACAAAAGGTAAATCTTTATCATGATAGCATTGAACTAATATTTTAAAAACTCAAAAAAGATTGATGCTCTAAAAATTCTTTAGCATTCAGAGATAGGAAAATACATGAATGCAGAATTGAACTAAATATGGTAAAGCATAAAAATGGCAAAGAAATAGAACTTAAGTTTAGGGCACATCATTCAAGAATATCTCCTTCACTTACAAAGAAATGTTTTTAGGAAATAAATCAATTAAAGGAATAAGGTTTGATAAGAGATTCTAATATCCCTTGGGATTGTAGAGCATTTTATGTAAATAAAAGATCAAAAAAATAAGGGAAAAGAAGAGATTAGTCATAAATTATGTTCCTCTTAATAAATATATTTTACCTGTTTAACATCCTATTCTTTTAAAAGATGAAATATTGTAGAGGATAAGTAGAAGTAAATTTTATAGTAAATTTGATTTAAAATTAGGATTTTGGTAGATACAAGTAGCAAAACAACATAGGTATAAGACTACATTTGTCACTCTATTTGGACAATATGAATGGAATGTCTTACCCTTTGGCTTAAAGACTACTCCTAACATATTTCAAGAAATGATGAACAAGATTTTCTTAGCTTATTCTGATTTTATCATTTTCTACATAGATGATATATTGGTTTTTTCAAAATATCCTAAAGATCATCTAAACCATATAAAAATAATTCTATCAAATTGTGTTTGATAATGGTTTAGTTCTATTTGAGAAAAAAATGTTAATTTTCAGAGATGAGATTGATTTCTTAAGAGTTACTATAAAATTAGGAAAAGTTGCAGTTTAGGGACATGTTTTGAAGAATATTAAGAATTTTTTTGATGAGCTCAAAGATAAAAAATTACTACAAAGATTTCTTGGTTGTGTAAACTATGTAGTAGGTTATTATTATAATATTACATATGATAGAATACTTCTAAACAAAAGGCTAACAAAAAATCCTCCAGCATAGTCAGATGAAATGATAAAAGTTATTCAAAGAATAAAACAAAATTGTCAAAATTTTCCACCTTTAGTTTTACCTAGTAATGGTCTAAAGATTATTGAAATAGATGTTTCATAACTATATTAGGGTGTAGTTATTAAAGAAAGGCTATCAGATAGTTCAGAAAAACCCTATAGATTTGCTTCAGAAAATTTTAAACAGGCTCAAAAAAATTATCACTCTACTCACAAAGAAATTCTTACTATTATTAAGGCTACTCAAGCTTTTATGTTCTTGTGAGATCAAAAAAAATTATTTTTAGATCTAATTTAAATAACTTTATAAGTATTCTTCATTCTACTGATAATCTAAAGAAAAGATCTATGAGCAGGTTAACTAGATGGGCAATATTTCTATCAGACTTTGATTTCTCTATTGAATATATTCTAAAAAAAAATTGCCTTATTGATTTTATATCTAGATAATTTAATTTCAAATAGTTAGTCATGGTAGTAAATGTTACTAAAGTTCATGAAGAATATTATCAGCGTATATGGAGATCCACTCCATCTTTTGTTAATCAGTTAAATCATGAAATCAATGTCCTCATAATAAAATCTCATGAAGCCTCTATAGAACTCAATAATACTCATCTGGCATGGACATCTTAGTTTCAAGAACCTGATGACAAAAGGTGATGTTCAACAATAATGTTATATCATGAAGCTAATAATCCAAGGATTATTGGTATAAATAATCCATTTAAGAATTTCATTTGTACACATAGTTTTGAATTCTTAATCCAATGGTCTGCCTTTTGGCCAAATTTTAATTATGTAGTAGAGAATTTGTGGTCATCTACTAAAATTCCAAATTATTTGTTTGAATTTATGGATTATACTATGCCAATAAAAACTTTTGATGATCCTATTGTTCATATTCCTCTAGATCAAGTGAGAAATATATTTATTATTTTAAGGATACCTTTTAGGATTAAATTTAAAATATTTTTAGTTCAACATTTCCAAGCTGATCTACATGTCAGTTTAGCTCTTACATAACCATTAGTAGCTCTTTATAAGTGATTCACTATAAGTTATCAATTTGTGTTTCCTCCTACAACTGGCGGTCATATTTTAAGATTTCCATAAACTTTGTACATGGACCACAATGACTTTGATTCTAATGATGACAACTATTATTCTCCCCAAAGAGAATATATTTTTAATGATGATGATTGAACTGATATAAAGACTAGTTATGAGGTTTATCCATAACTATGAATATGGGCATGATAACCCTATTTTGTTATTTATGGACCTCACCACTTTTAAAAAGGTGGTAACCTATCAGTTGTGTCATTAGATTCCTTATTATTTTGTGTAGTTGGTGATGCATAGTGGGCCCATAACCCACTAACCTTTAGCATCTTGCCTTTTTTCCATTGATTCAGCATCTTTGTGTCGATCGTTGACCTTCTCATTTCATCTTACAAATATGAGGAATTCTTCATGTCATAAGCATTAAATTCCTAGAGTCTTGCATCTAAGCCTTAGAATAAAAGTGTATGCTCTTTGCTTTCCCTCTCTATGGGATCTTGTGAATTATAAAATTTTCTTAGAAATGATGTTTATAATATGTTTCTTGTGTGGAATCACTCTGATATTTGTTATATTAGCTTGTTTATAAAGTCATGTAATCATGGTGTGTAGTCTTTAAGAGTGTGATCATATGTTTAGATATCAGTATTTAATACTAATAATCTATTATGTGAGATTTAGATTAAATGGAATGGTTTTAGACCATATAGCTTAGATGTCCTTCTTGACATAGGTACTGATATTTCTCTTTCTAGATATCATTATATTCCTACTATTATGTGGAAAATTTATTTTCATAAGTTGAATTTCAATACAAAAATTGTAGTTTCAGATTTGTCTATAGTTATTCCTCTTATGCTTGGTGACTTTATCTATCATTTTAAGATAGTTCAACATGATATTCCAATGTATGACATGATGATTGGTTTAGCTAACTTGGCTACTTTCTATCCTATTACAATTCAACCACATGAAATAATTCTTGCAAAAAAATATTCTTTATATAAGAAATCTAGATATGGATGTAGAATTCTTATGAAAGAAAAACCAAAGAAATTAGTTGATATCAAATGGATACAATAAAAGGTAAATATTTGTCATGCTAGCATTGAACCAATAATTAAAAAACTCAAAAAATATTGTTGCTCTAAAAATATTTTAGCATTCAAAGATAGGAAAATGCATGAATACATAATTGAACTAAAGATGGTAAAGGATAAAAATGGCAAGGAAATAGAACCCAAGTTTAGGGCACATCATTCAGGAATGTCTCCTTCACTCAGAGAGGAATGTTTTTAGGAAATAAAGCAATTAAAGGAACAAGGTTTGATAAGAGATTCTAATTACTCTTGGTCTTGTGAAGTATTTTATGTAAATAAAAGATCAGAATAAATAAGGGAAAAGAAGAGATTAGTCATAAATTAGGTTCCTCTTAATAAATATATTTTATTTGTTCAACATCCTATTCCTTCAAAAGATGAAATCTTATAGAGAATAAGTGGAAGTAAATTTTACAATAAATTTAATTTAAAATCAAAATTTTGGCTAATACAAGTAGCAAAACAAGACAGGTATAACACTGCATTTGTCACTCTATTTGGACAATATGAATGGAGTGTCTTACCATTTGGCTTAAAGACTACTCCTAGCATATTTAAGGAAATGATGAATAATATTTTCTTGATTTATTCTAATTTTATCATTGTCTACATAGATGATATATTCATTTTTTTAAAATCTTCTAAAGATCATCTAAACCATCTAGAACAATTTTATTAGATTGTGTTTGATAATGATTTAGTTCTATCTGAGAAAAAAATGTCAGTTTTCAGAGACAAGATTGATTTCTTAGAAGTTACTATAAAATCAAGAGAATTTGTAGTTTAGGAACATGTTTTGAAAAATATTAAGAATTTTTCTTATGAGCTCAAAGATAAAAAATTGCTACAAATATTTATTGGTTGTGTAAACTATGTAGCAGGTTATTATTATAATATTGCACATGACAAAATACTTCTAAACAAAAGGCTAAAAAAAAATCCTCTAGTATGGTCACATAAAATGACAAAGGTCATTCAAAGAATAAAATAGAATTGTCAAAATTTTCCACCTTTAATTTTACCTAGTAATGGTCTAAAGATTATTGAAATACATGCTTCATACTATATTGGAGTGTAGTTCTTAAAGGAAGGCTATTAGATGGTTCAGAAAAATCTTGCAAATTTGCTTCAAAAAATTTTAAATAGGGTCAGAAAAATTATCATTCTACTCACAAAGAAATTATTGCTATTATTAAGCCTATTCAAGCTTTTATGTTCTTTGTGAGATCAAAAAAATTTCTTGTTAGATCTGATTTAAATAACTTATGTGTATTCTTCATTCTACTGATAATCTAAAGAAAAGATCTGTGAACAGGTTAACCAGGTGGGCAACATTTTTGTCAGACTTTGATTTCTCTATTGAACATATTTCTAGAAAAAAGAATTACCTTGCTGATTTTATATCTAGAGAATTTAATTCCAAACAGACAGTCATGGCAGTAACAGTTACTAAAATTCATGAAAAATTTTATCAGTATATATGGAGATCCACTCCATCTGTTGTTAATCAGTTAACTCATAAAATTAATTCCTTCACAATAAAATCCCATGAAGCCTCTACATAACTCAATAATACTCATTTGGTATTGACATCTCAATTTCAAGAACCTGATGGCAAAAGGTGGTATTCAACAATAATGTTATATTATGAAGCTAATAATCAAAGGATTACTAGTATAAATAATTCATTTAAGAATTTCATATGTAGACATGGTTTTAAATTCTTAATCTAATAGTCTACCTTTTGGCCAAGTTTTAATCTTACAGTAGAATTTTTTTTGTTATCTACTAAAATTCTATATTATTTGTTTGAATTTTTGGATTATATTATGCCAATAAAAGCTTTTGATGATCTTTTTGTTCATATTCCTCCAAATCAAGTGATAGATATATTTATTTCTTTAAGAATACCTTTCAAGATTGAATTTGAAATATTTTTAGTTCAATAATTCCAAGCTAATATGCATGCCAGTTTAACTCATGCACAACCATTAGCGGCTCTTTGGAAGTAGTTCACTATAAGTCATCAAGTTGTGTTTCCTCCTACACCTGGTGGTCATATTTTAAGGAATTCATCAAATTTATACATAGACCACAATGACTTTGATTCTGATGATGACAACTATTATTCTTCCTAAGGAGAATATGAATTCAATGATGATGATTGAACTGATATAAAGACTAGATACAGGGTCTATTCATAGCCATGAATGTGGGCATGATAACCCTCTTTTATTATTTGTGGACCTCACTAATTTTAAAAAGGTGGTAACTTGTCGATAGTGTTGATAGATTCTTTGTTCTTTTGTGTATTTAGTGGTGTACAATGAGGCCATAACCCACTAACCTTTGGCATCTTACCTTCTATCCATTAATTTAGCATCTTTATGTCAAACATTGATATTTTCATTTCATTCTATAAATATGAGAAGTTCTTCATGTCATAAGCATTGAATTCCTAAAGTCTTATGTCTAAGTCTTAGGAGAAAACCATATGCTCTTTGCTTGCCTTCTCTGTGGGATCCTACGAATCAAAAACTTTTCTTAGAAATGATGTTTATAATATGTTTCTTGTGTGGAATCACTTTGTTATATATTGTATTAGATTCTTTGTAATGTCCTATAATCACATTGTGGAGTCTTTAAGAGTGCGATCTTATGTTTAATGGTATCAGAGCCATGTCAATACTTTGTTAGAATTATGTTACTTCTGTAATATTTCTCAGATATATCAATAAAATTTTACTTCCATCTCTTGCTCTTTGTATCTATCTTACCATTATTATGTTCTTTTATCTCCATATCATCTTCAGACAATAGGAAAGAGGATGATCCTATAAATCCATGAAGAAGGCATGATTTAGGATCTTTATAGTACCAAAGATAGGAAGACTATGGATGCGCCAAACCAAATAACTCTTGATAGTATAGGTAAATAACATGTATGTACTATCTTTGATATATCTGTTGGTTCGTTCTTTTCTACAAATGAAGCAACTGTAGAATTTAATGAAGAAAATCCTAGTCTTGAATGGAAGCTCCTAAATCTTAAGGCCACAAATGTATATGATAAACTTTCACCATTTTATTTAATTGCTAAAACCACCATAAAATTTTATAAAAATGTTATCCAAGTTAAGTAGAATGATAATTATAAATACCACTTGTAAATAGTTGATGACAAAACTATTTGATAGTTAACATCCCAATCTAAATATAAGTTTTTGCATATTGGAGCTATTACTATTGGTGTTTTCTTTTTATTTAGAAAAGTTTTGAATGTCAGTATTTTAGGATGTTTTCTTGATAAAATACATACAAACATTAGTTTTTTCTTATAAAATATTATTTAAATTGGTCTTCATGATGGCCCAATTTTCATAACTATGTATCCTAATTATATGGCTGCCATTCATTAGGAAGAAAACCTCAATAAAGTCTTGAAGCTCTTCCTTCAAACTCATGGATTAGATATGATCCCTAGATATTATCCGATTACTATTAAATATCATGTCATGTATCACCTAATGAACACCCTTCATCCTATCATCAAGCACACTCCCATTCAAGATAAAATCATGGTGTGTCATGATATATAAAATAGTCAGATAATCCCAGTTGAATCAATTTCTCAGTCTAACCTTAAGTTTCTAAAAAAATAGATAGTAGACACAAAAAAAATTCAAAATCCTAGGAAATCCTTATCACTTGCTACATCTATAAAATATTTTCCAAACAAATCTATTATTAGATTTGACTCTCAGAATGATCTAAAAGATCATATGTTGAATATACAATTATAGCAACCCTTGCATCCAATCAGTCCTCACTGTCTGCATTTGAAGAAAGTCCATGACCCTCAAATAGATTCATTTAAATATATTGATTTCTAAAATATTAAGTCATTTAGATCAATCTAGTATTCAAATAGTTAAAAGAGATTTAGCCATAGAAAGACTACTTGAGAAAAATAAGAAGTTACTTGCTGAAGCCAAAAGAATTAATATGGTACAAACTTCTAGAGAAAATATTAGAAAAGAAGAAGAGGAAGGTCATACATGGAAAAATCCTCTGGGAGATGAATCATACACAGAAAAGGGATTCCCAAATCCTATTGATTTCAATCAATATTCACCCAATGAAAAATATAGAGCATAAATATATTATCTTAGATCTACTAACAAGAGTCTTGATCAGTCTATAAAAGTTAAGTTAATGAATCAGAATAATCTTGCAACTAAATGTTTAAATAATAAAGTCTTAGAAATTGATCAAAGTCTTGATCAAGTTTTTAAAATGTTAAGGAGTATTGAGTTATATCAAAAAAGAGAAATTACTAGAGCTATTAATGTTTTGAATGATAATATTATTATCCATCATAGTTAGCTTATCTAAAAAATAGATAATGAATCCATTAGTATTCAACTACAGTAACTATCTATTGAAACAAATGTAGATGATATGATTTATCAAGAAAAGGTTATTAGTCAAAGTCAAGATCAACTTAAGATTAGTATGGCTTCTATTGAGATAGATTTGAAAAATCAAATTGCTACTCTTGAGATAAAATAGGAAGAAACACATTAAAAAATCAAACAACTATCTTTGGCCTCTGATAGCATAGCTGGAGAAATTATAAACCAAAATTCTAGCCTATTTTCTATTTTTGATATTCGAGATTCACTAAAATACAAAGGACAATCTTCTCAATAATACCCAAAAATTGTTGTCTTAGAACATATTAATTACAGTCAAAATATTCATTCTTAGCAAAATATTTTAAAGATACAAAGAGAATCATTCACAAAATCTAAATCAAAAAGTCTGCCTAATTTTGAGAAATTTTTGGATAAGATCTTCCAAATAGGTATGGAAAAAATTGAACCTACTGAAACTGAAAGCTATTTTGATATAGAATAATCTTCAAAGTCTAGACCTCCACTAGATTCTCAAATAAGAACATTGAACCTTCAACCTTTCTTCTAGAAATTTAATTATGAACCACTAGAAATAAGGAAAGAAATGATTCATGTAATGTTAGCTTGGGCCAGTGTATAAAGTCATGGTCTTAAAAAAGATACTTTTAGTGTTAGTCAATAAATTGAAAATGGATTCATGAGAAATATCAAAGAATGGTGAGATGTTAGTGGTCCAGTGTTTCATGAAAGTATATACACTCATCCAGAACCTATTTCTGCACTCTACAATGCTTTATTTTATAAATTTGTTGGCACACTTGATAATGATAAAAAAATCAAACAAATCAAATTTTTTTAAAGCTCAATTGTGTGATATGACAAAGCTAGATGAATACATGTGCTACATGGAGAATCTGTTCTATAATACTAGAGAAATCTTTAATCCAACATATAAGATTAGGTATATAGAATCTTTTTCTAAATAATTTGCTACCAAGTACAAAGCTATTATGGGTGATAATATTCCAACTATGTCCTTTGGAAGGATAAATCAAAATATTAAAGTAGTTAATTAAAGGTTATGTGTAGAAATAAAGGCACAAAAAGAAACTATGAAGTTTAACAAATAGATTGGTGCCAAATTCTATAATTCTATTTATGATAATTTTGGTTGTATGTATGTGCATAGATATAAATAGTATAAAAAGAAGAAGAAATCTCATTCTTGAAAATATTCTTCAGAAAAATAAATTATTTATATTAAGTCTTGGAAGCCTAGATATAAGGTTTGAAAAAGGAAATTTGGTCCTAGACAGATATTCAGAAAAAAAAACATGGGTTCCAAAAGAAGCTAGTCAAATGCTTCATCTGTCAAGGTGATCATTATGCAAAGAAATGTCCTAATAAGAAAAAAAAAATCCAAAAATATTAATTTTCTAAATAGCCATGGAATCAATGAAGATGAATATATTTTAGTTTCAGATGAAGATGAACTTCAATATGAGTCAAATATTTTGTGAAAAGTATCAGATAGTGATGACTCTGATAATAAAGTAAATATGAATCTTGTTGACACTAAATCAGAAGATGAATCATATATTTATTATTTTGATATAGAATTTCATATTCATATTATTTCTAATCCTTTTCTAGATGCATTGAGTTTATCCCAACAAATATCTTTTATCCAAGAAAGATATGCTAAAACTCTTGCATATATGATCTCTAAAAGAATGTTTTTACAACAAAAAATTACAGATACTGAGAAAAAATATTCTCTCTACTTAGCTCAAAAAAAAAGGCAAAAGGATATTTTTCCCCAAGAATTTTAATCTAAAAATAAAAAATCTCCTCTGATTGAAGCTGCCTATCAACCTGACACATATTATAGAGATACATGGCAAAAGAATCACATCTACCATCTTTAGCTCTTCTTAGCTAAAGCTCAGACTAAATTCCAAGATATTATGAAAGAAGAAGTTATTACTGATAAACATGAACAACTCTTTGAATAAGAATTTCACCAAGTAACTAATGAGATTGAATCTCATTTTGAGAGGATAAAAACCTCTCATAACAATTTAAATATACATCAGATATTAGTATATAATAGTAGTAATCTAGTATGTGAAATTTAGATTAAATGGGATAGTTTTAAATCATATAGCTTGGATGTCCTATTTAATACAAGTGATGATATTTCTCTTACTAGATATCATTTTATTCCTATTGATATGTGGAAAGTTAATTTTCATAAGTTGACTTTCAATACAAAAACTATAGTTTTAAAATTGTTTGCAATTATTCCTATTATGCTTGGTCATGCTAGCATTGAACCAATATTTTAAAAAATCAAAAAATATTGCTACTCTAAAAATATTTTAACATTCAGAGATAGGAAAATACATGAATGCAAAATTAAACTAAAGATGGTAAAAGATAAAAATAGTGAAGAAATAGAACCCAAGTTTAGGTCACATTATTCAGGAATGTCTCCTTCACTTAGAGAGGAATGTTTTCAAAAAATAAATCAATTAAAGGAATAAGGTTTGATAAGAGATTATAATATCTCTTGGGCTTGTGAAACATTTTATGTAAATAAAATATCAAAACAAAGAAGGGGAAAGAAGAGACTAGTCATAAATTATGTTCCTTTTAATAAATATGTTTTACATGTTCAACATCTTATTCTTTCAAAAGATGAAATCTTGCAAAGAATAAGCGGAATTAAAGTTTACAATAAATTTTATTTAAAATAAATATTTTGACAGATAAAAATAGTATAACAAGATAAATATAAGACTGCATTTGTCACTCCATTTGGATAATATGAATGAAATGTCTTACCCTTTGGCTTAAGAATTGCTCCTAGCATATTTCAAGAAATGATGAACAAAATTTTATCAACTTATCTTAATTTTATCATTGTCTACAAAGATGATATATTAGTTTTTTCAAAATCTCCTAAAGATCATCTAAACCATTTAGAATAATTCTATCAGAGAAAAAAATGTCAATTTTTAGAGATAAAATTGAGTTCTTAAGAGTTACTATAAAATCAAAAGTTGTAGTTTAAGAACATGTTTTGAAGAATATTAATAATTTCCTTAATGAACTCAAAGATAAAAATTTGCTACAAAGATTTTTTGGTTGTGTAAACTATGTAGTAGGTTATTATTATAATATTACATAGGACAGAATACTTCTAAACAAAAGGCTAACAAAAAATCCTCTAGCATGGTCAGATGAAATGACAAAGACCATTTAAAAAATAGAATAGAATTGTCAAAATTTACCTCCTTTAGTTTTACCTGATAATGGTCTAAATATTATTGAAATAGATGCTTCAGAACTATATTGGAGTGTAATTCTTAAAGAAAGGTTGTCAGTTGGTTCAAAAAAACCTTACAAATTTTCTTCAAAAAAGTTTAAATAGGCTCAAAAAAATTATCACTCCACTCATAAAGAAATTATTGTTGTTATTAAGGCTATTCAAGATTTCATATTATTTATGAGATCAAAAAAAATTTATTATTAGATCTGATTTAAATAACTTCCTTAATAAAGTCTTGAACCTCTTCCTTCAAACTCATGGATTAGATATGATCCCTGGATCTTATCTTCTTATTGTTAAATATCAGGTCATGTATTGCCTAATGAACACCCTTCATCTTATCAATAAGCACACTCTTATGAAAGGCAAAAGTGTGGTTTGTCGCACTATAAGAAATAGTCAGATAATTTTATTTGAATCAATCTCTTGATCTGACCTTAAGTTTTCCAAAAAATAGATAGTAGACATAAAATTTGTTCAGAAACTCAAAAAATCCTTATCATTTACTACATCTGTAAAAGATTTGCTAAATAAATATATTATCATATATGACTCTCAGAATGATCTAAATTACCATAAGTTAAATATATAATTGTAGTAACCTTTGCCTCTAATTAGCCCTCACTATCTACATCTCAATAAATTTCATGACTCTCAATTAGATTTATATTATTATATTAATTGCTAAAAAATCATAAGTCATCCAGATCAATCTAGTATTCACATGGTTAAAATAGATTTACCCATAGAAATATTTCTTGAGAAAAATAATAAGTTACTTATTGAAGCTAAAAGAATTAATATGGAAGGAACTTCTGTAAAAAAGACTATAAAAAAAGAAGAGAAAGGTCATATATGGAAAACTCCTCTAGAAGATGACTCATACACAAAAAAAAGATTTTCAAAGCCTGTTGATTTCAATCAATGTTCACCTGATGAAAAAAATATAGAGCAAAAATCTCAAATCTACTGATAAGAGTCTTGATCAGTCTAAAAAAGTTAAGTTAATGAATTGGAATAATCTTGTGACTAAATGTTTGAATAATAAAGTCTCAAAAATACAACAAATTTTTGATCAAGTTTCTAAAATTTTAAGGAGTATTGAGTTATATCATAAAAGAGAAATTACTAGAGCTATTAATATTTTGAATGATAATATTACTACCCATCATGGTCAGTTTATCCAAAAAATAGATAATGAATCCAATAGTATTAAACTATAGTAAAAATTAGTTAAAATAAAGGTAGATGATATGATTGCTTAGGAAAAGGTTATCAGTCAAAGTCAAGATCAACTTAAGACTAGTATGACTTCTATTGAGATAGATTTGAAAACTCAAATTGCTACTCTTGAGACAAAATAGGAAGAAATATATCAGGAAATCAAACAGCTATCTTCAACCTCTAATAGCATAGCTAGAGAAATTATAAACGAAAATTTTAGCTTATCTTCTATTCCTGATATTCTAGACTCACTAAAAGATAAAGGATAATCTTCTTAGAAATAACTAAAAATTATTATTTTAGAACATATTGATTATAGTCAAAATATTTATTCTTGGAAAAATGTTTTAAAGGTACAAAGAGAATCATTCACAAAATTTAAATCAAAAAGTCGGCCTGATTATGAAAAATCTCTAGATAAGATCTTCCAAGTAGGTATGGTAAGAATTAAACTTACCAAAACTGAAAACTATTTTGATATAGGAGAATCTTCAAAGTCTATACATCCATTAGATTCTCAAATAAGAACATTAAACCTTCAACCTTTCTTCTGGAAATTCAATTGTAAATCACTAAAAAAAAAAGAAAGAAATGATTCATGCAATGTTAGCTTGGACCAGTGTAAAAATTCATGGTCTTAAGAAAGATCCTTTCATTAGTCAATAAAATATAAATGAGTTCATAAGAAATATCAAATAATGGTAGGATGATAGTGGTCTAGTGTTTCATCAAAGTATATACACTCCTCCAAAACTTATTTCTAAACTTTGCAATGCTTTACTTTCTAAATTTGTTGGCATAATTGATAATGATAAAAAAAAAATAAAGCATTTTTTTTTAAATTTCAATTGTGTGATATGACTAGGATAGATGAATATATGTGCTATATGGAGACTCTGTTCTATAATATTGAAGAAATATTTAATCTAGCATATAAGATTAAGTATAGAGAATCTTTTCCTGAATATTTTGCTACCAAGTACAAAGGTGTTATGGGTGATAATATTTCAACTATGTCCTTTGGAATGATAAATCAAAATATTAAATTAGTTAATGAAATGTTATGTGTAAAAATAAAGGCATAGAAAGAAACTATGAAGTTTCACAAATAGATTGGTGCCAAATTTTGTAATTCTATTGATGATATTTTAGTTGTAAGGATGTGCATAAATATAGATAGTATAAAAAGAAGAATAAATCTCATTCTTGAAAATACTTATCAAAAAAAGAATTTACTTATATTAAGCCTTGTAAGCCAAGATATATGTCTTGAAAAAATAAATTTGGTCCTAGATGGATATTTAAAAAAAAGAAATATGGGTTCCAAAAGAAGTTGGTCAAATACTTCATCTGTCAAGGTGATCATTATGCAAATAAATATCTTAATAAGGAAAAATAATCCAAGAAGATTAATTTTCTAAATAGCCATGGAATCAATGAAGATGAATATGTTTTAGTTTTAGATGAAGATGAACTTCAATATGAGTCAGATATTTTATGGAAAGCATCAGATAGTGATGACTCTGATAATCAAGTAAATATAAATCTTGTTGACACCGAATCAAAAGATGAATCATCTAATTATGATTCTGATATAGGATTTTAGATTCATATGATTTTTACTCTTTTTTCTAGATGCATTGAGTTTATCCCAACAAATATCTTTTCTCAAATAAAGATATGCTAAAACTCTTGCATATATGATTTCTGAAAGAATATTTTTACAACAATAAATTACAGCTACTAAGTAAAAATATTCTCTCTACTTAGCTCAATAAAAAAGTTCAAAGGATATTTTGTCCCAATAATTTTAGTACAAAAATTATAAAGCTCCTTCGGTTGAAGCTGCCTAGCAACTTGACACATATAATAGAGATATTTGGTGAAAGAAGTGCATCTACCAACTTTAGCTCTTCTTAGCTAAAGCTCAGACTGAATTATAGGATCTTATGAAAGAAGCTCTTACTAATGAATATAAACAATTTTTTGAAGAAGAATTTCTCCAAGTAACTAATGAGATCAAATCTTATTTTGAGGGGGGGGGGGCGGGGCGGCGGCGGGAGGAACATCTCATAACAATTCAAACATACATCAGATATCAGTATATAATACTAATAATTTAGTATGTGAAATTTAGATTAAATAAGATGGTTTTAAACTATATAGCTTAGATGTCTTGCTTGACATAGGTGTTGATATTTATTTTTTACATATCATTCTATTCCTACTGATATGTATAAATTTGATTTTCATAAGTTGACTTTAAATATAAAAACTATAGTTTTAGAATTATCTGCAATTATTCTTGTTATGTTTGATGACTCTATCTATCATTTTAAGATAGTACAACATGAGATGTCAATGTATGACATGATGATTGGTTCAGATAACCTAGTTACTTTCTATCCTATTACAATCTAGTTACATCAAATAATTTTTGTAAAAAAATATTCTTTATTTAAGAAATTTAGATATGAATGCAAATTTTTTATGAAAAAAAAATCAAATAAACTAGTTGATACCAAATAGATACAGCAAAAGGTAAATCTTTATCATGCTAACATTCAACCAATATTTGAAAAAATCAAAAATATTACTACTCTAAAAATCTTTTGACATTCAGAGATAGGAAAATATATGAATGCAAAATTGAACTAAAGATGATAAAGGATAAAATGGCAAAGAAATAGAACCCAAGTTTAAGGCACATCATTCAAGAATGTCTCCTTCACTTAGAGAAAAATGTTTTAAATAAATAAATCAATTAAAAGAATAAGGTTTGATAAGATATTTTAATATCCCTTAAGTTTGGGAAGCATTTTATGTAAATAAAAGATCGAAACAAATAAGGGGAAAGAAGAGATTAGTCATAAATTATGTTCCTCTTAATAAATATGTTTTACCTATTCAACATCTTATTCTTTCAAATGATGAAATTTTGTAGAGAATAAGTGGAAGTAAAGTTTATATTAAATTTGATTTAAAATCAAGATTTTAGTAGATACAAGTAGCAAAATAAGATAGGTATAAGACTGCATTTATCACTTTATTTAGACAATTTGAATGGAATGTCTTACCCTTTGGCTTAAAGACTACTCCTAACATATTTCAAGAAATGATAAATAAGATTTTCTCAACTTATTTTGATTTTATCATCGTCTACATAGATGATATATTAGTTTTTTCAAAATCTCTTAAATATCATCTAAACCATCTAAAACAATTCTATCAAATTATGTTTGATAATGGTTTAGTTATATCTGAGAAAAAAAAGTCAATTTTCAGAGATGAGATTGAGTTCTTAGGAGTTACTATAAAATCAGAAGAAGTTGTAGTTCAAAAACATGTTTTGAAGAATATTAAGAATTTTCTGATGAACTCAAAGATAAAAAATTGTTACAAAAATCTCTTGGTTGTATAAACTATATAGCAAGTTATTATAAATTGTTACAAGAATTTTCACTTAGAGAGGAATATTTTTAGAAAATAAATAAATTAAAGGATAAGGTTTGATAAGAGATTCTAATAGCCCTTAGGCTTGGGAAGCATTTTATGTAAATAAAAGATCAGAACAAATAAGGGGAAAGAAGAGATTAGTCATAAATTATGTTTCTCTTAATAAATATATTTTACCTGTTCAGCATCTTATTCTTTCAAAAGATGAAATCTTACAGAGAATAAGTAGAAGTAAATTTTACAATAAATTTGATTTAAAATCAATATTTTGGTAGATACAAGTAGTAGAACAAGATAGGTATAAGATTGCATTTATCACTCTATTTGGATAATATGAATGGAATATCTTACCCTTTGGCTCAAAGATTGCTCCTAACATATTTTAGAAAATGATAAATAATATTTTCTCAACTTATTCTGATTTTATCATTGTCTACATAGATTATATATTGGTTTTTTCAAAATCTCTTAAAGATCATCTAAAACAATTCTATCAGATTGTGTTTGATAATGGTTTAGTTATATCTGAGAAAAAAATATCAGTTTTCAAAAATGAGGTTGAGTTATTAAGAGTTACTATAAAATAAGGAGAATTTGCAATTCAAGAACATGTTTTGAAGAATATTAAAAAAAAATTGATGAACTCAAAGATAAAAAATTGTTACAAAAAAATATTGGTTATGTAAACTATGTAGCAAGTTACTATTATAATATTACACACGATAGAATAATTTTAAATAAAATGCTAAAAAAAATCTCTAGCATGGTCAGATGAAATGACAAAGATCATTCAAATAATAAAATAGAATTGTTAAAATTTACCACCTTTAATTTTGCATAGTAATGTTCTAAATATTATTGAAATAGATTCTTTAGAACTATATTGAGGTACAGTTTTTAAAGAAAGACTATTAGATGGTTCAAAAAAACCATACAAATTTACTTCAAAAAATTTTAAACAAGCTCAAAAAAATTATCACTCGACTCACAAAGAAATTCTTATTGTTATTAAAGTTATTCAAGCTTTTATGTTCTTTGTGAGATTAAAAAAAATTATTATTGGATCTGATTTAAATAACTTTGTAAGTATTCTTCATTCTACTGATAATCTAAAGAAAGGATAAATGATTAAGTTAACCAGGTGGGCAACATTTCTATGAGACTTTGATTTCTTTATTGAACATATTTCTAAAAAAAATAATTGTCTTGTTGATTTTATATCTAGAGAATTTAATTCTGACTAGTCAGTCATGGCAGTAATAGTTACTGAAGTTCATGAAAAATTTCATTAGCATATATGGAGATCCACTCCATCTGTTGCTAATAAGTTAACTCATAAAATCAATGCCCTCATAAAAAAATATCATGAAGCCTCTACAAAACTCAATAATACTCATTTGACATAGACATCTCAATTTCAAGAACCTGATGACAAAAGGTGGTGTTTAATAATAATGTTATATCATGAAGCTAATAATCTAATGATTAGTGGTATAAATAATCCATTTAAGAATTTCATTTTTAGACATGGTTTTGAATTCTTAATCTAATGGTCTACCTTCTATCCAATTTTTAATCCTATAATAGAGAATTTATGGTCATCTACTAAAATTCTAGATTATGTATTTGAATTTTTGGATTATATTATGCCAATAAAAGCTTCTAACGATCCTATTGTTCATATTCATCTAGATCAAGTGAGAAATATATTAATTTCTTTAAGGACACCTTTAAAGATTAAATTTTTAAAAAAAATAGTTCAATATTTCCAAGTTAATCTACATGCCAGTTTAGCTCCTACACAACTGTTAGCGTCTCTTTGGAAGCAGTTCACTATAAGTCATCAAGCTATGTTTTATTCTATACCTGGTGGTCATATTTTAAATATTCCATCAACATTGTACATGGACCAAAATGACTTTGATTCTGATGATGACAACCATTATTCTCCTCAAAGAGAATATGAATTTAATGATCATGATTAAATTTATATAAAGACTAGTTACAGGGTCTGATCATAACTGTGAATGTGAGCATGATAACCCTCTTTTGTTATTTATGGACCTCACCATTTTTAAAAATTTGGTAACCTATCAAACACATCAGTATATTCCTTATTATTTTATGTATTTAGTGGTGTGTAGTGGGCCCATAACCCACTAACCTTTGGCATCTTGCCTTCTATCCATTGATTTAGCATCTTTGTGTCGACTATTGATCTTCTCATTTCATCCTATAAATATGAGGATTTATTCATGTTATAATCATTGAATGTTTAGAGTCTTAAGTCTAAGCCTTAGGAGAAAAGTGTATGCTCTTTGCTTGCACTCTCTATGGGATCCTGTGAATCAGAAACTTTTCTTACAAATGATGTTTATAATTTGTTTCTTGTGTGGAATCACTCCGCTATATGTTGTATTAGCTTGTTTGTAATGTCTTGTAATCATGTTGTGTAGTCTTTAAGAGTGTGATCCTATATTTAATAAAGCTTCTTATTTCATAAGATCTTGCAATTCACTCTGAGCTTTAGCTAAGAAGAGTTGAAGTTGGTAGATGTGCTTCCTTCACCAAGTAACTCTATCATATCTATCGAGTTGATAGGCATCTTCAATCAGAGGAGGTTTCTAATTTTTGGAATAAAATTCTTAGGATAAAATATCATTTTACCTTTTTTATTGAGCTAATTAGAGAGAATACTTTTGCTCAACAGTTGTAATTTTTTGTTTTAAAAATATTCTATCAAAGATCATATATGTAGGAGTTTTAGTATATCTTTCTTTGAAGAAAGATATTTGTTGGGATAAACTCAATGAATCAATAAAATGATTATAAATTATATGAATTTGAAATCATATATCATAATCATAATAAAATGATTCATCTTTTGATTCAATGTCAACAAGATTCATATTTACTTGATTATCAAAGTCATCACTATCTGATGTTTCCCACAAAATATCTGACTCATATTGAAGTTCATTTTCATCTAAAACTAAAACATATTCATCATCATTGATTCCATGGCTATTCAAAAAATTAATCTTTTTTTATTTTTTTTCTTATTAAAATATTTATTTGCATAATGATCACCTTGACAGATGAAGCATTTGACTGACTTCTTTTGGAACCCATGTTTCTTTTTTTCAAATATTCATCTAGGATTAATTTTTTTTTTTAGACTTATATCTAGGCTTCCAAGGCTTAATATAAATAAATTCTTTTTCTAAGGAGCATTTACAAGAATGAGATATCTTATTTTTTATTTAATATCTATATCTATGCACATCTATACAACTAAAATTATCATCAATAGAATTACAGAATTTGGCACCAATCTGTTTGTGAAACTTCATGGTTTCTTTATGTGCCTTTCTTTCTACACATAATCTTTCATTAAATATTTTAATATTCTAATTTATCCTTCCAAAATATATAGTTGGAAGATTATCACCCATACAATCTTTGTACTTGGTAACAAAATATTTAGAAAAAGATTCTATATACTTAATTTTATATATTAGATTAAATATTTGTTTAGTATTATAGAATATATTATCCATATAGCACATATATTCATCTAGCCTAGTCATATCACACAATTGAGCATTTAGAAACTTTGATTTGTTTATTTCTTTATCATTATTAAGTGTGCCAACAAATTTAGAAAGTAAAGCATTACAGAGTGTAGAAATAGGTTTTAGATGAGTGTATATACTTTTATGAAACACTTGACCACTAGCATCCTACCATTCTTTGATATTTCTTATGAACCCATTTTCAATTTGTTGACTAACACTAAAAGGATATTTTTTAAGACCATGAATTTGTACACTATCCCAAGCTAACATTATATGAATCATTTTTTTCTTATTTCTGGTGGTTCACAATTGAATTTTTAGAAGAAAGGTTGAAGGTTCAATGTTCTTATTTGAGAATCTAGTGGAGGTGTGGACTTTGAAGATTCTCCTATATCAAAATAGCTTTTAGTTTTAATAGATTCAATTTTTCCCATACCTACTTGGAAGATCTTATCCATATATTTTTCAAAATTAGGTAGACTTTTTGATTTAAATCTCATGAATGATTATCTTTGTATTTTTAAAACATTTTATCAAGAATGAATATTTTGACTGTAATCAATATGTTTTAAAATAACAATTTCTAGCTATTACTGAGTAGATTATCCTTTATCTTTTAGTGAATCTAGAATATCAAGAATAGAAGATAAGTTAGAATTTTAGTTTATAATTTCTCTAGCTATGCTATCAAAGGCTAAAGATAGCTATTTGATTTCCTGATGTGTTTCTTCTTATTTTATCTCAAGAGTAGCAATTTGAGTTTTCAAATCTATCTCAATAGAAGCCATACTAGTCTTAAGTCAATCTTGATTTTGACTAATAACCTTTTTCTGAGCAATCATATGATCTACCTTTTTTTCAATAGATTGTTGTTATAGTCTAATACTACTGGATACATTATCTATTTTTTGGATAAGCTGACTATGATGGGTAGTAATATTATCATTCAAAACATTAATATCTTTAGTAATTTCTTTTTTCTTATATAACTCAATAGTCCTTAATATTTTATAAACGTGATCAAGACTTTGTTATATTTTTGAGACTTTATTATTCAAACATTTAGTTGTAAGATTATTTCAATTCATTAACTTAACTTCTATAGACTGATCAAGACTCTTGTCAGTAGATCTAAGATAATACATTTGCGCTCTATATTTTTTATCGAGTGAATATTGATTAAAATCAACAAGGTTTGAGAATCCATTTTTGTGTATGATTCATCTCTCAAAGAATTTTTCCATATATAACCATTCTCTTCTTATTTTCTAATATTTTTTCAAGAAGTTCCTTCCATATTAATTCTTTTGACTTCAACAAGTAACTTTTTATTTTTCTCAAGCAATCTTTCTATGGCTAAATCTCTTTTAACTATGTGAATACTATATTGATCAGGATGACTTATGATTTTTTGGCAATCAATATAGTAATATGAATTTATTTGAGGGTCATGGACTTTATTGAGATGTAGACAGTGAGGATTGATTGGAGGCAAGGGTTGATGTAATTATATATTTAACATATAGTCTTTTAGATCAATCTAAGAGTCAAATTTGATAATAGATTTGTTTGGCAAATCATTTACAGATGTAACAAATGATAAAGATTTCTTTGGTTTATAAACAAAGTTTGTGTCTACTATCCATTTTCTAAGAAACTTAATGTCAAATCAAGAGATTGATTCAGCTGAGATTATTGACTATTTTATGTAGCACGACACACCATGCTTTTGTTTTTCATGAGAGTGTACTTGACAACAAGATGAAAGGTGTCCATTAGGTGACACATGACCTGATATTTAATAGTAAGAGGACAAGATCTAGAGATCATATCTAATGCATGAGCTTGAAGGAAGAGCTTCAAGACTTTAATGAGGTTTTCTTCCTGATGAATGGTAATCAAATAATTGGGATACATAGTTGTGAAAATTAGGCCATCATGAAGACCAGTTTGAATAGTGTTTTATAAGCAAACATTAAAGTTTGTATGTCTATTATCAATAAAACATCCTAAAATACTAACATTTAGACATTTTCTAAATAAATAAAAAACATCAATAGTAACAGCTCCAATATGCAAAAACTTATATTTAGATTAAGATTTTAACTATCAAATAGTTTTATCATCAACTATTTGAAAGTGATATTTATAATCATCATTGTTATTAACTTGGATAATATTTTTAGAAGCTTTTATGGTGGTTTTAGCAATTAAATAAAATGGTGAAATTTTCATCATATACATCTATGGCCTTAAGAGTTAGGAGCTTCCATTCAAGACTAGGATTTTTTTCATTAAATTTTATAATTATTTTATTTGCAGAAAAGAATGAACCAACAAATATATCAAAGAGAGTACATAAACTAATGAACCTGTACTATGATGAGTATTTATTTTGATACATCCATAGTCTTCATATTGTCAGTACTATACAGATCCTCAATCACGCATTTCTCATGGCTTTACGAGATCATTCCCTTCCCTATTATTTGAAGATGATATGGAGATAAAAGACTAGAATAATATCAAGATAGATATAGAGAGCAAGAGATGAAAGTAAAATTTTATTGATATATTAGATAAATATTATAGAAGCAACATAATTATAATAGAGTATTGTCATAGTTCTGATACCATTAAACATAGGATCGCACTCTTAAAAACTACACAACATGATTATAAGACATTATAGACAAGATAATACAACATATATCAGAGTGAGGATCCCATAGAGAGGGAAAGCGAAGAGCATACACTTTTCTCCTAAGGCTTAGACACAAGACTCTAGACATTAAATACTTATGACATGAAGAACTTCTCATATTTATAGGATGACATGAGAAGATCAATGGTTGACACAAAGATGCCAAATCAATGGATAGAAGGTAAGATGTCAAAGGTTAGTGGGTTATGGGCCCACTGTGCACCACCAACTACACAAAAGAATAAGGAATCTATCGACACAACTGACAAGTTACCACATTTTTAAAAGTGGTGAGGTTCATAAATAACAAAAGAGAGTTATTGTGCCCACATTAATGACTATGGATAGACCCTATAACTAATTTTTATATCAATTCAATCATCATCATTGAATTTATATTATCCTTAGGGAGAATAATGGTTGTCATCATCAGAATCAAAGTCATTGTGGTCCATGTATAAATTTGATGGAATATTTAAAATATGGCCATCAGGTGTAGGAGGAAACACAGCTTGATGACTTATAGTGGACCACTTCTAAAGATCCACTAACAGTTGTGCAGGAGCTAAATAGACATTTAGATTAGTTTGAAAATGTTGAACTAAAAATATTTCAAATTTAATTTTGAAAGGTATCCTTAAAACAATAAATATATTTATCACTTGATTTGAAATAATATGAATAGTAAGATCATCATAAGCTTTCATTAGTATAATATAATCTAGAAATTCAAATAAATAATCTAAAATTTTAGAAAAACCAAAAATTCTTTACTGCAAGATTAAAACTTGGCCAAAAGGTATACCATTAGATTAGGAATTCAAAACCATGTCTACAAATGAAATTCTTAAATAGATTATTTATACCAGTAATCTTTAGATTATTAGTTTCATGATATAACATTATTGTTGAACACCACATTTTGCCGTCAGATTCTTGAAACTAAAATGTCCATGCTAAATGAGTATTATTGAGTTCTACAGAGGCTTCATGATAGTTTTTTGTGAGGGAATTGATTTTATGAGTTAATTAATTAGCAACAGATAGATTATATCTCCATATATGCTGATAAAAAAATTTACAAACTTAATTAACTGTTATTTCCATGACTGACTGTTCAGAATTAAATTCTCTAGATATAAAATTAGCAAGGCAATTTTTTTTTTCTAAAAATATGTTTAACAAAAAAATTGAAGTCTAATAGAAATGTTGTCCACCTAGTTAACCTGCTCACAGATTTTTTCTTTAGATTATTAGTATAATAAAGAATACTCATAAAGTTATTTAAATCAAATTTAACAATAAATTTTTTTAATCTCACAAAGAACATAAAAGCTTGAATAGACTTAATAATAGCAAAAACAAATTTGTGAGTAGAGTGATAATTTTTTGAACCTATTTAAAATTTATTGAAGCAAATTTATAAGGTTTTTCTAAACCATCTTACAACATTTCTTTAAGAACTATACACCAATATAATTCTGAAGTATATGTTTCAATAATCTTTAGAAAATTACCAAGTAAAACTAAAGGTGGCAAATTTTGACAACTCTATTTTATTCTTTGAATGGCCTTTATCATTTCATCTGACCATGTTGGAGGATTTTTTGTAAGCCTTTTTTTTAGAATTATTATGTCCTAAACCATATTATAATAATAACCAGCTACATAGTTTACTCAACCAAGAATTCTTTGTAGCAAATTTTTTTATTTGAGCTTATCAAGAAAATTTTTATTATTCTTCAAAACATATTCCTAAAATACAACTTCTCTTAATTTTATAGTAACTCCTAAGAACTCAATCTCATCTTTGAAAACTAACATTTTTTTCTCAAATAGAACTAAACTATTATCAAATACAATCTGATAGAATTGTTCTAAATAGTTTAGATGATCTTTAGGAGATTTTGAAAAAACTAATATATCATCTATTAGATAATGATAAAATCAAAATAAGTTGAGAAAATCTTATTCATCATTTCTTGAAATATGCTAAGAGCAGTCTTTAAGCCAAAGGGTAAGACATTCCATTCATATTATCCAAATGGAGTGACAAATATAGTCTTATACCTATCTTGTTCTACTACTTGTATCTACGAAAATCTTGATTTTAAATCAAATGTATTGTAAACTTTACTTCCTCTTATTCTTTATTATATTTTATCTTTTGAAGGAATAGGATGTTGAATAGGTAAAACATATTTATTAAGAGGAACATAATTTATGACTAATCTCTTCTTTCTCCTTATTTATTATGATATTTTATTTACATAAAATATTTCACAAGCCCAAGGCATATTAGAATATCTTATCAAACCTTATTCCTTTAATTTCTTTATTTTCTAAAAACATTTCACTCTAAGTGAAGGAGACATTCCTGAATGATGTGTCTTAAACTTGGATTCTATTTCTTTGCCATTTTAATCCTTTACCATCTTTAGTTTAATTCTGCATTCATGTATTTTCTTATCTCTAAAATCTAAAATATTTTTAGAGCAGCAATAATTTTTTAGTTTTTCAATTATTGGTTCAATGATAACATGACAAATATTTAACTTTTGCTATATCCATCTGGTATCAACTAGTTTCTTTATTTTTCTTTCATAGAAATTCTGCATTCATATCTAGATTTCTTATATAAAGAATATTTTTCTACAAGAATTATTTCATGTGATTGTATTGTAATAGTATAAAAGTAGCCAAGTTATCTGAACTAATCATCATGTCATACATTAGCAACTCATATTGTATTATCTTAAAATAATAGATAGAGTCACCAAGAATAATAGGAATTACTGTAGACAATTCTAAAATTATAGTTTTTTATTAAACATCAATTTATAAAAATCAGCGTTTTACATATCAATGGGAATAAAATGATATATAGTGAGAGAAATATCAACACTTGTGTCAAGAAGGACATCCCAACTATATGGTTTAAAACCATCCTATTTAATCTAAATTTTACATACTAGATTATTAGTATTATATACTGATATCTGATATATGTTTGAATTGTTATGAGAGGTTTCTACCCCCTCAAAATGAGATTTGATCTCATTAGTTACTTGGATTAATTCTTCTTCAATGAATTATTCATATTCATCAGCAAGAGCTTCTTCTTACATAAGATCTTACAATTCATTGTGAGCTTTAGCTAATAAAAACTAAAGTTGGTTGATGCATTTTTTTTTCCAAGTACCTCTATCATGTGTCAGGTTGATAAGCAGCTTCAACCGGAGGAGCTTTCTTATTTTTGGACTAAAATTCTTAAGACAAAATATCTTTTTGTCTTTTTTGTTGAGCTAAGTAGAGAGAATATTTTTGAACAGTAGCTGTAATTTATTTTTATAAAAACATTCTTGCAGAGATCATATATGCAAGATTTTTAGCATATCTTTATTTGAAGAATGATATTTGTTGGGATAAACACAATGCATCTAAAAAAGAAGTAAAAATCATATAAATTTAAAATATTATATCATAATCATAATCATATGATTCATCTTTTGATTCAATATCAACAAAATTCATATTTACTTGATTATCAAATTCATCACTATCTGATGCTTCCCATAAAATAGTTGACTCATATTGAAGTTCATCTTCATCTAAAACTAAAACATATTCATCTTCAATGATTCCATGGCTATTCAAAAATTTAATCTTCTTGGATTGGTTTTTTATTAGGACATTTATTTATATAATGATCACCTTGATAGATGAAGCTTTTGGTTGGCTTCTTTTAGAACTCATGTTTTTTTTCTAAATATCTGTCTAGGACCAAATTTTCTTTTTTGAGACTTATATCTAAGCTTTTAAGGTTTAATATAAGTAAATTTTTTTTCTAAGGAGCATTTTCAAGAATGAAATTTCTTCTTTTTTTTATATTTTCTATATGCACATCCATATAACTAAAATTATCATCCATAGAATTATAAAATTTGGCACTAATCTATTTGTGAAACTTCATAGTTTCTTTCTATGCCTTTCTTTCTGCACATAACCTTTCATTAACTATTTTAATATTCTGATTTATCTTTCCAAAAGATAGTTGGAAGATTATCACCCATAGAAGCTTTGTACTTGAAAGCAAAATATTCAAAAAAGGATTCTATAAGCCTAATCTTATATACTGGATTAAAGATTTCTCTAGTATTATAGAACAAATTCTCTATATAGCACATATATTCATCTAGCTTAGTTATATCACATAATTGAGATTTAAGAAAATTTGTTTTGTTTATTTTTTTATCATTATCAAGTGTGCCAATAAATTCAAAAAGTAAAGCATTATAGAGTGCAGAAATAGGTTCTGGTTGAGTGTATATATTTTCATGAAACACTGGACCACTAGCATTCCACCATTCTTTGATATTTCTTATGAACTCATTTGTAATTTGTTGACTTACACTTAAAGGATATTTTTAAAGACCATGAATTTTGACACTAGCCCAAGCTAATATTGCATGAATCATTTCTTCCCTTCTTTTGGTGGTTCACAATTAAATTTTTAGAAGAAAGGTTGAAGGTTCAATGTTCTTATTTAAGAATCTAGTGGAGGTCTGGACTTTGAAGATTCTCCTATATGAAAACAGCTTTCAGTTTCAATAGGTTCAATTTTTGTCATACCTATTTGGAATATCTTATCCAAATATTTCTCAAAATTAGGTAGACTTTTTAATTTAGATTCTGTGAATGATTCTCTTTGTATCTTTAAAACATTTTTTGTCAAGAATAAATATTTTGACTGTAATCAATATGTTCTGAAACAATAATTTCTAGTTGTTGCTGAGAAGATTGTTCTTTGTCTTTTAGTGAATATATAATATCAAAAATAGAAGATAAACTAAAATTTTGGTTTATAATTTCTTTAGCTATGCTATCAAATGATGAAGATAGTTGTTTGATTTCTTGATATGTTTTTTCCTATTTTATCTCAAGAATAACAATTTGAGTTTTCAAATCTATCTCAATAGAAGCCATACTAGTCTTAACTTGATCTTGAATTTCACTAATAAATTTTTCCTGAGCAATCATATTATCTACCTTTATTTCAATAGATTGTTGTTGTTGTCTAATACTACTGGATTAATTATCTATTTTTTTGATAAGCTAACTATGATGGGTAGTAATATTATCATTCAAAACATTAATAGCTCTAGTATTTTTTTTCTGATATAACTCAATACTCTTTAACATTTTAGAAACCCAATCAAGATTTTGTTATATTTTTAAGACTTTGTTATTCAAACATTTAGTTGCAATATTATTTAAATTCATTAACTTAACTTTTGTAGACTAATCAAGACTCTTATCAGTAGATCTGAGATAATACATTTATGCTTTATATTTTCTATCAGATAAATATTGATTAAAATCAATAGGTTTTAAAAATCTCTTTTTTATGAATGATTCATCTCCCATAGGAGTTTTCTATATATGACGCTCCTCTTCTTATTTTCTAATCTTTTCTCCAGAAGTTCTTTCTATATTAATTATTTTGGCTTTAGCAATTAACTTCTTATTTTTCTCAAGCAATTTTTTATGGCTAAATCTCTTTTAACCATGTGAATACTGGATTGATCTGGATGACTTATGAATTTTTGGCAATCAATATAGTAATATGAATCCATTTAAGGTTCATGGACTTTCTTGATATGCAAATAGTGAGGATTGATTGGAGGCAAGGTTGTTGCAATTATATATTTAGCATATGGTTTTTTAGATCATTATGGGAGTCAAATCTAATAATAGATTTATTTGAAAAATCTTTTATATATGTAGTAAATGATAAGGATTTTTTAGGTTTCTAAATAAAATTTGTGTCTACTATCTATTTTCTAAGAAACTTAAGGTCAGACCAAGAGATTAATTTAGTTGGGATTATCTAACTATTTTCTATAACATGACATTCCATGATTTTACCTTATGTGGGAGTGTGTTTGACGATAGGATAAAGGGTGTTCGTTAGGTGATACATGACCTAATATTTAATAGCAAGAAGACAAGATCTAGAGATCATATCTAATCCATGAGTTTGAAAAAAGAGATCCAAGACTTTATTGAGGTTTTATTCTTGATGAATGGCAACCAAATAATTTGGATACATAGTTGTAAAAATTGGACCATCATGGTTAGATGAAATGACAAAGGTCATTCAAAGAATATAATAGAATTGTCAAAATTTGTTATTTTTAGTTTTATCTAGTAATGGTCTAAAGATTATTGAAATAGATGCTTCAAAACTATATTGAGCTACAGTTCTTAAATAAAGGTTGTCAGATGGTTCAAAAAAACTTTACAGATATGCTTTAGGAAATTTTAAACAAGCTCGGAAAAATTATCACTCTACTCACAAAGAAATTATTGTTGTTATTAAAGCTATTCAAGATTTTATGTTCTTTGTGAGATCAGAAAAAAATTGTTAGATCTGATTTAAATAACTTTATGAGTATTCTTCATTCTATTGATAATCTAAAGAAAGCTAATAACAATATATAATCTATTTAATGGTATCAGATATCAATATATATTGATATATCAGAGAGAGTATAGACATTTGATGTACTAGCACACTATTATACAAAACTATCTGATGGTAAAAATTTATGAAAACCCTTAGATTAAGTTTTCTAGCATATCAGGATCACAAAAATTAAGTAGATATCATTCCAAACCTTAAAACCATCTAGATGGTATATTAGGTTTATGTATTATAAGGTAAATTTCATTATAAGATTTTTTTCATAATCTAAATATTCATAAAGGATACCATTATAAGGATCCACATATAGATTATAATATTGATATAACAATTAATTATTGGTAATTGATATAAGTTTTTATAATGATATCATCATTATAGCCTTATTCTCAATGGAATCACTATAATTCCACATATCGACTCATATTAAGGAATTAACAAAAGTTAACTGATTAGCAATAGATGGAGTGATATGACTCGAAACTATAAGTAAAATTTTATTCAATCACTATTAGTTTCAAAAGAATATGATTCATTTATAGGATCATTATAATCAGTTAATGTTTTAATAAATTCTTGAAGCTCTTCCTTCAAACTCATGGATTAGATATGATCCCTGAATCTTATCCTCTTACTATTAAATATCAAGTCATGTATCTTGTCCTCTTGTTGTTAAATATTCTCTCTACTTAGCTCAACAAAAAATGTAAAAATATATTTTCTCTTAATAATTTTAGTCCAAAAATTAGAAAACTCCTCCATTTGAAGCTACCTACCAACTCGACATATAAGATAGAGCTACTTGGTAAAAGAAGTGCATCTACCAACTTCAGCTCTTCTTAGCTAAAGATCAAACTGAATTACAAGATCTTATGAAAGAAGAAGCTCTTGTTGATGAACATGAACAACTCTTTGAAGAATAATTGCTCCAAGTAACTAATGAGATCAAATCTCATTTTGAGGGGGAAGAAACCTCTCATAACAATTCAAACATACATCAGATATCAGTATATAATACTAATAATTTATTATGTGAAATTTAGATTAAATGGGATGATTTTAAACCATATAGCTTGGATGTCTTTCTTGACATAAGTGTTGATATTTCTCTTACTAGATATCATTCTATTCTTACTGATATGTGGAAAGATGATTTTCATAAGTTGACTTTTAATATAAAAACGATAATTTAAAAATTGTTTGTAGTTATTTTTGTTATGCTTGGTGACTCTACCTATTATTTTAAGATAGTACAATATGAGATGACAATGTATGACATGATGATTGGTTCAGATAACATGGCTACTTTCTATCATATTACAATCTAGCCACATGAAATAATTATTGCAGAAAAATATTCTTTATATAAGAAATCTAAATATGAATGTAGAATTCTTATAAAAAAACCAAAGAAACCAGTTGATACCAGATGGATACAATAAAAGGTAAATCATTTTCATGCTAGCATTAAATCAATATTTGAAAAACTCAAAAAAATTACTACTCTAAAAATTCTTTAGTATTTAGAGATAGAAAAATACATGAATACAAAATTGAACTAAAGATGGTAAAAGATAAAAATGACAAAGAAATAGAACCCAAGTTTAGGGCACATCATTTAGGAATGTCTCATTTACTTAGAGAGGAATGGTTTTAAGAAATAAATCAATTAAAAGAACAAGGTTTGATAAGAGATTCTAAAAGCCCTTGGGCTTGTGAAGCATTTTATGTAAATAAAAATCATAACAAACAAGGGGAAAGAAGAGATTAATCATAAATTATGTTCCTCTTAATAAATATGTTTTACCTATTCATTATCCTATTCTTTTAAAAGATGAAATCTTGTAGAGAATAAGTGAAAGTAAAGTTTACAATAAATTTGATTTAAAATCAAGATTTTGGCAGATACAAGTAGTAGAAAAATATAAGTATAAGACTGAATTTGTCACTCCATTTGAATAATATGAATGGAATGTCTTACCCTTTAGCTTAAAGACTGTTCCTAACATATTTTAGGAAATGATGAACAATATCTTCTTAAATTATTTTTAATTTTATCATTGTCTACATAAGTGATATATTGATTTTTTCAAAATCTCTTAAAGATCATCTAAACCATCTAGAACAATTCTATTAGATTATGTTTGATAATGGTTTAGTTATATCTAAGAAAAAAATATCAATTTTCAAAGGTGAAATTGAGTTCTTAGGGGTTACTATAAAATCAAGAGAAGTTGTAGTTCAGAAACATGTATTGAAAAATATTAAGAATTTTTTTGATGAGCTCAAAGATAAAAAAATTACTACAAAAATTTCTTGGTTGTGTAAACTATGTAGCAAGTTATTATTATAATATTGCACAAGACAGAATACTTATAAATAAAAGGCTAACAAAAAATTCTTCAGCATGGTTAGATAAAATGACAAAGGTTATTCAAAGAATAAAATATAATTATCAAAATTTTCCACCTTTAGTTTTACTTAATAATGGTCTAAATATTATTGAAACAGATGCTTCAAAACTGTATTGAGGTGTAGTTATTAAAGAAACATTGTCAGATGCTTCAGAAAAACTTTGTAGTTTTACTTCAATAAATTTTAAATAGGGTTAGAAAAATTATCACTCTACTCACAAAGAAATTTTTATTGTTATTAAGGCTATTGAAGATTTTATGTTCTTTGTGAGATTAGAAAATTTTCTTATTAGATCTGATTTAAATAATTTTGAATATTCTTCATTCTACTGATAATATAAATAAAGGATCTATGAGCAGGTTAACCAAGTGGAAAATATTTTTATCAAACTTTAATTTCTCTATTGAACATATTTTTGGAAAAAAGAATTACATTATTGAGTTTATATCTAGAGAATTTAATTCTAAATAGTCAGTCATGGTAGAAATAGTTATTAAAGTTTACGAAGAATTTCATCAGCATATATAAAGATCTACTCCATCTATTGTTAATTAGTTAATTCATAAAATCAATGCCCTCACAAGAAAATCTCATGAAACCTCTACAAAACTCAATAATACTCATTTGGTATGGATATCTCAGTTTTAAGAACCTGACAGTAAAAGGTGGTGTTCAATAATAATGTTATATCATGAAGCTAATAATCCAAGGATTACTGGTATAAATAATTCATTTAATAATTTAATTTATAGACATGGTTTTAAATTCCTAATCTATAAGTTTTAATCTTATATTAGAGAATTTCTGGTCATCTACTAAAATTTTAGATTATTTATTTGAATTTCTAGATTATATTATGTCAATAAAAGCTTCTAATTTTCCTACTATTTGTATTCTTTCAGATCAAGTAAGAAATATATTTATTTCTTTAAGGATACCTTTTAAGATTAAGTTTGAAATATTTTCAATTTAACATTTCCAAGCTAATCTACATACCAATTTAGCTCTAGCACAACCATTAGTGGCTCTTTGGAAATAGTTCACTATAAGTCATCAAGTTGTATTTTCTCTTACACCTAGTGGTCGTATCTTAAGGATTATATCAACTTTGTACATGGACCATAATGACTTTGATTCTAATGATGACAATCATTATTCACACCAAAAATAATATGAATAAAATGATGGTTGAATTGATATAAAGACTAGTTACGAGGTCTGTCTATAGCCATGAATATGGGCACAATAACCCTCTTTTTTATTTATGAACCTCAACACTTTTAAAAAGGCAATAAACTATCATTTGTGTCAGCATATTTCTTATTCTTTTATGTAGTTGATGGTGTGAAGTGTGGCCATAACACACTAACTTTTGGCATCTTGACTTCTATCTATTGATTCAACATCTTTGTGTCGATCATTAATCTTCTCATTTTATCTTATAAATATGAGGATTTATTTGTCATAAGCATTGAATGCCTAGAGTCTTGTGTCTATTCTTTAGGAAAAAAGTGTATGCTCTTCACTTGCCCTCTCTGTGGGATCCTATGATTCAGAAAAAATTATTAGAATTGATGTTTATAATATGTTTCTTGTGTGGAATAACTATGTTATATGTTGTATTAGCTTGTCTTTAATGACTTATAATCATGTTGGGTAGTCTTTAAGAGTGTGATCATGTTTTTCATAGAGATTCTTATTTCATAAGATCTTGTAATTCAATCTGAGATTTAGTTAAGAAGAGTTGAAGTTGATAGATACGCTTCTTTCACCAAGTAGCTCTATCATATGTCACAGGTTGATAAGTAGCTTCAATCAAAGGAGCTCTCTGATTTTTAGACTAAAATTCTTGGAATAAAATATTCTTTTGTTTTTTTTGTTGAATTAAGTAGAGAGAATATTTTTGCTCAGTAGTTATAATTTGTTGTAAAAATATTCTTTCAGAGATCATATATGTAGGATTTTTAGCATATCTTTCTTTAATAAAAGATATTTGTTGGGATAAACTCAATGCATCTGAAAAAGGAATAAAAATCATATGAATCTAAAATCTTATATCATAATCATAATTAAATGATTTATCTTTTGATTCAATGTCAACAACATTCATATTTATTTAATTATCAGAGTCATCACTATCTGATGCTTCCCATAAAATATCTAACTCATATTGAAGTTTATCTTCATCTAAAACTAAAACATATTCATCTTCATTGATTCCATGGCTATTCAAAAAATTAATTTTCTTGGATTTTTTTTTCTTATTAGGATATTTATTTACATAATGATCACCTTGATAGATGAAGCATTTGATCAACCTCTTTTAGAACCCATGTTTTTTTTCTAAATATCTTTCTAAGACCAAATTTCTTTTTTCGAGACTTATATCTAGGCATCCAAGGCTTAATATAAGTAAATTATTTTTCTAGGGAGAATTTGAAAGAATGAAATTTCTTCTTCTTTTTATACTATCTATATCTATGCACATCCATACAGTCAAAATTATCATCAATAAAATTACAGAATTTGGTACTAATCTGTTTGTGAAACTTCATACTTTTTTTTTGTGCCTTTCTTTTTTCACATAGCCTTTCATTAACTACTTTAATATTTTGATTTATCCTTCCAAAAGACATAATTAAAATATTATTACCCATAGCAACTTTGTACTTGGTAGTAAAATATTTAAGAAATGATTCTATATACCTAATCTTATATGTTGGATTAAATATTTTTTTAGTATTATAGAACAGATTCTTCATATAGCACATATATTCATCTATCTTGGACATATCACACAATTTGGATTTTAAAAAAATTGATTTATTTGCTTCTTTATCATTATCAAGTGTGCCAATAAATTTAAAAAATAAAGCATTACAGAGTGCAAAAATAGGTTTGGATGAGTGTATAAATTTCATGAAACACTGGACCACTAGCATCCCACCATTCTTTGATATTTCTTAGGAACCCATTTTTAATTTGTTGACTAACACTGAAAGGATCTTTCTTAAGACCATGAATTTGTACATTGGTTCAATATAACATTGCAAGGATCATTTCTTTCCTTTTTTTTGGTGGTTCACAATTGAATTTCTAGAAGAATGGATGAAGGTTTAATGTTCTTATTTGAGAATCTAGTGGAGGTCTGGACTTTGAAGATTCTCCTATATGAAAATAGCTTTCAATTTTAGAGGTTCAATTTTTTTCATACCTACTTGGAATATCTTATCTAGAGATTTCTCAGAATCAGACAAACTGTTTGATTTAGATTTTGTGAATAATTTTCTTTATATTTTTAAAATATTTTGCCAAGAATGAATATTTTGACTATAATTAACATGTTTGAAATAACAATTTTTTGACTGTTACTAAGAATATTTTCATTTATCTTTTAGTGAATCTATAATATCAAGAATAGAAGATAAGCTAGAATTTTGGTTTATAATTTCTCTAGTTATGCTATCAGAGGTTGAAGATAGATATTTGATTTCTTGATGTGTTTTTTCTTATTTTATTTCAAGAGTAGCAATTTGAGTTTTCAAATCTGTCTCAATAGAATCCATACTAATATTAAGTTTATCTTGACTTTGACTAATAATTTTTTCTTGAGAAATCATATCATATATCTTTATTTCAACAGATAGTTATTATAGTCTAATACTGTTGGATTCATTGTCTATTTTTTGGATAAACTAACTATGATGGGTAGTAATATTATCATTTAAAACTATAATAGCTATAGTATTTTTTTCCTTTCTGATATAACTCAATACTCCATAATATTTTAGAAATTTGATAAAGACTTTATTGTATTTCTGATACTTTATTGTTCAAACATTTAGTTACTAGATTATTCCAATTCATTGACTTAACTTTTGTAGACTGACCAAGACTCTTGTCAATATTTATGAAATAATACATTTGTGGTCTATATTTTCTATTAGGTGAATATTGATTGAAATTAGTAGGCTTTAGAAATCCTTTTTTTGTGTATGATTCATCTTTCAGAGGAGTTTTCTATATATGACCTTTCTTTTCTTCTTTTCTAGTCTTTTCTCTAGTTCCTTCCATATTAATTATTTTGGCTTCAATAAGTAACTTTTTATTTTTCTCAAGCAGTCTTTCTATGGATAAATCTCTTTTAACCATGTGAGTACTAGAATGATCTAGATAACTTATGATTTTTTGGCAATCAATAAAGTAATATGAATCTATTTGATGGTCATGGACTTTCTTGAGATGCAGACAGTGATGACTGATTGGAGGTAAGGGTCTCTACAATTGTATATTCAACATATGGTCTTTCAGATCATTCTAAGAGTCAAATCTAAAAATAGATTTTTTTGTTAAATATTTTACAAATGTAGTAAATGATAAAGATTTTTTAGGCTTCTAAACAAAGTTTGTGTCTACTATCCATTTTCTAGGAAAGTTAAGGTCATACCAAGAGATTGATTCAATTGAGATTATCTGATTATTTTCTTTAGCACAACACACCACATTTTTGCCTTACGTGAAACTGTGCTTGATGGTAGGATGAAGGGTGTTCATTAGGTGATACATACCCTGATATTTAATAGTAAGAAGACAAGATCTAGGGATCATATCTAATCCATAAAATAACTAAAGGTGAATATTCACTAGATTATGATAATAACAAATGATAAGTTATTCATTTTAGAGAACACAATTATAAATAATCTTATAAATAATATTAAGTTGATTAACTTATGAGAAAAATTCATAAATATAGTCTACATATCAAGGTTATTTTGATCTTATCTTTAGAATAACCTTGATATGTTGTTATAATATCAGTTATACATTATAACCAAAATAATTATAATATATAAGGTTATTTCTGATTTGTAGGATTCTATAAAGAGGGCAAGTGAAGAGCATACATTTTTCTCCTAAGGCTTCGACACAAGACTCTAGACATTCAATGCTTCTGACATGAAGAACTCCTCATATTTATAGGATGAAATAAGAAGATCAATGGTTGACACAAATATGTCAAATCAATAGATAGAAGGTAAGATGCTAACATTTAGTGGGTTATGGGCCCATTGCACACTGCCAACTACACAAAAGAATAAGGAGTCTACTGACACGACTAATAAGTTACCACTTTTTTAAAAGTCGTGAGGTTCACAAATAATAAAAGAAGGTTATCATGTTCATATTTATAGCTACAAATAGACCCAGTAATTAATATTTATATTCATTCAATCATCATCATTGAATTCATATTCTTCTTGGAAATAATAATGGTTGTCATCATCAGAATTTAAGTCATTGTGATCCATGTATAAAGTTGATGGAATCCTTAAAATATGATCACTAGGTGTAAGAGGAAACACAGCTTGAAGACTTATAATAAACTACTTCTAAAAAGCCACTAATGATTGTATAAGAGCTAAACTGGCATGTAGATCAGCTTGGAAATATTGAGCTAAAAATATTTCAAATTTAATCTTGAAAGGTATTCTTAAATCAATAAATATATTTCTCACTTGATTTAGATGAATATGAATTATAAGATCATCAGAAGATTTTATTGGCATAATATGATCTAGAAATTCAAATAAATAATATAGAATTTTAGTAGATGACCAAAAATTCTCTACTGTAGGATTAAAACTTGGCTATAAGGTAAATCATTCGATTAAGAATTCAAAACCATGTCTGCAAATGAAATTATTAAATAGATTATTTATACCAGCAATCCTGGGATTATTATCTTCATGATATAACATTATTATTGAACACCACATTTTACTGTCAGGTTTTTGAAACTGAATTGTCTATGTCGAATGAGTATTATTGAGTTTTATAGAGGCTTCATGAGATTTTTTTATGAAGGCATTGATTTCATAAGTTAATTTATTAGCAATAGATGGAGTAAATCATATATACTGATAAAATTCTTTATGAAATTTAGTAATTGTTACTGCCATGACTGGTTGTTCAGAATTAAATTCTCTAGATATAAAATCAGCAAGGTAATTGTTTTTTCTAGAAATATGTTCAATAGAGAAATTAAAGTCTGATAAAAATTTTGCCCACCTGGTTAACCTACTCACAAATCCTTTCTTTAGATTATAAGTATAATAAAGAATACTCATAAAGTTATTTAAATTAGATCTAATAAAAAAAATTCTTATCTCACAAAGAACATAAAAGCTCAAATAGCTTTAATAACAGTAAGAATTTATTTGTGAGTAGAGTGATAATTTTTTTGAGCCTGTTTAAAATTTATTAAAGCAAATCTGTATAGTTTTTTTGAACCCTCTAATAGCCTTTCTTTAAGAGCTGCACCAAATAAAGTTTTGAAGCATCTGTTTCAATAATCTTTAAACCATTACCAGGTAAAACTAAAGGTGGTAAATTTTTGACAATTATGTTTTATTCTTTGAATGGCCTTTATCATTTCATCTGACCATGCTGGAGTATTTTTTGTTGACCTTTTGTTTAGAAGAATCCTTTCATGTGCAATATTATAATAATAATATGCTACATAGTTTACACAACCAAAAAATCTTTATAGTATTTTTTTATCTTTGAGTTCATCAGAAAAAAAATTAATATTCCTCAAAACATGTTTCTAAACTACAACTTCTCTTGATTTTATAGTAACTTCTAAGAACTCAATCTCATCTCTGAAAATTGATATATTTTTTTCTCAGATAAAACTAAACCATTAATAAACACAATCTAATAGAATTGTTCTAGATGGTTTAGATGATCTTTAAGAGATTTTTAAAAAACTAATATATCAGTTATGTAGACAATGATAAAATCAAAATAAGCTAAGAAAATCTTATTCATCATTTTTTGAAATATGCTCAGAATAGTATTTAAGCCCAAGGGTAAGACATTCCATTCATATTGTTCAAATGGAGTGACAAATGTAGTCTTATACCTATCTTATTCTACTACTTGTATCTACCAAAATTTTAATTTTAAATCAAATTTATTATAAAATTTACTTCCACTTATTCTCTACAAGATTTCATCTTTTGAAGAAATAAGATGTTGAATAGATAAAACATATTTATTAAAAGGAACATAATTTATGACTAATCTCTTCTTTCCCCTTATTTGTTTTGATCTTTTATTTACATAAAATACTTCACAAGTCCAAGGGCTATTATAATCTCTTACAAAATTTATTCCTTTAATTGCTTTATTTCCTAAAAGCATTCCTCTCTAAGTGAAGGAGACATTCTTGAATGATGTGCCCTAAACTTGGATTCTATTTCTTTTCCATTTTTATCATCATCTTTAGTTCAATTCTACATTTGTGTATTTTCTTATTTCTGAATACTAAAATATTTTTAGAGCAGCAATATTTTTTTGGTTTTTCAATTATCAGTTCAATGCTAGCATGAAAAAGATTTACCTTTTGTTGTATGCATCAGGTATCAACTAGTTTCTTTGGTTTTTCTTTCATAAGAATTATGCATTCATATCTAGATTTCTTATATAAAGAATATTTTTTTACAAAAATTATTTTATGTGACTGGATTGTAATAAGATAGAAAGTAGTCAGGTTATCTAAACTAATCATCACATCTTACATTGGCATCTTATGTTGTAATATCTTAAAATGATAGATAGAGTCACCAAGCATAATAGGAATAACTGTAGATAATTATGAAACTATAATTTTTGTATTGAAATTCAACTTATGAAAATCAACTTTCCATGTATTAGCAGGAATAGAATGATATCTAGCAATAGAAATATTAGCACCTATGTTAAGCAGGACATCCAAACTATATGGTTTAAAATCATTTCATTTAATCTAAATTTCACATACTAGATTATTAGTATTATATACTAATATCTAATATATGTTTTCATTGTTATGAGAGGTTTCTCCCCCCTTAAAATAAGATTCAATCTCAATAGTTACTTGGAGTAATTATTTTTTTAAGAGTTATTCATGTTCATCAGTAAGAGCTTCTTCTTCCATAAGATCTTGCAATTTAATTTGATTTTTAGATAAGAAGAGCTAAAGTTGTTAGATGCACTTCTTTCACTAAGTAGCTCTATCATATGTGTTAGGTTGATAGGCAGCTTCAATCGAAGGAGATTTCTAATTTTTAGACTAAAATTTTTAGGAAAAAATATCTTTTTATCTTTTTTATTGAGCTAAGTAGAGAGAATATTTGTTCTCAGAAACTACAATTTTTTATTTTAAAAACATTCTTTCAGAGATCATAAATGTAGGAGTTTTAGCATATCTTTCTTTGAGGAAAGATATTTGTTAAGATAAACTCAATGCATCTAGAAAAGGTGCAAAAATCATATGAATCTAAAATTCTATATCAAAATCATAATCAAATGATTCATTTTCTAATTTAGTGTTAACAAGATTCATATTTACTTTATTATCAGAATCATCACTATTTGATGCTTCTCACAAAATATCTGACTCATATTGAAGTTCATCTTCATCTAAAACTAAAACATATTCATCTTCATTAATTCCATGGATATTCAGAAAATTAATCTTTTTAGATTTTTTTTATTAGAACATTTATTTACATAATGATCACCTTGACAGATGAAGCATTTGATCAACTTCTTTTGGAACCCATATTTCTTTTTTTTGAATAACCATCTAGGACCAAATTTTCTTTTTTGAGACTTGTATCTAAGCTTCCAAATCTTAATTAAGTAAATTGTTTTTTTGAGGAGCATTTGCCAGAATGAAATTTCTTCTTCCTTTTATACTGTCTATATCTTTGCACATCCATACAACCAAAATTATCCTCAATAAAATTTGACACCAATCTATTTGTGAAACTTCACAATTTCTTTTTGTGTCTTTCTTTTTGCAAATAACCTTTCATTAACTGCTTTAATATTCTGATTTATCCTTCCAAAGGACATAGTTGGAAGATTATCACCCATAGCAGCTTTGTACTTGGTAGAAAAATATTTAGAAAAAGATTCTATATAATCTAATATTATATGCTAAATTAGATATTTTTTTAGTATTATAGAACAGATTCTCTATATAGTACATATATTCATTTAGCCTAGTTATATCACATAATTGGGCTTTAAAAAATTTTGCTTTGCTTGTTTCTTTATCATTATCAAGTATGCCAATAAATTTAAAAATTAAATCATTACAGAGTGCAAAAATAGGTTCTGGATGAGTGTATATACTTTCATAAAATACTGAATCACTAGCATCCCACCATTCTTTGATATTTCTTATGAACCCATTTACAATGTATTAACTAACATTGAAAGGATATTTCTTAAGACCATGAATTTATCCACTGACCCAATCTAAAATTGCATGAATCATTTCTTTCCTTTTTTTTGGTGGTTCATAATTGAATTTCTAGAAGAAAGGTTGAAAGTTTAATGTTCTTATTTGAGAATCTAGTGGAGGTCTGGACTTTGAAGATTCTCCTATATCAAAATAGCTTTCAATTTTAGTAGGTTCAATTTTTTATATACCTACTTGGAAGATCTTATCCAAATATTTATCATAATTAGGTAGACTTTTTGATTTAGATTTTATGAATGATTCTCTTTGTATCTTTAAAACATTTTGCCAAGAATGAATATTTTGACTGTAATTAATATGTTCTGACACAACAATTTCTAGTTGTTATTGAGAAGATTGTCCTTTGTTTTTTAGTGAATCTAAAATATCAAGAATACAAGATAAAGTAGAATTTTAATTTATAATTTCTCTAGCTATGCTATCAGATTCTAAAGATAGCTATTTGATTTATTGTTGTGTTTCTCCCTATTTTATCTCAAGAGTAGCAATTTGAATTTTCAAATCTATCTCAATAAATCCATTCTAATCTTAAGTTGATCTTGGCTTTGACTGATAAATTTTTCTTGAGAAATCATATCATCTACCTTTGTTTCAATATATTATTTTTATAGTCTAATACTTCTATATTTATTATCTATTTTTTTGGATAAGCTGACTATGATGGGTAGTAATATTATCATTCAAAACATTAATAGCTTTAGTAATTTCTCCTTTTTGATATAACTCAATACTCTTTAACATTTTATAAACCTGATAAAGACTTTGATATATTTTTTAGACTTTATTATTCAAATATTTAGTTGCAAGATTATTCCAATTCATTAACTTAACTTTGTAGATTGATCAAGACTCTTGTCAGTAGATCTGAGATAATACATTTATGCTCTATATTTTCCATCAAGTGAATATTGATTGAAATCAATAGGTTTTGGGAATCTCTTTTCTATGTATGATTCATCTCCTAAAGGAATTTTTCATATATGACCTTACTCTTCTTCTTTTCTAGTCTTTTCTCCAGAAGTTTCTTTCTTATTAAATATTTTGGCTTCAGCAAGTAACTTTTTATTTTTCTTAAGCAATCTTTCTATGGTTAAATATATTTTAACCATGTGAATATTGGATTGATCTGGATGACTTGTGATTTTTTGGCAATCAATAAAGTAATATGAATCTATTTGAAGGTCATGGACTTTCTTGAGATGCAGACAGTGAGGACTAATTAGAGGTAAGGGTTGCTACAATTGTATATTTAACATATGGTCTTTTAGATCATTTTGAGAGTCAAATATGATAATAGATTTATTTGGAAAATATTTTGTAGATGTAGCACATGATAAGGATTTCTTGATCTTTTGAACAAAGTCTATGTCTACTATCTATTTTTTAGGAAACTTAAGGTCAAACCAATAGATTGATTCAGTTGGGATTATTTGACTATTTTCTATAGCATGACACACCACACTTGTATTGCATAAGAGTGTACTTAATGGTAGGATGAAGGTTGTTCATTAGGCAATACATGCCTGATATTTAATAGCAAGAGGACAAGATCCAAGGATCATATCTAATCTATGATTTTGAAGGAAGAGCTTCAAAACTTTATTGAGGTTTTCTTCCTGATGAATGGTAACTTGATAATTAGGATACACAGTTGTAAAAATTGGGCCATCATAAAGACCAATTTAAATAGTATTTTGTAAGTAAGCACTAAATTTTGTATGTCTATTATAAAGTAAACATCCTAAAATACTAACATTCAGACGTTTTTTGAATAAAGAGAAAACACCAATAGTAATGGATCCAATATGCAAAAAATTATAATTAGACTAGGATTTTAGTTATTGGATAGTTTTGTCATCTTCTATTTACATATTCAGTAGAAATAATAGAAGTGCATCCAAAAATAAAGTCTTCTAAATATTTTACCTTCACTAAGATCATCATAATATTACTACCCATCTAGGAATGTTTATCATATGATAAAATATATATCATATTGAGCTAAGTATTTATCAGTCCAAAGATTACTAATTATCTTAAATGCGTCAGAAATTTAAGAGAATTAATAATAAATAATACAACAAACATTGAACCAAAACATATAAAATCAAGTATACTGATTAATAGCTTAATACAATGATTTGAAATACCAGACGGATATAGCAAAAAGTATCTTGCCTTAAAGGATTTATTCTAATGATAATGATATTAACTAATAAAAATAAACTAAATGATGTTATTATCATATCAACCAATCATATTGAATATTATGAATATTGGTTATATGAATTATAACCAATATTCTTAGTCCTGTAATCCTCATATTTATAGGATGCAATGTCATGTAATCACTATAGGAGGATGAGTCTTATGAGACTTAATGAATGTATTGATTCATAGTATGAAACTATAATCTATCATTTATGAATCATAGATTAAGGTGATCTTATGGGCAAAGCACAAGACTCATAATTAGATATGGTATCAAGATGCCAAAGGTTAGTGTTGAGCACTTAAATATTTAGGAAAAGATTCTATAGAATCCTTTCTTAAATATTTTGCTACCAAGTATAAAGTTTTTATGGGTGATAATATTCTAACTATGTCCTTTGGAAGGATAAATTTGAATATTAAAGCAGTTAATGAAAGGTTATGTGCAGAAAGAAAGGCATAGAAAAAAACTATAAATTTTCACAAACAAATTGATACCAAATTTTGTAATTTTATTGATGATAATTTTGGCTGTATGGATGTGCATAGATATAGATAGCATAAAAAGAAGAAGAAATGTCATTCTTTCAAATTCTCCTTAGAAAAATAATTTACTTATATTAAGCCTTGGAAGCCTAGATATAAGTCTTAAAAAAGGAAATTTGGTCTTAGAAAGATATTCAAAAAAAAGAAACATGGGTTTAAAAAGAAGTAAATAAAATGTTTCATCTGTCAAGGTGATAATTATGCAAATAAATGTCCTAATAAGAAAAAATAATCCAAAAAGATTAATTTTTTGAATAGATATAGAATCAATAAAGATGAATATGTTTTAGTTTGAGATGAAGATAAACTTCAATATGAGTCAGATATTTTGTGGGAAGTATCAAATAGTGATGACTCTAATAATCAAGTAAATATGAATCTTGTTGACATTGAATCAGAATATGAATCATCTTATTATGATTTTGATATATGATTTTATATTCATATGATCTTTACTCATTTTTTAGATGCATTGAGTTTATCCCAACAAATATTTTTCCTCAAAGAAAGATATGCTAAAACTCCTACATATATGATCTCTGAAAGAATGCTTTTACAACAATAAATTGTAGCCATTGAGAAAAAATATTCTCTCTACTTAGCTCAACAAAAAAGGAAAAAATATATTTTGTCCCAAGAATTTCAGTCCAAAAATTAGAAAACTCCTCCAATTGAAGCTTCCTATCAATCTGACACATATGATAGAGCTACTTGGCAAAAAAAGTGCATCTACCATCTTCGGCTCTTCGGAGCTAAAGCTCAAACTGAATTGCAAGATCTTATGAAAGAAGAAGCTCTTGCTGATGAACATGAACAACTCTTTGAATAATAATTGCTCCAAGTAACTAATGAGATATAATCTCATTTTGAGAGTAGAGAAACCTCTCATAACAATTCAAACATACATCATATATCAGTATATAATACTAATAATCCACTATGTAAAATTCAAATTAAATAAGATGGTTTTAAACTATATAGCTTGGATGTCTACTTGACATAGGTGCCAATATTTCTCTTGCTTGATATCATTCTATTCATGTTGATATATAGAAAGTTGATTTCATAAGTTGACTTTCAATACAAAAACTATAGTTTTAGAATTGTCTGCAGTTATTCTTATTAAGCTTGGTGACTCTATCTATCATTTTAAGATAGTACAACATGAGATGCTAATGTATGACATGATGATTAGTTCAAATAACCTGGCTATTTTTTATCTTATTAAAATCCAACTGCATAAAATAATTCTTTTAGAAAAATATTATTTATATAAGAAATCCAGATATGAATGTAGAATTCTTATAAAATAAAAACTAAAGAATCCAGTTGATACCATATGGATACAGCAAAAGGTAAATCTTTGTCATGCTAGCATTGAACCAATAATTTAAAAAATCAAAAAAAAATACTGCTTTGAAAATCATTTAGCATTTAGAGATAGGAAAATACATGAATGCAAAATTAAATTAAAGATGGTAAAGGATAAAAATGGCAAAGAAATAGAACCCAAATTTAAGGCACATCATTCAGGCATATCTCCTTCACTTAGAGAGGAATGTTTTTAGGAAATAAAGTAATTAAAATAACAAGGTTTGATAAGAGATTATAATATCTCTTGGGATTGTGAAGCATTTTTTATTTAAAAAAATATTAGAATAAATAAGTAGAAAGAAGAGATTAATCATAAATTATGTTCTTAATAAATATGTTTTACATGTTCAGCATCATATTCTTTCAAAAGATGAAATCTTGTAGAGGATAAGTAGAAGTAATGTTTATAGTTAATTTGATTTAAAATCAATGTTTTGCTAGATATAAGTAGTAGAACAAGATAGATATAAGATTTCATTTGTCACTCTATTTAGACAATATGAATGGAATGTCTTACCCTTTGGCTTAAAGACTGCTCTTAGCATATTTTAGGAAATGATGAACAAGATTTTCTTAGCTTATTATAATTTTATTATTATCTACATAGATGATATATTAGTTTTTTCAAAATCTTCTAAAGATCATCTAAACCATGTAGAATAATTCTATCAGATTGTGTTTGATAATGGTTTAGTTCTATCTAAGAAAAAAATGTCAATTTTTAGAGATGAGATTGAGTTCTTAGGAGTTACTATAAAATCAAGAGAAGTTGTAGTTTAAGAATATGTTTTAAATAATATTAATAATTTTTCTGATGAGTTCAAAGATAAAAAATTACTATAAAGATTTCTTGGTTGTGTAAACTATGTAGCAAGTTATTATTATAATATTGCATAAGACAGAATACTTCTAAATAAAAGGCTAACAAAAAATATTCCAACATGGTCAAATGAAATGACAAAGGTAATTTAAATAATAAAATAGAATTTTCAAAAAAATTCACCTTTAGTATTACCTAGTAATGGTCTAAAGATTATTGAAATAGATGCTTCAGAACTATATTGAGGTGCAGTTCTTAAAAAAAGGTTGTCAGGTGGTTCAAAAAACCCTACAAATTTGATTTAAGAAATCTTAAATAGGCTCAAAAAAATTATCACTCTACTCACAAAGAAATTTTTGTTATTTTTAAGGCTATTCAATCTTTTATGTTCTTTTTGAGATCAAAAAAAATTCTTGTTAGATCTGATTTAAATAACTTTATGAGTATTCTTCACTCTACTGATAATCTAAAGAAAGGATCTGTGAGCAGGTTAATCAGGTGGACAACATTTTTGTCAGACTTTGATTTCTTTTTTAAACATATTTTTAGAAAAGAAATTGCTTTATTGATTTTATATCTAGAGAATTTAATTTTGAACAGTCAGTCATGGCAGTAACAATTACTAAAATTCATGAAGAATTTTATCAGTATATATGGAGATCCACTCCATTTATTGATAATTAGTTAACTCATGAAATAAATTCCCTCAAAGAAAATATCATGAATCCTTTATAGAACTCAATAATAATTATTTGGCATGAGCATCTCAGTTTCAAGAACCTGATGGTAAAATGTGGTGTTCAACAATAATGTTATATCATGAAGCTAATAATCCAAAGATTACTGGTATAAATAATCCATTTAAGAATTTTATTTGTAGACATAGTTGTGAATTCTTAATCCAATGGTCTACCTTCTGGCCAAGTTTTAATCATCTGCTAAAATTCCAAATTATTTGTTTGAATTTATAGATTATATTATACCAATGAAATCTTCTAATGATCCTATTATTTGTATTCCTCTAGATCAAGTAATAAATATATTTATTTATTTAAGGATACCTTTTAGGATTAAATTTGAAATATTTTTAGTTCAACATTTTCAAGCTAATCTGCATGCCAGTTTAGCTCCTGCATAATTGTTAGTACCTCTTTGAAAGTGGTTCACTAAAAGTCATCAAACTGGGTTTTTTTCTATAACTAGCAATTTTATTTTAAGGATTCTATCAAATTTGTACATATACCACAATTAATTTGATTCTGATGATGATAACCATTATTCTCTCCAAAGAAAATACAAATTCAATGATGATAATTGAATTGATTTAAAGACTAGTTATGGTGTCTATCTGTAGCCATGAATGTGGGCATGATAATCTTATTTTATTATTTGTAGACCTCACCACTTTTAAAAAGGTGGTAACCTATCAATTGTGTCAACAATTTCCTTATTTTTTTATGTAGTTGGCAGTGTGTAGTGGGCCCATAACCCACTAACCTTTGGCATCTTGCCTTTTGTCTATTTGATTTGAAATCTTTGTGTCAAATGTTGATCTTCTTATTTCATCCTATAAATATGAAGAGTTTTTCATTTCATAAGCATTGAATTCTTAGAGTCTTATGTTTAAGCCTTAGGAGAAAAGTGTATACTCTTTGCTTGCCCTCTCTGTGGGATCTTGTGAACAAAAACTTTTCTTAAAAATGATGTTCATAATATGTTTTTTGTGTGGAATCACTCTGCTATATGTTGTATTACCTTGTTTATAATGTCCTATAATCATGTTGTGTAGTCTTTAAGAGTGTGATCTTGTGTTTAATGGTATGAGATCCATGTCAATACTCTATGAAGATTATGTTGCTTCTGTAATATTTCTCTGATATATCAATAAAATTTTACTTTCATCATTTACTTTTTATATCTATCTTATTGTTATTCTGGTCTTTTATCTCCATATCATCTTCAGACAATAGGAAATGGAATGATCTCATAAAGCTGTGAGGAAGGTGTGATTGAAGATCTATATAAGACTGATCATATGAAGACTATGGATGCATCAAACTAGATAACTCTTAATACTACAGGTACATCAAATATTTGTACTCTCTTTGATATATTTTTGGTTCATTCCTTTCTACAAATGAAGCAACTATAGAATTTAATGAAAAAAATCTTAGTCATGAATGGAAGCTCCCAACTCTTAAGGCCATAGATGTATATGATAAACTTTCACCATTTTATTTAATTGTTAAAACCACCATAAAAATTTTTGAAAATGTTATCCAAATTAAGTAGAATGATGATTATAAATACCACTTGTAAATAGTTGATGACAAAATTATCTGATATTTAAAATCCCAGTCTAAATATAAGTTTTTGTATATTAGAGCCGTTACTATTGGTGTTTTCCCTTTATTCAAAAAAGGTCTAAATGTTAGTATTTTAAGATGTTTGATTGATAATAGACATACAAACTTTAGTTTTTGCTTACAAAATATTATTCAAACTGGTCTTTATGTCGGTTTTATTTTCACAACTGTGTATCTCAATTATCTGGTTGCCATTCATCAAGAAGAAAACCTCAATAAAGTCTTGAAGCTCTTCCTTTAAATTCATGGATTAGATATGATCCCTAAATCTTGTCTTATTAATGTTAAATATCAGGTTATGTATTGCCTAACAAACACCCTTCATCCTACTGTCAAGCACACTTTCATGTAAGGCAAAAGCATGGTGTGCCATGCTATAGAAAATAGTCAAATAATCTTGAATGAATCAATCTTTTGGTTTGACCTTGAGTTTCTCAAAAAATATATAGTAGACACAGACTTTGTTTAGAAGCTCAAATAATCCTTATCATTTTATACATATATAAAATATTTTCTAAATAAATATATTATCAAATTTGACTCTCAGAATGATCTAAAAGATCATATGTTAAATATATAATTACAGTAACCCTTGCCTTCAATCAGTCCTTATTATTTGTATCTCAAAAAATTTCATGACCCTCAAATAGATTCATATTACTATATTGATTACCAAAAAATCATAAGTCATCTAGATAAATCTATTATTCACATGGTTAAAAGAGATTTAACCATAGAAAGACTGCTTGAAAAAAATAAGTTACTTGCTAAAGCCAAAATAATTAATATGGAAGGAACTTCTGGAGAAAAGACTAAAAAATAATAAGAGAAAGGTCATATATAAAAAACTCCTTTAGAAGATGAATTATACATAGAAAAGAGATTCTCAAACCTGTTGATTTTAATCAATATTCACCCGATGTAAAATATAGAGAATAAATGTATTATCTCAGATCTACTAACAAGAGTCTTGATCAGTCTACAAAAGTTAAGTTAATGAATTAGAATAATCTTAAACCTAAACATTTGAATAATAAAGTCTCATAAATATAAAAAAGTCTTAATCAGATTTCTAAAATGTTAAGGATTATTGAGTTATATCAAAAAGGAGAAATTACTAGAGCTATTAATGTTTTGAATGATAATATTACTATCCATCATAGTCAGCTTATCCAAAAAATAGATAACAAATCCAAAAATATTAGACTATAGTAATAATCTATTGAAACAAAGATAGATGATATGATTGCTTAGGAAAAGGTTATCAGTCAAAGTCAAGATCAACTTAAGACTAGTATGACTTCTATTGAGACAGATTTGAAAACTCAAATTGCTACTTTTGAGACAAAATAAAAAGAAGCACATCAGGAAATCAAACAGCTATCTTCAGCCTTTGATAGCATAGCTAGAGAAATTATAAACTAAAATTTTAGCTTATCTTCTATTCTTGATATTCTAGATTCACTAAAAAATAAAGGATAATCTTCTCAACAATAGCTAGAAATTGTTGTTTCAGAACATATTGATTACAGTCAAAATATTCATTCTTGACAAAATATTTTAAAGATACAAAGAGAATCATTCACGAAATTTAAATCAAAAAGTCTACCTGATTTTGAAAAATCTATAGATAAAATCTTCTAAGTAGGTATGGCAAAAATTGAACCTATTAAAACTAAAATCTATTTTGATATAGAAGAATCTTCAAAGACCAGACCTCCACTAGATTCTCAAATAAGAACATTAAACCTTCAACTTTTCTTCTAAAAATTCAATTGTGAACCATCAGAAAAAAGCATGCAATGTTAGCTTGGACCAGTGTACAAATTCATGATCTTAAGAAAGATCTTTTCAGTGCTAGTCAACAAATTATAAATGGGTTCATAGGAAATATCAAAGAATGGTGGGATGTTAGTGGTTCAGTGTTTCATGAAAGTATATACACTTATCCATAACCTATTTCTACACTCTGAAATACTTTGATTTCTAAAGTTATTAGCATACTTGATAATGATAAAAAAATAAACAAAACAAAATTTCTTAAATCTCAATTATGTGATATGACCAGACTAGATGAATATATATGTTATATAGAGAATTTATTCTATAATACTAGAAAAATATTTAATCTAGCATATAAGATTAGGTGTATAGAATCCTTTCTTGAATATTTTGGTACCAAGTAAAAAACTATTATGGGTGATAATCTTACAACTATGTCTTTTGGAAGGATAAATCAAAATATTAAAGTAGTTAATAAAAGTTTATGTGCAAAAAGAAAGGCACAGAAAGAAACTATGAAATTTCACAAACAAATTGATGTAAAATTTTATAATTCTATTAATGGTAATTTTAGTTATATGGATGTGCATAGATATAGACAGTATAAAAATAAAAAGAAATTTCATTCTTGCAAATGTTTCTCAAAAAAAAATTTACTTATATTAAGCCTTGGAAGCCAAGATATAAGTATCGAAAAAGGAAATTTGGTCCTAGAAAGATATTTAGAAAAAAGAAATATGGGTTCCAAAAGAAGCTAGTTAAATACTTCATCTGTCAAGATGATTATTATGCAAATAAATGTTTTAATAAATAAAAATAATCCAAAAATATTAATTTTTTAAATAGCCATGGAATCAATGAAGATGAATATGTTTTAGTTTTAGATGAAGATGAACTTCAATATGAGTCAGATATTTTGTGAGAAGTATCAGATAGTGATGATTCTGATAATCAAGAAAATATAAATCTTATTGACACTAAATCCAAATATGAATCGTTTGATTATGATTCTGATATAAGATTTTAGATTCATATGATTTTTACTTATTTTCTAGATGCATTGAGTTTATCCCAACAAATATCTTTTTTCAAAGAAAGATATGCTAAAATTCTTGTAAATATGATCTCTGAAAGAATGTTTTTACAACAAAAAATTACAGTTGATGAGAAAAAATATTCTCTAATTAGCTCAACAAAAAAAGCAAAAAGATATTTTATCCTATGAATTTTAGTCTAAAATCAGAAAGCTCCTCGAATTGAAACTGCCTATCAACCTGACACATATGATAGAGCTACTTGGTGAAAGAAGTGCATCTACAAACTTTGGCTCTTCTTGGATAAAACTTAGACCGAATTCTAAGATCTTATAAAAGAAGAAGCTCTTGCTGATAAACATGAACAACTCTTTGAAGAAGAATTGTTCCAAGTAACTAATGAGATCAAATCTCATTTTTGAGGAGAGAGATACCTCTCATAATAATTCAAATATACATTAGATATTAGTATATAATACTAATAATTTAGTATTTAAAATTCAAATTAAATGAGATGGTTTTAAACTATATAGCTTAGATGTCTTGCTTGATATAGGTGCTAATATTTCTCTTGCTAGATATCATTATATTCCTATTGATATGTGGAAAACTGATTTTCATAAGTTGACTTTCAATACAAAAATTGTAGTTTAAAAATTGTTTGTAGTTATTCTTGTTATGCTTAGTGACTCTATCTATCGTTTTAATATATTACAACATGAGATGCCAATGTCTGACATGATGATTGGATCTGATAATTTGGCTACTTTCTGTCATATTACAATCTAGTCACATGAATTATTTTTTGTTAAAAAATATTCTTTATATAAGAAATCTAGATATGAATGCAGAATTTTTATGAAATGAAAACCAAGGAAATATGTTATTACCAGATGGATACAATAAAAATTAAATCTTTATTATGCTAGCATTGAATCAATAATTGAAAAACTCAAAAAAGATTGTTGCTCTGAAAATCCTTTACATTCAGAGATAAAAAAATACATGAAAGCAAAATTGAACTAAAGATGGTAAGAGATAAAAATGGAAAAAAAATAGAACCCAATTTTAGGGCACATCATTTATGAATATCTCCTTTATTCAAGGAGGAATGTTTTCAAGAAATAAAGTAATTAAAAGAACTAGGTTTGATAAGAGATTCTAATAGCCCTTGGGCTTGTGAAGCAATTTATGTAAATAAAAGATTAGAACAAATAAGAGGAAAGAAGAGATTAGTCATAAATTATGTTTATCTTAATAAATATGTTTTACCTATTCAGTATTCTATTCTTTTAAAAAATAAAATCTTAAAGAGAATAAGTAGAAGTAAAGTATACAATAAATTTGATTTAAAATCAGGATTTTGGCAGATACAAGTAACGGAATAAGATAGGTATAAGACTACATTTGTCACTTTATTTAAATAATATTAATATAATGTCTTACTCTTTGTCTAATTTTATCATTGTCTACATAGATGATAAATTGGTTTTTTCAAAATCTCCTAAAGATCATCTAAACCATCTAGAATAGTTCTATCAAATTGTGTTTGATAATGGTTTAGTTCTATTCAAGAAAAAAATATCAATTTTCAGAGATGAGATTGATTTCTTAGGAGTTACAATAAAATCAAGAGATGTAGTTCAAAAACATATTTTGAAGAATATTAAAAAAAAATCTAATGAGCTCAAAGATAAAAAATTACTACAAATTTTTTTTGGTTGTGTAAACTATGTAATAGGTTATTATTATAATATTGCACAGGACAGCATGCTTTTAAAAAAAAGGCTAAAAAAAAATCTTACAGTATAGTTAGATGAAATGATAAAGGTTATTCAAAGAATAAAATAGAATTGTCAAAATTTCCACCTTTAATTTTATTTGATAATGGTCTAAAGATTATTGAAACAGAGACTTCAGAACTATATTGGGGTGCAATTATTAAAGAAAGGTTGTCAGAGGGTTTAGAAAAACCCTACAAATTTTATTCAAAAAAATTTAAATAGGCTCAAAAAAAAAGGCTAAAAAAAAATCTTACAGTATGGTTAGATGAAATGATAAAGGTCATTCAAAGAATAAAATAGAATTGTCAAAATTTTCCACCTTTAATTTTATTTGATAATGGTCTAAAGATTATTGAAATAGATACTTCAGAACTATATTGGGGTGCAATTCTTAAAGAAAGGTTGTCAGAGGGTTTAGAAAAACCCTACAAATTTTATTCAAAAAATTTTAAATAGGCTAAAAAAAAAAGGCTAAAAAAAAATCTTACAGTATGGTTAGATGAAATGATAAAGGTCATTCAAAGAATAAAATAGAATTGTCAAAATTTTCCACCTTTAATTTTATTTGATAATGGTCTAAAGATTATTGAAACAGAGACTTCAGAACTATATTGGGGTGCAATTCTTAAAGAAAGGTTGTCAGAGGGTTTAGAAAAACCCTACAAATTTTATTCAAAAAATTTTAAATAGGCTCAAAAAAATTATCACTCTACTCACAAAGAAATTCTTGTTGTAATTAAGGTTATTCAAGTTTTTATATTCTTTGTGAGATCAAAAAAAATCTTATTGGATCTAATTTAAATAACTTTATGAGTATTCTTCATTATACTGATAATCTAAAGAAAGGATCTGTGAGCAGGTTAACCAAGTGGGCAATATTTATATCAAACTTTGATTTCTTTGTTGAATATATTTTTGGAAAAAAAAATTGCCTTGCTGATTTTATATCTAGAGAATTTAATTTCAAATAATCAATCATGGTAGTAATAGTTACTGAAGTTCGTGAAAAATTTCATTGGTATATATGGAGATCCACTCCATCTATTGCTAATTAGTTAACTCATGAAATCAATTCTCTCACAAGAAAATCTCATGAAGCCTCTGCAGAACTCAATAATTCTCATTTGACATGGAAATCTCAATTTCAAGAATCTGACCGCAAAAGGTGGTGTTTAACAATAATGTTATATCATGAAGCTAATAATCCAAGGATTATTGGTATAAATAATCTATTTAAAATTTTCATTTTTAGACATAGTTTTGAATTCATAATCTAATGGTCTACCTTCTGGTCAAGTTTTAATCTTACAGTAGAGAATTTTTTATCATCCACAAAAATTCTAAATTATTTGTTTGAATTTCTGGATTATATTATGCCAATGAAATCTTTTAATGATCATGTTGTATGTATTCCTCTAGATCAAGTGAGAAATATATTTATTTATTTAAGGATACCTTTCAGGATTAAATTTGAAATATTTTTAGTTCAACATTTTCAAACTAATCTACATACCACTTTAGCTCCTACACAACCGTTAGCAGCTCTTTGGAAGTGGTTCACTATAAATCATTAAGTTGTATTTCTTCCTACACCTGGTGATCATATTTTAAGGATTCTATCAACTTTGTACATGGACCACAATGACTTTGATTCTGATGATGACAACCATTATTCTCCTCAAAGAGAATACAAATTCAATGATGATGATTGAATTGATATAAAGATTAGTTACAAGGTCTATCCATAGCTGTGAATATGGGTATGATAACCCTATTTTATTATTTATGGATCTCACCACTTTTTAAAAAGTGTTAACCTATCGATCATGTCAACAAATTCCTTATTCTTTTGTGTAGTTGGTAGTACATAGTGGGCCCATAACCCACTAACCTTTGGCATCTTGCCTTCTATATATTGATTTAGCATCTTTATGTTGATCGTTGATCTTCTCATTTCATCCTATAAATATAAGGAGTTCTTTGTGTCATAATCATTGAATGCCTAGAGTCTTATGTCTAAACTTTAGGAGAAAAGCGTATGCTCTTTGCTTGTCCTCTTTTTGGGATCCTACGAATCAAAATTTTTCTTAGAAATGATATTTATAATATGTTTTTTTATGGAATCACTCTGTTATATGTTGTATTTTCTTACCTTTAATGCCTTTTAATCATGTTGTATAGTTTTTAAGAGTGCAATCTTATGTAAAAGGTATCAAATCCATGTCAATACTCTATAAGGATTATGTTACTTCTGTAATATTTCTTTGATATATCAATAAAATTTTACTTTCATCTCTTACTCTCTATATTTATCTTAGTATTATTCTAGTCTTTTATCTTCATATCATCTTTAGACAATAGGGAAGGGAATGATACCATAAAGTCATGAGGAAGGTGTGATTGAGGATCTGTATAGTACCAATGATACGAAGACTATGGATGCATCAAACTAGATAAATCTTAACACTACATGTACATTGGATGTCTATGCTCTCTTTGATATACCTGTTGGTTCATTTATTTTTGCAAATATATACTGATAATCTAAAGAAAGGATCTGTGAGAAGGTTAACCAAGTGGGCAATAATTCTGTTAGAGTTTGATTTCTCTATTGAACATATTTTTTTAAAAAGAATTGCCTTGCTAATTTTATATCTAGAGAATTTAATTTTAAACATTCAATCATGACAGTAACAGTTACTAATGTTCATTAAAAAATTTATCAGTATATATGGAGATTTACACCATCTGTTGCTAATCAATTAACTCATGAAATCAATGCCCTCACAAGAAAATTTAATGAAACCTTTGCAAAACTCAATAATACTCATTTCACATGGACATCTCAATTTTAAGAAACTGACAGTAAAAGGATAAAAATTAGCCATAATTATACTCAAAAATTATTGTTTTAGAACATATTGATTACAGTCAAAATAATCATTCTTGGAAAAATATTTTAAAGATACAAAGAGAATCATTCATGAAATCTAAATCAAAAGGTTTGATTAATTCTAAAAAATCTCTGGATAAGATCTTCTAAGTAGGTATGGAAAAAATTGAACCTTCTAAAACTAAAATCTATTTTGATATAGGAGAATTTTCAATGTCCAGACCTCCATTAGATTCTCAAATAAGAACATTGAACCTTCAATCTTTCTTCTAGAAATTCAATTATGAACCACCAGAAAGAAGGAAAGAAATGGTTCATGTAATATTAGCTTGGGTCAGTATACAAATTCATGGTATTTAGAAAGATCATTTCAGTGTTAGTCAACAAAATTTAAATGGGTTTATAAGAAATATCAAAGAATGGTGGGATGCTAGTGGTCTAGTATTTCATGAAAGTATAGACACTCATCTAGAACCTATTTCTACACTCTATAATACTTTACTCTTTAAATTTGTTGGCACACTTGATAATGATAAATAAGTAAATAAATAAAAGTTTCTTAAAGCCCAATTATGTGATATGACCAGGCTAGATGAATATATATGCTATATGGAGAATTTGTTCTATAATATTGGATAAATCTTTAATCCAGCATATAAGATTAGGTATATATAATCTTTTCCTGAATATTTTGCTACCAAGTATAAAATTTTTATAGGTGATAATATTCCAATTATATCATTTAGAAAGATAAATCAAAATATTAAAGTAGTTAATGAAAGGTTATGTGTAGAAAGAAAGGCACAGAAAAAACTATGAAGTTTCACAAATAGATTGATACCAAATTTTGTAATTCTATTGATGATAATTTTAGTTGTATGAATGTACATAGATATAGATAGGATAAAAAGAAGAAGAAATCTCATTCTTATAAATGCTCCTCAGAAAAATAATTTACTTAAATTAAGCCTTGGAATCCTAGATATAAGTCAAAAAATAAAATTTGGTCCTAGAAGGATATTCAAAATAAAGAAACATGGGTTCCAAAAGAAGTCGATCAAATGCTTCATCTATCAAGGTGATAATTATACAAATAAATGTCCTAATAAGATAAAATAATCCAAGAAGATTAATTTTTTGAATAGCCATAAAATCAATGAAGATGAATATGTTTTAGTTTTAGATGAAGATAAACTTCAATATGAGTCAGATATTTTGTAAGAAGTATCAGATAGTGATGACTCTGATAATCAAATAAATATGAATCTTGTTAACACTAAATCAGAAGATGAATCATCTGATTATGATTTTGATATAGGATTTTAGATTAATATAATTTTTACTCTTTTTCTAGATGCATTAATTTATCTTGGTAAATATATTTCCTCAAAGAAAGATATGCTAAAACTCCTGCATATATGATCTTTAAAAGAATATTTTTACAACAATAAATTATAGTTGTTGAGAAAAAATATTCTCTCTACTTATCTCAACAAAAAATTCAAAAGGATATTGTCCCAAAAAATTTAGTCTAAAAATTAGAAAGCTCCTTTGGTTGAAGCTACCTATCAACCTGACACCTATGATAGAGCTACTTGGTGAAAGAAGCGCATCTACCAACTTCAGCTCTTTTTAGCTAAAGCTCAGATTGAATCGCAAGATCTTATGAAAGAAGAAGCTCTTATAGATGAATATGAACAAGTCTTTGAAAAAGAATTACTCCAAATAACTAATGAGTCAAATCTTATTTTGAGGGGGGAGAAATCTCTTATAATAATTCAAATATACATCAGATATCAGTATATAATATTAATAATCAAGTATATGAAATTCATATTAAATAGAATGGTTTTAAACCATATAGCTTCGATGTCTTGTTTGACATAGGTGTTGATATTTCTTTCTAGATATCATTCTATTCTTGTTGATATATAGAAAGCTAATTTTCATAAGTTGACTTTCAATATAAAAACTATAGTTTTAAAATTGTCTGTAGTTTTTCTTATTATACTTGGTGACTCTATCTATCATTTTAAGATAGTACAACATGAAATACTAATGTATGGCATGATGATTAGTTTATATAACCTGGATACTTTCTGTCTTATTACAATCTAGTCACATGAAATAATTTGTGCAAAAAAATATTTTTTATATAAGAAATCCATATATGAATGCAGAATTTTTATGAAAGAAAAACCAAAGAAACTAGTTGATATCAGATGGATACAATAAAAGGTAAATATTTTTCATGCTAACATTGAACCGATAATTGAAAAACATAAAAAATATTGCTACTCTAAATATCTTTTAGCATTCAAATATAGGAAAATACATGAATTTAGAATTGAACTATAGATGATAAAGGATAAAAATGATAAAGAAATAAAACCCAAGTTTAAGGTAAATTATTCAAGAATGTCTCCTTCACTTAGAGAGAAATGTTTTCAAGAAATAAAGCAATTAAAGGAACAAGGTTTGATAAAATATTCTAATATCCCTTGGGCCTATGAAGCATTTTACATAAATAAAAGATCAGAACAAATAAGGGGAAAGAAGAGATTAGTCATAAATTATGTTCTTTTTAATAAATATATTTTACCTATTCAATAATTTTTTCTTTTAAAAGATGAAATCTTGTAGAGAATAAGTGGAAGTAAAGTTTACAGTAAATTTGATTTAAAATCAAAATTTTGGTAGATACAAGTAGCAGAACAAGATAGATATAAGACTGCATTTATCACTCTATTTAGACAATATGAATGGAATGTCTTACCTTTTGGCTTAAAAACCGCTCCTAGCATATTTTAGGAAATGATGAATAAAATTTTCTCAGCGTATTTTGATTTTATCATTGTCTACATAAATGATATATTAGTTTTTTCAAAATCTTCTAAAGATCATCTAAACCTTCTAGAATAATTCTATTAGATTGTGTTTGATAATAGTTTAATTCTATCCTAGAAAAAAATGTTAGTTTTCAAAGATAAGATTGAGTTATTAGTAGTTACTCTAAAATCAGGAGAAATTTTAGTTTAAGAATATGTTTTGAAGAATATTAATAATTTTCTTGATGAGCTTAAAGATAAAAAATTACTACAAAGATTTCTTAATTGTGTAAACTAGGTAGCAAGTTATTGTTATAATATTGCACAAAACAAAATACTTATAAACAAAAGGCTAACAAAAAATCCTTCAACATGGTCAAATGAAATAACAAAGGCTATTCAAAGAATAAAATAGAATTGTCAAAAAATTTCATCTTTAGTTTTACCTGGTAATGATCTAAAGATTATTGAAATCAATACTTCAGAACTATATTGAGGTGTAGTTCTTAAAGAAAGGCTATCATATGGTTTATAAAAACCCTACAAATTTACTTTAGAAAAATTTAAATAGGCTCAAAAAAATTATCACTCTACTCAAAGAAATTTTTACTGTTATTAAGGCTATTGAAGCTTTTATGTTCTTTGTGAGATTAAAAAAAATTATTGTTAGATCTGATTTAAATAATTTTATGAGTATTCTTCATTCTATTGATAATCTAAAGAAATGATCTGTGAGTAAGTTAACCAAGTGGGAAACATTTCTGTTAGACTTTCATTTATTTATTGAACATATTTTTTAAAAAAAATTGCTTTATTGATTTTATATATAAATAATTTAATTTTGAACAGTCAGTCATGGTAGTAACAGTTACTAAAGTTCATGAAAAATTTAATTAGCATATATGAAGATCCACTCCATCTATTGCTAATTAGTTAACTTATAAAATCAATGCCCTCATTATAAAATCTTATGAAGCCTCTACAGAACTCAATAATACTCATTTGGCATGGACATCTCAGTTGCAAGAACCTGATGGCAAAAGGTGGTGTTCAATAATAATGTTTTATTATGAAGTTAATAATCCAAAGATTATTGGTATAAATAATCCATTTAAGAATTTCATTTACAGATATGGTTTTGAATTCCTAATCCAATGGTATATCTTTTAGCCAAGTTTTAATCTTGTAGTAGAGAATTTTTGGTCATCTACTAAAATTCCATATTATTTATTTGAATTTCTAGATTATATTATGTCAATGAAAGCTTATGATGATCCTATTATTTGTATTCCTCCAGATCAAGTGAGAAATATATTTATTGCTTTAAGGATACCTTTTAGGATTAAATTTGAAATATTTTTAATTCAACATTTATAACCTAATCTACATGCCAATTTAGCTCCTACACAACCATTAGCGACTCTATAGAAGTGGTTCACTAGAAGTCATCAAGTTGTATTTCCTCCTACACTTGGCAGTCATATTTTAAAGATCCCATCAAATTTTTACATGCACTATAATGACTTTGATCCTGACGATGACAACCATTATTCTCCCCAAGGAGAATATGAATTCAATGATGATGATTGAATTAATATAAAGACAAGTTATGGGGTCTGTTTGTAGCCATGAATATGGGCATGATAACCCTTTTTTATTATTTATGAACCTCACCACTTTTTAAAAAGTACTAACTATCGAATATGTCGATAGATTCCTTATTCTTTTATGTATTGGTGGTACGTGGTGGGCCTATAACCCACTAACCTTTGGCATCTTGCCTTATGTTCATTGATTTGGCATCTTTGTGTCGACCATTGATCTTCTAATTACATCTTATAAATATGAGGAGTTATTCATTTCATAAGTATTAAATGATAATATTACTACCCATCATTGTCAACTTATCTAAAAAATAGATAATGAATCCAACAATATTAGACTACAGTAACAATCTATTGAAATAAAAGTAGATGATATGATTACTCAAGAAAAGGTTATCAGTCAAAGTCAAGATCAACTTAAGACTAGTATGGCTTCTATTGAGATAGATTTGAAAACTCAAATTACTACTCTTGAGATAAAATAGGAAGAAGCATATCAAGAAATCAAATAGTTATCTTCAACCTCTAATAGCATATCTAGAGAAATTATAAACCAAAATTCTAACTAATCTTCTATTCTTGATATTCTAGATTCACTAAAAGATAAAGGACAATCTTCTCAATAACAACTAGAAATTGTTGTTTTAGAACATATTGATTAGAGTCAAAATATTCATTCTCGGCAAAATGTTTTAAAGATATAAAGAGAATCATTTACAAAATCTAAATCAAAAAGTCTACCTAATTCTGAGAAATTTTTGAATAATATCTTTCAAATAAGTATGGAAAAATTGAACCTACTGAAACTGAAAGCTATTTTGATATAGGAGAATCTTCAAAATCTAGACCTCCACTAGATTTTCAAATAAGAACATTGAACCTTCAACCTTTCTTCTAAAAATTCAATTGTGAACCACCAGAAATAAGGAAAGAAATGATTCATGCAATGTTAGCTTGGGTCAGTATACAAATTCATGATCATAAGAAATATCTTTCTAATGTTAGTCAACAAATTGCAAATGAGTTCATAGGAAATATCAAAGAATGGTGGGATGTTATTGGACTAGTGTTTCATGAAAGTATATACACTCATCCAAAACCTATTTTTGCACTCTGTAATGATTTAATTTTTGAATTTTTTGGCACACTTGATAATTATAAATAAGTAAATAAAGTTTCTTAAAACTCAAGTGTGATATGACAAGGCTAAATGAATATATGTGTCATATGGAGAATTTGTTTTATAATACTAGAGAAATTTTTTATCCAGCATATAAGATTAGGTATATAGAATCATTTCCTAAATATTTTGCTACTAAATATAAAGTTTTTATGGGTGATAATATTTCAACTATGTCCTTTGGAAGGATAAATCAAAATATTAAAGCAGTTAATGAAAATTTATTTGCAAAAACAAAGGCACAGAAAGAAACTATGAAATTTCATAAATAGATTGATGCCAAATTTTGTAATTTTATTGATGATAATTTTAGTTATATGGATGTGCATATATATAGATATTTTAAAAAGAAGAATAAATCTTATTCTTGCAAATGCTCTTCAAAAAAATAATTTACTTATATTAAGCCTTGAAAGCCTAAATATAAGTCTCGAAAAAGAAAATTTGATCTTAGAAAGATATTCAGAAAAAAGAAATATGGGTTTCAAAAGAAGTCGATCAAATGCTTCATCTATCAAGGTGATAATTATACAAATAAATGTCCTAATAAGAAAAAACAATTCAATAAGTTTAATTTTCTGAATAGCCATGAAATAAATGAAGATGAATATGTTTTAGTTTCAAATGAAGGTGAACTTCAATATGAGTCAGATATTTTGTGGAGCGTATCAGATAGTGATGACTCTGATAATTAAGTAAATATGAATCTTGTTGACACTAAATTAGAAGATGAATTATCTGATTATTATTTAGATATAAGATTTCAGACTCATGATTTTTTCTCCTTTTCTAAATGCATTGAGTTTATCCTGATAAATATCTTTTCTCAAAGAAAGATATGCTAAAACTCCTGCATATATGATCTCTAAAAGAATGTTTTTACAATAACAAATTACAGTTACTAAGCAAAAATATTCTCTCTACTTATCTCAACAAAAAAGGTAAAAATATATTTTGTCCCGAGAATTTTAGTCTAAAAATTAGAAAGATCCTCCAATTGAAGCTAACTATGAACCTGACACCTATGATAGAGCTACTTGGTAGAATAATTGCATCTACCAACTTCAACTCTTTTTAGCTAAAGATTAGACTAAATTTTAAGATATTATGAAAGAAGAAGCTCTTGTTGATGAATATGAACTAATTTTTGAAGAAGAATTACTCTAAGTAACTAATGAGATCAAATCTCATTTTGAATATAGGATCATACTCTTAAAGACTACACAACATGATTACAGGACATTACATACAAGCTAATTGTTGAGTTGTGAAGCTAAAAGCTTCACCAGATGAGCAAATGTAGAAGTTGTTGGAGTTACACAGTCACCAACATCGGTCAGGACTGATCGACGTCAGTCAGGGGTCGACCAAAAGATGCCGACATCAGTTATGGATTGGCCGACATCGGTCATATGCAGACAGACAGGGACCGACATCGGTCATTTGTGCGTTCTAAAAGTCTATTTTTGAGGAAGAATAGATTGTTTGCATGTAAAGAGTAACTGTTAGTCTTGAATCTGCATTTCTATTTTTGGCAGGACAGATGTTAACCTTTGATTAAGAGGTGCATCTAATGGTGGAGAATGCATGGCTCATGAATCCTAGTTCTATATAATAGGGTTAGATCTTCATAGCTTGTAAGAAGCAAGAAGAAGAAATGTGTAAACAATTCAAGAATTGAGTTGGTTGTAATTGAGAGAGAGAGAACTCTTGAGGGAAAGAGATCTGTACATCTGAGAGGTGTGAGAAGAGAGAGATTTATTCATTGTATTTCCTTCTGAAAGAGTGTTAATACAAGATTGGTTGTTTCTTGTATCTCTTATTTTTTGTTGTTTCTGATTTCTAGTTACTTATTATTTTTGGTTTAATTCCGTGTTTAGTTGCTTATACAAAAGTAATCAATTGTGTTGTAAGATCCTAACAAGTGGTATCAGAGCTTGGTTCACTAACAAGGTTCATCGGAGTGGGTTAGTGTTTGTTGATTACAGGTTCACTCTCAGGGGTTTCTGATTGAGTGGGAGTAAAGCAATGGTAGAAGAAAGTAAACTAAGAATGGAGAAATTCAATGGCAAGAATTATCAATTATAGAGGATGTAGATAGAATATTATCTGTATTAGAAAGATTTGTACTTACCATTGGGTGGGGTTGCATGCAAGCCCATAGATATGCAAGATGAAGAATGGAATGTTCTTGATAGAAAGGCTATGGGATCTATAAGGTTGAGCTTGGCATCTTCTGTGATTTCCAACTTATCATAGGCAAAGACAACAGTAGAGTTAATGGATACTTTAGAAAATTTATATGAAAAGCTCTCAGCTTCAAATAAGGTATATCTTATGAAGCAATTATTTAATTTACAAATGCAGGAAGGTGGATCAGTATCTAGTCATCTTAATGATTTCCATGCAATAGTAAATCAGTTAAATTTAGTCAAAATAGTTTTTGCTGATGAAATTAAGGCTCTCTTAATCTTATGCTCTTTACCTAAAATTTGGCATAGTTTGGTAATGGCAGTTAGTAATACTGCATCTGCTTCAAATATCTTGAAAGTTGATTATGTTGTTAGTGTAATCTTGAATGAAAAAATTTATAGGAAAAGCACAGAGGAAACACCAGGTAATGCTTTAAGTATTGAAAGTAGGGGAAGGCAAAGAGAGAAGGGTAAGCAAGGGAGATCAAGGTCAAAGTCAAAGATGAGAAGTAGATCCATATCCAAAAATAGAAGAAGAATAACCTGCTGGAATTGTGGAAAGAAAGGGCATGCAAAGAAAGACTGTTGGTTGAAAGTTAAAGAAGAAAATCAGCATGAAGGTAATGAAGAAGCAAAAGTTGTAGGTATTGTTGCACAGGATGCTCTTATATTTTTTTTGGCTAATAAAGTAGAATCTTGGGTTTTAGATTTTGGTGCCTCTTTCCATGCAACCCCAAATAGAGAATTTTTTAATGATTATGTCCATGGAGATTTTGGAAAAGTTTATTTAGGGGATGATGAGCCTTGTCAAATTGTTGGCAAAGGAAAAGTGCAGCTCAAATTGTAGAATGGCAACACATGGGTGTTGAAGGATGTCATGCATGTACCCATCCTGAAGAGGAATTTGATTTTTGCAAGAAAGTTGGGTGATGAGGGTTGCACAATAACTCTCACAGCTGAATCTTGGAAAGTTTTCAGGGGTGCACTTATATTAGCCAGAGGTAAGAGAGTAGGTACACTTTATCTATCTACTTGTATTACTAATCATTCTCCTTCTGTTTTATCTACTTCAGATGTAGATGCAAAGTTGTGGCACTGTAGGCTTGGTCACATTAGTGAGAAGGGAATGAATGTTCTTAAGTCAAAAGGTAAGCTTTCAAATTTGAAAGGGATAGATCTAGATTTCTGTGAGCATTGTATTTTTGGAAAATAGAAGAAAGTGAGGTTTCTCAAAACTGGGTCAACAAAGAAGAAGCACAAGTTGGAGCTTGTTCACACAGATGTGTGGGGACCACCTCAGGTAGCTTCTATTGGAGGATCACGGTATTATATTTATTTCATTGATGATGTTACAAGAAAGGTATGGGTTTATTGCATAAAGAAGAAATCTAATGTTTTTGACACATTTAAGAAATGGAAAGCTTTGGTTGAGAATGAAATAGGGTTGAGATTGAAGTGCCTTAGATCTGACAATGGTGGTGAGTACTGCAGCAATAAATTTAATAGTTACTATTTTATGAGTGAAATACACAGGGAAAGGATGGTTCTAAGGACACCTCAGCAAAATGGAGTTGCTGAAAGGATGAATAGAACAATAATGGAGCGTGCATGGAGTATGAGGTTGCATGTTGGTTTGCCCTTACAGTTTTGGGCAAAAGCTGTAGATACTATGGTTTACTTGATTAACAGAGGACCTTCTACTGCACTAGATGGTGGAATTCTAGAAGAGGCGTGGACAATAAAAAGGTAGATCTTTCATTTCTTAGAGTTTTTAGTTCTGAAGCTTTTGTGCACATTAATAAAGAAAATAGAAAGAAGATGGATGTTAAATCTATGCGATGCACTTTCATTGGTTATGGTTCTAGAGATTTCAGATTCTGATTGTGAAATTTAGATACTAACAGAATTATTAGAAGCTGTGATGTATTTTTCAATGAGAAGGTGATGTATAGTGATCAACTCAAGAGGTTTAATAATTCTGAGCAAGGCAATCATGATTTGGATGAGGTTATGATCCAAAATGAGCTCACGGGTAATCACTCACATGAAAACATAGGTACTAACATCGGTCAGATAGGAACTGATGTCAGTCAGACATAAACTGACGTTGGTCATGAAGAAACCGATGTCGGTCATGTGGAACCGACGTCGGTTAGGAGCAGACTGACATCGACCAGAGATGACTGAGATCAGTCACTGACAAAAATAAATTTGGGCAGACAGCAAGCTGTGAATGAGTCTCAAATGCCCATAAGGAGGTCTAAAAGGGTAAGTAAACCTCTAATTCATTATTCTCTTTCTTTATACTACTTCTTGCTCACTAATGGTGGAGAGCAATGCAGGTAAAATCCAGGATATAGTGGGAGCATGGCATGAATGAGAAAATTGATTCCTTGAAAGAGAATTAAATGTGGGATTTGGTTGAGTTGCCAAATGGAAAGAAAGCACTGAAAAACAAATGGATATATAGGTTAAAAGAAGGAGAGAATGGACAAATGAGACATAAGGCCAAGTTGGTAGTAAAGGGATTTGCACAGAAACTAGGTATTGATTTTGGTGAAATTTTTTCTCCTGTAGTAAAGATGACTTCTATTCAGACTGTATTGTCTTTAGTTGCTATTGAAGATTTGCATCTTGAGCAGCTTGATGTTAAGACATCATTTCTTCATGGAGATTTGGATGAAGAGATATATATGGATCAGCTGGAAGGTTTTGAGGTCAAAGGTAAGGAGAAACTTGTGTGCAGGTTGAAAAAAAGCTTATATGGTCTTAAGCAAGCTCTAAGACAATGGTATTTGAGGTTTGACAGGTTTATGACAGAGCATGGATTTAGTAAATGTCAATCTAACCATTGTGTTTATTTTAATAGATTGGATAATGGTAGTTATATTATCCTGTTATTGTATGTAGATGATATGCTTGTTGTAGGTTCACACATGCAGGATATTACTGAGCTTAAGGTAAAATTAGCTCACACATTTTCCATGAAGGATTTAGGAGAAGCAAAGAAAATCCTTGGCATGAGTATTAAGAGAGACAAGAAAAATCACAGTTTGATTTTGTCTCAAGAGGATTATGTGAATAAGGTGTTGGAGAGGTTCAATATGCAGGATGTAAAATCGGTAAGCACACCTATGGCTGGGCACTTCAAGTCGAGCAAAGAATAGTGTCCTAAATCACATGATGAGGTTGAGTACATGAGTAGAGTTCCATATGCTTCAGCAGTTGGGAGCTTGATGTATGCAATGGTATGTACTAGACCTGATATTTCCCAAGTAGTGGGAGTTGTCAACAAGTTTATGGCCAATCTAGGAAAGGAACACTGGAAAGCAGTTCAGTGGATTCTCAGATATCTGAGAGGGACCAGCAGTAGGCATTTATGCTATGGAGGGTCAAACATTTCTCTACATGGGTATGTATATTCAGATATGGCAGGTGACTTGGATGGCAGGAGAAGCACCACAAGATATGTGTTCACTGTTGGTGCAACAGTGGTTAGCTAGATTTCAAAGTTGTAGAAGGTTGTTGCCTTGTCTACTACAGAGGTAGAATACATTGCAGTCACAGAGGCTAGTAAGGAAATGATTTGGATGACTCGGTTCATGGAAGAGTTGGGAAAGGAGCAAGAGAGTTGCAGATTATATAGTGATAGTCAAAGTGCAATTCATTTGGCAAAGAATTCAGCTTTTTATTCAAGAACAAAATATATACAACTTAGGTACCACTTCATTAGATAGGTATTGGAGGATGGACAGTTGAATTTGGAAAAGATCCATACAAATGAAAACCCTACTGATATGTTAACAAAGCTAGTAACAAAGGAGAAGTTGAATCTTCATTCAACTTTTGTTGGTCTTCAAGATTGAACTTGAAGATGGTGAAACAAGCTAGAGGATGTTGTTGTACAGGTACAGGTACAACTATTTATCTCCAAGTGGGATATTTTTGAGTTGTGGAGCTAAAAGCTTTACTAGATGAGCAAATGCAGAGGTTACTGGAGTTACATAGTCACCGACATTGGTCAGGACTGACCGACATCGGTCAGGGGTCAACCAAAAGATGTCGACATCGGTTATGGATCGGCCAATATTAGTCATATGCAGATAGATAGGGACTGACGTCGGTCACCTGTGCATTCTATAAGTCTATTTTCAAGGAAGAATAGATTGTTTGCATGTAAAGAGTAAATGTTAGTCTTGAATTTGCATTTCTATTTTTGGCATGATAGATTTGAACCTTTGATTAAGAGGTGCATCTAACGGTGGAGAATGCATGGCTCATGAATCCTAGTTCTATATAATAGGGTTAGATCTTCATAGCTTGTAAGAATCAAGAAGAATAAAGGTGTAAATAATTCAAGGATTGAGTTGGTTGTAATTGATAGAGAGAGAACTCTTGAGGGAAAGAGATCTGTACATCTGAGAGGTGTGAGAAGAGAGAGAGATTTCTTCATTGTATTTCCTTCTGGAAGAGTGTTAATACAAGATTGGTTGTTTCTTGTATCTCATATTCTTTGTTGTTTCTAATTTTTAGTTATTATTTTTGGTTTAATTCTGTGTTTAGTTGCTTATACAAAAGTAATTAATTGTGTTGTAAGATCCTAACACTAATAAAACATATAGTAGAGTGATTCCATATAAGAAACATATTATAAACATTAGACACTTTTCTCCTAAGACTTAGACACAAGACTCTAGGTATTCAATGCTTATGACAAGAAAACTCCTCATATTTATAGGATGAAATGAGAAGATCAATGGTCAATACAAAGATGCTAAATCAAATGAATAAAAGGTAAGATGCCAAATGTTAGTGGGTTATGGGCCCACTACACACCACCAACTATACAAAAGAACAAAGAATCTGTCAACACGGTTGATAGGTTATCACCTTTTTAAAAGTGGTGAGGTCTATAGATAACAAAAGAGGGTTATCATGCCCAAATTCATGGCTATGAACAGACCCTGTAGCTAGTATTTATATCAATTCAATCATCATCATTAAATTCATATTCTCTATGGGGAGAATAATGGTTTTTATCATAAAAATCAAAGTCATTATGGTCCATATATAAATTTGATGGAATCCTTAAAATATGACCACCAGGTGTAAGAGGAAACACAACTTGATGACTTATAGTGAACTGCTTCCAAAGAGCTATTAAAAGTTGTGAAGGAGCTAAACTGGCATGTAGATTAGCTTAGAAATATTAAACTAAAAATATTTCAAATTTAATCATGAAAGGTATTATTAAATCAATAAATATATTTCTCACTTGATCTGGAAGAATATGAACAATACGATCATTAGAAGTGTTTATTAGTATAATATAATTCAAAAATTCAAACAAATAATCTAGAATTTTAGCAGATGATCAAAAATTCTCTACTACAAGATTAAAACATGGTTAGAAGGTAGACCATTAGATTAGGAATTCAAAACCATGTCTGCAAATGATATTTTTAAATAGATTATTTATACCAGTAATCCTTGGATTATTAATTTTATGATATAATATTATTGTTGAACACCACCTTTTGTCGTTAGGTTCTTGAAATTGAGATGTCCATGCCAAATGAGTATTATTGAGTTTTGTAGAGGCTTCATGAGATTTTTTGTGAGGGCATTGATTTCATGAGTTAATTGATTAGCAATAGATGGAGTGGATCTCCATATATGCTGATGAAATTCTTCATGAATTTCAGTAACTATTACTGTCATGATTGACTGTTTAAAATTAAATACTCTAGATATAAAATTAGTAAGGTAATTCTTTTTTTCAAAAATATGTTCAATAGAGAAATCAAAGTCTAGCAGAAATGTTTCCCACCTAATTAAAAAGGTGATAACCTATCAACCGTGTTGACAGATTCTTTGTTCTTTTGTATAGTTGGTGGTGTGCAGTGGGCCCATAACCCACTAACATTTGACATCTTGCATTTTGTTCATTTGATTTAGCATCTTTGTATTAACCATTGATCTTCTCATTTCATCCTATAAATATGAGGAGTTTTTCATGTCATAAGCATTGAATACCTAGAGTCTTGTGTCTAAGTCTTAGGAGAAAAGTGTATGCTTTTCACTTGCCTTCTCTATGGGATCCTGTAAATCAGAAACTTTTCTTAGAAATGATATTTATAAGATGTTTCTTGTGTGGAATCACTCTGTTATATATTGTATTAGCTTATCTATAATGTCTTTTAATCATGTTGTGTAGTCTTTAAGAGTGTGATCCTGTGTTTAATGGTATCAAATCCATGTCAATACTCTATCAAGATTATGTTACTTCTATAATATTTCTCTGATATATCAATAAAATTTTACTTTCATCTCTTTCTCTATGTAGTATCAAGATTTATTTGGTTTGATGCATCTATAGTCTTCATAGGCAGTAACATGTCAGCCATGTCAGGAGATTCCTTGTTCTTTTATGTAGTTGGTGATATGTAGTGGACCCATAACCCACTAACCTTTAGAATCTTTCTTTTTATCTGTTGATTTGGTATCTTTATGTCAACCATTGATCTTTTCATTTCATCCTATAAATATAAGGATTTTTTTATGTCATAAGCATTGAATGCCTAGAGTCTTGTTTCTAAGCCTTAGGATAAAAGCATATGCTCTTTGTTTTTTCTCTCTGTAAGATCCTGTGAATCAGAAATTTTTCTTAGAAATGATGTTTGTAATATGTTTCTTGTGTGGAATCACTCTGCTATATGTTGTATTATCTTATCTATAATGTCTTGTAATCACTTTGTGTAGTCTTTAAGAGTGTGATCTTGTATTTAATGGTATCAGAGCCATGTCAATACTCTGTCAGGATTATGCTGATTTTGTAATATTTATCTGATATATCAATAAAAATTTACTTTCATCACTTGCTCTCTGTATCTATCTTATTTTTATTCTGGTCTTTCCTCTCCATATCATATTCAAACAATAGGGAAGGGAATGATCCTGTAAAGCCATGAAGAAGGTGTGATTGAGGATCTGTATAGTACTAATGATATAAAGATTATGGATACATCAAACTAGATAATTCCTGATACTATAGGTACATCAAATGTTTATACTATATTTGATATATTAGTTGGTTCATTCTTTTCTATAAATGAAGCAATTGTAAAATTTAATGAAAAAAATCCTAGCCCTGAATGAAAGCTCCCAACTCTTAAGGCCACAGATGTATATGATAAACTTTCACCATTTCATTTAATTTCTAAAACCACTATAAAAGTTTTTGAAAATGTTATCCAAGTTAAATAGAATGATGATTATAAATACCACTTGCAAATAGTTGATGACAAAACTATCTGACAGTTAAAATCTCAGTTTAACTATAAGTTTTTGCAAATTAGAGTTGTTACTATTAGTATTTTCTCTTTATTCAGAAAAGGTTTGAATATCAGTATTTTAGGATGTTTACTTGATAATAAACATACAAACTTTAGTGCTTTCTTACAAAATGTTGTTCAAATTGGTCTTCATGATGGCCTAATTTTCACAATTATCCTCTTACTATTAAATATCAGGTCATGTATCACCTAATGAACACCTTTCATCCTATCATTAAGTACACTCTCATGCAAGGCAAAAACATGGTGTGTCACGCTATGGAAAATAGTCAAATAATCTCAGATGAATCAATCTCTTGGTCTGACCTTAAGTTTTCTAGAAAATGAATAGTAGACACAAACTTTGTTCAAAAGCCTAGGAAATCCTTATCATTTTCTACATCTATAAAATATTTTCCAAACAAATATATTATCAAATTTGACTTTCAGAATGATCTAAAAGACTATATGCTAAATATATAATTGCAACAATCCTTACCTCCAATCAGTCCTCACTATTTTCATCTCAAGAAAGTTCATGACCCTCAAATATATTCACATTATTGTATTGATTGCCAGAAAATCATAAGTCATCCAGATTAATCTAGTATTCACATGGGTAAAAGAGATTTAGCCATAGAAAGACTACTTGAGAAAAATAAGAAGTTACTTGCTGAAGCCAAAAGAATTAATATGGAAGGAACTTTTGAAAAAAAGACTAGAAAAGAAGAGAAAGGTCATATATGAAAAACTCCTCTAAGAGATGAATCATACACAAAAAAGGGATTCCCAAAGCCTATTAATTTCAATAAATATTCATCTGATAAAAAATATAGAGCATAAATGTATTATCTCAAATCTACTGACAAGAGTCTTGATCAATCTATAGAAGTTAAGTTAATGAATTGAAATAATCTTGCAACTAAATATTTGAATAATAAAGTCTCAAAAATATAGCAAAGTCTTGATCAAGTTTCTAAAATGTTAAAGAGCATTGAGTTATATCAGAAAGGAAAAATTACTAGACCTATTAATATTTTGAATGATAATATTACTACCCATCATAGTTAGCTTATCCAAAAAAAAGATAATAAATCCAACAGTATTAGACTACAGTAAGAATCTGTTGAAATAAAGGTAGATGATATGATTTCTCAGGAAAAGGTTATCAGTCAAAGTCAAGATCAACTTAAGACTAGTATGTCTTCTATTGAGATAGATTTGAAAACTCAAATTGCTACTCTTAAAACAAAATAGGAAGAAGCACATCAAAAAATCAAATATCTATCTTCAACCTCTGATAGCATATCTAGAGAATTATAAACCTAAATTCTAGCTTATCTTCTATTCCTAATATTCTAGATTCACTAAAAGACAAAGGATAATCTTCTCAGCAATAGCCAAAAATTGTTGTTTCAAAACATATTGATTACAGTCAAAATATTCATTCTTGGGAAAATGTTTTAAAGATATAAATAAAATCATTCATGAAATATAAATCAAAAAGTCTACCTGATTCCAATTAAAATTTTGGATAAAATCTTTTAAGTAGGTATGGCAAAAATTAAACCTACTAAAATTGAAAGCTATTTTGATATAGGAGAATCTTTAAAGTCTAGACCTCCACTAGATTCTCAAATAAGAGTAATGAACCTTAAACCTTTCTTTTGTAAATTTAATTGTGAACCACTAAAAAGAAGGAAAGAAATTATTCATGAAATTTTAGTTTGGGTCAATGTACAATATCATGGTCTTAAAAAAGATCTTTTCAATTTTAGTCAAAAAATTATAAATGGGTTCCTAAAAAATATCAAAGAATGGTGAGATGTTAGTGGTCCAGTGTTTCATGAAAGTATATACACTCATCCAGAACATATTTCTACACTCTACAATGCATTACTTCTAAATTTGTTGGCACACTTGATAATGATAAATAAGTAAACAAAGCAAAGTTTCTTAAATCCCAATTGTGTGATATGATCAAGCAGATGAATATATGTGCTATATGGAGAATCTATTCTATAATACTATAGAAATATTTAATTCAATATATAAGATTAGGTATATAAAATCCTTTCCTAAATATTTTGCTAGTAAGTACAAAGTTGCTATAGGTGATAATCTTCTATGTCCTTTGGAGGGATAAATCAAAATATTAAAGTAGTTAATGCAATGTTATGTGCAAAATGAAAGGCACAGAAAGAAACTATAAAGTTTCACAGATAGATTGGTACCAAATTATTTAATTATATTGATGATAATTTTCATTGTATAGATGTGCATAGATATAGACAGTATAAAAAAGAAGAAAAAATCTCAATATTGTAAATGCTCCTCAAAAAAATAATTTACTTATATTAAGCCTTGGAAGCCTAGACATAAGTCTCAAAAAATAAAATTTGGTCCTATAAACATATTCAAAAAAAAAGAAGCATGGGTTCCAAAAGAAGTCGATCAAATGCTTCATCTGTCAAGGTGATCATTATGTAAATAAATATCCTAATATAAAAAAGAATCTAAGAAGATTAATTTTTTGAATAGTCATGGAATTAATGAAGATAAATATGTTTTAGTTTCAGATGAAGATAAACTTCAGTATGAGTCAGATATTTTATGAAAAGTATCAGATAGTGATGAATCTGATAATCAAGCAATTATGAATCTTGTTGATACTAAATCAGAAGATAAATCATTTGCTTATGATTCTGATATAGAATTTTAGATTCATATGATTTCTAATCTTTTGCTAGATGCATTGAGTTTATCCCAAAAAATATCTTTTCTCAAAGAAATATATGTTAAACCTCCTACATATATGATCTTTGAAAGAATGTTTTTACAATAATAAATTACAGATATCAAGCAAAAATATTCTCTCTACTTATCTTAACAAAAAAATCAAAAATATATTTTGTCTCAAGAATTTCAGTTCAAAAATCAGAAAGCTCCTCCAATTGAAGTTGCCTATCAACCCAACACATATGATAAAGCTACTTGGTGAAAGAAGTACATCTACCAACTTTAGCTCTTCTTAGTTAAAGCTCAGACTAAATTACAAGATCTTATAAAATAAGAAGCTCTTGATGATGAACATAAACAACTCTTTGAAAAAAAATTACTCCAAATAACTAATGAGATCGAATCTCATTTTGAAGGGGGATAAACCTCTCATAACAATTCAAACATACATCAGATATCAGTATGTAATACAAATAATCTAGTAAGTTAAATTTAGATTGAATGAGATGGTTTTAAACCATATAACTTGGATGTATTGCTTGACATAAGTGTTGATATTTCTCTTTCTAGATATCATTGTATTCCTACTGATATGTGGAAAGATAATTTTTATAAGTTGATTTTCAATACAAAAATTGTAGATTTAGAATTGTCTTCAGTTATATTTGTTATGCTTGATGACTCTATCTATCATTTTAAGATAGTACAACATGAAATGCCAATGTATGACATGATGATTGGTTTAGATAACTTGGCTACTTTCTATCTTATTACTATCTAGTCACATGAAATAATTATTACAGAAAAATATTCTTTATATAAAAAATCTAGATATAAATGCATAATTGTTATGTAAGAAAAACTAAAGAAATCAGTTGTTACCAGATAGATATAACAAAAAGTAAATCTTTGTCATGCTAACATTGAATCAATAATTGAAAAACTCAAAAAAGATTGTTGCTCTAAAAATCTTTTAGCATTCAGAGATAGGAAAATACATGAATATAGAATTGAACTAAAGATGGTAAAGGATAAAAATGACAAAGAAATAGAACCCAAGTTTAGGGCACATCATTCAAGAATGTCTCATTCACTTAGAGAGGAATGTTTTTAGGAAATAAATCAATTAAAGGAACAAAGTTTGATAAGAGATTCTAATAGCCCTTGACCTTGTGAAGCATTTTATCTAAATAAAAGATCAAAATAAATAAGGGGAAAGAAGAGATTAGTCATAAATTATGTTCCTCTTAATAAATATGTTTTACCTGTTCAGCATCATATTTTTTTTAAAGATGAAATCTTGTAGAAGATAAAGGGAAGAAAAGTTTATAATAAATTTGATTTAAAATCAGGATTTTGGTAGATACAAGTAACAGAACAAGATGAATATAAGGCTACATTTGTCACTCTATTTAGATAATATAAATGGAATGTCTTACCTTTTGGCTTAAAGATTGCTCCTAGCATATTTTAAGAAATGATAAATAAAATTTTCTCAGCTTATTCTAATTTTATCATTATTTACATAAATGATATATTGGTTTTTTCAAAATCTCCTAAAGATCATCTAAACCATCTAGAACAATTCTATCAAATTGTATTTGATAATGGTTTAGTTCTATCTAAGAAAAAAATATTAAGTTTTATAGATAATATGGAGTTCTTAGGAGTTACTATAAAATCAGGTGAAGTTGTAATTCAAGAACATGTTTTGAAGAATATTAAGAATTTTTTTGATGAGCTCAAAGATTAAAAATTGTAACAAAGATTTTTTAACTATGTAAACTATGTAGCAGGTTATTATTATAATATTGCATAGAATATAATTATTCTAAATAAAAAGTTAACAAAAAATCCTCTAGTATGGTCAGATAAAATGACAAAGGTTGTTCAAAAAATAAAATAGAATTGTCAAAATTTGTCACTTTTAGTTTTACCTGGTAATGGTCTAAAGATTATTGAAATAGATACTTCAAAATTATATTAGGGTGCAGTTCTTAAGAAAAGACTGTCAGATGGTTCAAAAAAACCCTATAAATTTGCTTCAAGAAATTTTAAACAGACTCAAAAAAATTATCACTCTACTCACAAATAAACTATTTTTATTATTAAGGCTATTCAAGCTTTTATGTTCTTTGTGAGATCAAAAAAAATTCTTATTAGATCTAATTTAAATAACTTTATGAGTATTCTTCATTCTAATGATAATCTAAAGAAAGGATCTATGATTAGTTTAATTAGGTGGGTAATATTTCTATCAGACTTTGATTTCTCTATTGAACATATTTTTGGAAAAAAATTTACCTTACTAATTTTATATCTAGAGAATTTAATTATAAATAGTCAGTCATGGTAGTAACAGTTATTGAAGTTTGTGAAGAATTTCATCAGTATTTATGGAGATCCACTCTATCTATTGATAATCAGTTAACTCATGAAATCAATGCCCTCACAAGAAAATCGTATGAAGCCTCTGCAAAATTTAATAATACTCATTTGGTATGAACATCGTAGTTTCAAGAATTTGACGAGCAAAAGGTGGTTTTCAACAATAATGTTATATCATGAAGCTAATAATCCAAAGATTAGTGGTATAAATAATCCATTTAATAATTTTATTTATAGACATGGTTTTGAATTCTTAATCCAATGCTCTACCTTATGGTCAAGTTTTAATTCTAAAGTATAAAATTTTTAGTCATTTATTAAAATTTTAGATTATTTATTTGAATTTTTGGATTATATTATGTCAATAAAAGCTTCTGATGATCTTATTATTCATATTCCTCCAAATCAAGTGAGAAATATATTTATTACTTTAAGGATACTTTTCAGGATTAAATTTAAAATATTTTTAGTTCAATATTTCTAATCTAATCTACATGTCAGTTTAGCTCCTATACAACCATTAGTGACTCTTTGGAAGCAATTCACTATAAGTCATCAAACTATATTTCCTCTTACACCTAGCACTCATAGTTTAAGGATTCTATCAACTTTGTACATAGACCACAATGACTTTGATTATAATGATGATAACCATTATTCTCCCCAAGGAGAATACAAATTTAATGACGATGATTGAATTTATATAAAGACTAGTTACATGGTCTATTCATATCTGTGAATGTGGGCATGATAACCTTATTTTATTATTTATGGACCTCACCACTTTTAAAATGGTGGTAACCAATCAGCCATATTGGCAGATTCCTTATTATTATGTGGAGTTAGTGGTGCATAGTGGGCTCATAACTCACTAACCTTTGGCATCTTGATTTCTATCTGTTGATTCAACATCTTTGTGTTGACTATTCATCTTCTCATTTAATATTATAAATATGAGGATTTCTTCATGTCATAAGTATTGAATGCCTAGAGTCTTATGTCTAAGCCTTAAAATAAAATTGTATGCTCTTTGCTTTCCCTCTTTGTGGGATCTTGTGAATCAGAAACTTTTCTTAAAAATAATGTTTATAATATGTTTCTTTTATGGAATCACTCTGCTATATGTTTTATTAGCTTGTCTATAATGTCCTATAATCACATTATGTAATCTTTAAGAGTGTGATCCTATGTTTAATAGATTCAATTGATATTATCTGATTATTTTTTATAGCACGACACACCACGCTTTTACCTTGCATGAGAGTGTGCTTGACGATAGGATGAAGGGTGTTCGTTAGGTGATACATGACTTGATATTTAATAGTAAGAGGACAAGATCCAAGGATCATATCTAATCCATGAGTTTGAAGGAACAACTTCAAGAGTTTATTGAGGTTTTCTTCCTAATGAATGACAATCAGATAATTAGAATACATAATTATAAAAATTGGGCCATCATAAAGATTAGTTTGAACAACATTTTGTAAGTAAGCGCTAAAATTTGTATATCTATTATCAAGCAAACATCCTAAAATAATGATATTCAAACCTTTTTTAAATAAAGGGAAAACATTAATAGTAACGACTCTAATATGCAAAAACTTATATTTAGATTGGGATTTTAACTATTGAATAGTTTTATCATCAACTACTTACAAGTGGTATTTATAATCATTATTATGTTTAACTTGGATAACATTTTTAAAAAAAAATTATGGTGGTTTTAACAATTAAATGAAATGGTGAAAGTTTATCATATACATATGTGGCCTTAAGAGTTGGGAGCTTTCATTCAAGACTAGGATTTTATTTATTAAATTCTATAGTTGTTTTATTTGAAGAAAAGAATGAATCAATAGATATATCAGAGATAATACAGACATTTGATGTACCTATAGTATCAAGAGTTATCTAATTTAATGCATCCATAGTCTTTATATCATCATTACTATATAGATCTTCAATCATGCCTTCCTCACAGCTTTATGGGATCATTTTCTTCCCTATTATCTAAAGATGATATGGAGATAAAGACTAGAATAATAGCAAGATAAATACATAGAGTAAGAGATGAAAGTAAAATTTTATTGATATATCAGAGAAATATTACAAAAGCAACATAATCTTGACAGAGTATTGACATAGCTCTAATACCATTAAACACAGGATCGTACTCTTAAATATTACACAACATGATTACAGGGCATTATAGACATGCTAATACAACATATAGCAGAGTGATTCTACATAAAAAAACATATTATAAACATCATTTCTAAGATAAGTTTCTGATTCGTATGATCCCATAGAGAGGGCAAGTGAATAGCATATGCTTTTCTTTTAAGGCTTAGACATAAGAATCTAGACATTCAATGCTTATGACATGAAAAACTCTTCATATTTATAAGATGAAATAAAAAGATCAATGGTTGACACAAATATGTTGAATCAATGGATAAAAGGCAAGATACCAAAGGTTAGTGGGTTATGGGCACACTACGCACCACCAACTACAAAAAGAATAAGGAATCTATCGACATGGCCAATAGGTTACCACCTTTTTAAAAGTGGTGAGGTCCACAGATAATAAAATGGGGTTATCATGTCCATATTTATGACTACGAATAGACCCTGTAATTAGTCTTTATATCAATTCAATCATCATCATTGAATTCATATTCTCCTTGAGGAGAATAATGGTTGTCATCAGTAGAATCAAAGTCATTATGGTTCATGTACAAATTTGATGGAATCCTTAAAATATGACCGCCAGGTGTAGAAGGAAACACAGCTTGATGACTTATAGTGAACCGCTTCCAAAAAGCCGCTAACAGTTCTACAGGAGCTAAACTGGCATGTAGATTAGCTTGAAAATATTGACTTAAAAATATTTTAAATTTAATTCTAAAATGTATGTTTAAAGTAATAAATATATTTCTCACTTAATCTGGAGGAATATGAATAGTAGAATCATTAGAAACTTTCTTTGGCATAATATAATCTAGAAATTCAAATAAATAATATAGAATTTTAGTAGATGACCAGAAATTCTCTACTGTAAGGTCAAAACTTGGCCATAAAGTAGACCATCGGATTAGAAATTCAAAACTATGTCTATAAATAAAAATATTAAATAGATTATTTATACCAGTATTCCTTAGATTATTAGCTTCATGATATAACATTATTGTTGAACACCACCTTTTGTTATCAAGTTTTTGAAACTGAGATGTCCATACCAAATGAGTATTATTGAGTTTTATAGAGGCTTCATGAGATTTTCTTGTGAGGACATTGATTTCATGGGTTAACTAATTAGCAATAGATGGAATGGATCTCTATATATGCTAATGAAATTCTTCATGAACTTCAATAACTATTATTGCCATGACTGACTGTTTGGAATTAAATTCTCTAGATATATAGTTAGCATGGCAATTCTTTTTTTCAAAAATATGTTCAATAAACAAATCAAAGTCTGACAAAAATATTACCCACCTAGTTAACCTGCTCATAGATCATTTCTTTAGAATATCAGTAGAATGAATAATACTCATAAATTTATTTAAATCAGATCTAACAAGAAATTTTTTTGATCTCATAAAGAACATAAAAGCTTGAATATCTTTAATAACAGCAAGAATTTCTTTATGAGTAGAGTGATAATTTTTTTGAGCTTGTTTAAAATTTCTTGAAACAAATCTACAAGATTTTTATAAACTATCTAATAGCCTTTCTTTAAGAACTGCACCCCAATATAGTTTTGAAGCATCTATTTCAATAATCTTTAGACCATTATTAGGTAAAATTAAAAGTGACAAATTTTGACAATTCTATTTTATTCTTTGAATAACCTTTGTCATTTCATTTGACCATGCTGGAGGATTTTTTGTTAGCCTTTTGTTTAGAAGTATTATGTCATGTGCAATATTATAATAATAACCTACTACATAGTTTACACAACCAAAAAATCTTTGTAGTAATTTTTTATCTTTGAATTCATCAGAAAAAATCTTAATATTCTTTAAACCATGTTCCGAAACTGCAACTTTTCTTAATTTTATAGTAACTCTTAATAACTCAATCTCATCTCTAAAAATTGATATTTTTTTCTCAAATAGAACTAAACCATTATCAAACACAATCTGATAGAATTGTTCTAGATGGTTTAGATGATCTTTAAGAGATTTTTAAAAAACTAATATATCATCTATATAGACAATGATAAAATTAGAATAAACTGAGAAAATCATGTTCATCATTTCTTGAAATATGCTAGGATAAGTCTTTAAGCCAAAGGGTAAGACATTCTGTTCATACTGTCCAAATGGAGTGACAAATATAGTGTTATACATGTCTTGTTCTACTACTTGTATCTGTCAAAATCCTAATTTTAAATCAAATTTATTGTAAATTTTACTTCCACTTATTCTATGTAAGATTTCATGTTTTGAAAGAATAAGATGTTGAATAGGTAAAACATATTTATTAAGAGAAACATAATTTATGACTAATCTCTTTTTTATTCTTATTTGTTTTGATCTTTTATTTACATAAAATGCTTCACAAGCCCTAGGGCTATTAGAATCTCTTATCAAACCTGATTTATTTAATTGTTTTATTTCTTGAAAACATTCCTCTCTAAGTGAAAGAGACATTCCTCAATGATGTGCCCTAAACTTAGGTTCTATTTCTTTGTCATTTTTATCCTTTACCATCTTTAGTTTAATTCTATATTCATGTGTTTTTCTATCTTTGAATGCTAAAATATTTTCAGAGCAGTAATCTTTTTTGAGTTTTTTAAATATTAGTTCAATGTTAGCATGTCAAAGATTTACCTTTTGTTGTATCTATCTAGTGTCAACTGGTTTCTTTGATTTTTTTCATAGAAATTCTACATTTATATTTTGATTTCTTATATAAAAATATTTTTCTACAAGAATTATTTCATGTGGTTGGATTGTAATAGGATAGAAAGTAACCAGATTATCTGAACCCATCATCATGTCATACATTGTCATCTTATGTTGTAATATCTTAAAAAGATAGATAGAGTCACCAAGCATAACATGAATAACTGTAGATAATTCTAAAACTACAATTTCTATATTAAAAGTCAACTTATAAAAATCAATTTTCCACATATCAGCAAGAATAGAATGATATCTAGCAAAAGAAATATCAGCACTTGTGTCAAGGAGGACATCTAAGCTATATAGTTTAAAACCATCCCATTTAATCTAAATTTTACATACTAGATTATTAGTATTATATACTAATATCTGATATATATTTGAATTATTATGACAGGTTTTTCTCCCCTCAAAATGATATTCAATCTCATTAGTTAAAAAAATTCTTCTTCAAAGAATTTTTCATGTTCATCAGCAAGAGTTTCTTCTTTCATAAGATCTTGCAATTCAATCTGAGTTTTAGTTAAGAAGAGCTAAAGTTGGTAGATGTGCTTCTTTTGCCAAGTAGCTCTAGCATATATGTCAGGGTGATAGGTAGCTTCAACTGAAGGAGCTTTCTGATTTTTGGACTAAAATTTTTGAGACAAAATATCCTTTTGATTTTTTTATTGAGCTAAGTAGAGAGAATATGTTTGCTCAATAGCTGTAATTTATTGTTATAAAAACATTTTTTAAAATATCATATATGCAAGAGTTTTAGCATATCTTTATTTGAGGAAAGATATTTGTTGGGATAAACTCAATGCATCTAGAAAAGAAATAGAAATTATATGAATCTAAAATCATATTTCAAAATCATAATTAGATGATTCATCTTCTAATTCAATGTCAACAAGATTCATATTTATTTGATTATCAGAGTCATCACTATCTGATCCTCCTCATAAAATATCTGACATATATTGAAGTTCATCTTCATCTAAAACTAAAACATATTCATCTTCATTGATTCCATGGCTATTTAAAAAAATTATCTTCTTGGATTCATTTTTCTTATTAGAACATTTATTTTCATAATGGTCACCTTGGCAGATGAAGCATTTGATCAATTTCTTTTGGAACCCATATTTCTTTTTTTTTAATATCCTTCTAGGACCAGATTTTATTTTTTGAAACTTATATCTAAGCTTCCAAATATTAATATAAGTAAATTATTTTTCTGAGGAGCATTTGTAAGAATAAGATTTCTTATTCTTTTTATATTGTCTATATCTATGCACATCTATACAACCAAAATTATCATCAATAGAATTATATAATTTGGCACCAATCTATTTGTAAAACTTTATAGTTTTTTTTTGTGCTTTTTTTTCACATAACCTTTCATTAACTGCTTTAATATTATAATTTATCCTTCCAAAGGACATAGTTGAAAGATTATCACCCATAGCATCTTTGTATTTTGTAGCAAAATATTTAAGAAAGGATTCTATATACCTAATCTTATATGTTAGATTAAAGATTTTTTTAGTATCATAGAATAGATTATCCATATAGCACATGTATTCATCTAGCTTGATCATATCACACAACTAGGATTTTAAAATTAAAAAAAAATTGTTTGATTCTTTATCATTATCAAGTGTTCCAACAAATTTAGAAAGTAAAGCATTGTAGAATGCAAAAATAAGTTCTAAATGAGTGTATATACTTTCATGAAACACTGCACCACTAGCATCCCACCATTATTTGATATTTCTTATGAACCCATTTGTAATTTATTGACTAACACTGAAAAGATATTTCTTAAGACCATGAATTTGTACATTGACCTAAGCTAACATTGCATGAATCATTTCTTTCCTTCTTTTTGGTGGTTCACAATTGAATTTTTAGAAGAAAGGTTTAAGGTTCATTGTTCTTATTTTAGAATCTAGTGGAGGTCTAAACTTTGAAGATTCTCTTATATAAAATAGTTTTTAGTTTTAGTAGGATCAATTTTTGTCATACCTACTTGGAAGATTTTATCCAAAGATTTCTCAGAATTAGGCAGACTTTTTGTTTTAGATTTCATGAATGATTCTCTTTATATTTTTAAAACATTTTGCCAAGAATGAATATTTTGACTGTAATCAATATGTTCTAAAACAATAATTTTTGGATGTTTATAAGAAGATTGTCCTTTGTTTTTTAGTAAATCTATATTATCAAAAGTAGAAGATAAGCTAGAATTTTGGTTTATAATTTTTATAGCTATGCTATCAGAGATTGAAGATAGTTGTTTGATTTCCTTATTTGCTTCTCCCTATTTTGTCTCAAGAGTAACAATTTGAGTTCTCAAATTTGTCTCAATAGAATCCATACTAGTCTTAAGTTGATCTTGACTTTGACTGATAACCTTTACTTGACCAATCATATCATCTACCTTTGTTGCAATAGATTATTGCTGAAGTCTAATACTACTGGATTCATTATCTATTTTTTAGATAAGCTGACTATGATGGGTAGTAATATTATCATTCAAAACATTAATATCTCTAGTAATTTTTCTTTTCTAATACAAATCAATACTCTTTAATATTTTAGAAACTTGATCAAGAGTTTGTTATATTTCTGAAACTTTATTATTCAAATATTTAGCTATAAGATTATTCCAATTCATTAACTTAACTTCTGTAGACTGATCAAAACTCTTGTCAGTAGATCTAAGATAATATATTTATGCTCTATATTTTCTATCAGGTGAGTATTGATTGAAATCAATAGGATTTGGAAATCCCTCTTTTGTGTATGATTCATCTCTCAAAAGAGTTTTCCATATATAAAATTTCTCTTATTCTTTTCTAGTCTTTTCTCCAGAAGTTCTTTCTATATTAATTCTTTTGGCTTCAACAAGTAACTTCGTATTTTCCTCAAACGGTCTTTCTATGGCTAAATCTCTTTTAACCATATAAATAATGGATTGATCTAGATGACTTATGATTTTTTAGTAATCAATATAGTAATATGAATCTATTTAAGGGTCATGAACTTTCTTGAGATGTAAATAGTGAGGATTGATTGGAGGTAAGGGTTGTTGCAATTGTATATTCAACATATGGTCTTTTATATCATTCTGAGAGTCAAATTTGATAATAGATTTATTTGGAAAATATTTTACTGATATAGAAAATGATAAGGATTTCTTAGATTTCTAAACAAAGTCTGTGTCTACTATATGTTTTATGAGAAACTTAAGGTTAGACCAAGAGATTGATTTAGCTAGAGTTATATAATTATTTTACATTACAGACAAGCTAATATAACATTTTGTAGAGTGATTCCACACAAAGAGGGTAAGCAAAGAGCATACACTTTTGTCTTAAGGCTTAAACACAAGACTCTAGGCATTCAATGCTTATGACAAGGAGAACTCATCATATTTATAGGATGAATTGAGAAGATCAATGGTCAACACAAAGATGTTGAATCAATGAATAGAAGGAAATATGCCAAATGTTCTTGGGTTATGGGCCCACTATGCACTACCAACTACACAAAAGAACAAGGAATATACTAACATGACCAATAGATTATTCCCTATAGGTTATGCCTAGAGTCTTTACCATAATAAACACCAATTGTTACACTTGATTATAGTTATAAGTGAGCACTCTTAAAGACTACACAACATGTTAATAGGACATTATAGATAAGCTAATACAAGATATAGTAGAGTTATTCCACATAAGAAACATATTATAAACATCATTTCTAAGAAAATTTTTTGATTCATAGGATCCCACAGAGAGGGCAAGTGAAGAGAATATGCTTTTCTCCTAAGGCTTAGACACAAGACTCTAGGCATTTAATTCTTATTACATGAAGAACTCCTCATATTTATATGATGAAATGAGAAGATCAACAGTCGACACAAAGATGTCAAATCAATAGATAGAAGGCAAAATGCCAAAGATTAGTGGGTTATGGGCCCACTATGTACCACCAACTACATAAAAGAATAAGGAATCTACCGACACAGATGATAGGTTATCACATTTTTAAAAGTGGTGAGCTTTAAAAATAATAAAATAAGTTTATTACGCTGACATTTATAGCTACAGATAGACCCCATAACCAGTCTTTATAATAATTCAATCATAATCATTTAATTCATATTCTCTTTGGAGAGAATAATGGTTGTCATCATCAGAATTAAAGTCATTATGATCTATGTACAAAGTTGATTAAATACTTAAAATATGACCATTAGGTGTAGGAGAAAACATATTTTGATGACTTATATTGAACCACTTCCAAAGAGTCGCTAACAATTATGCAGAAGCTAAATTGGCATGTAGATTAGCTTAGAAATGTTGAACTAAAAATATTTCAAATTTAATCCTAAAAGGTATCCTTAAAGTAATAAATATATTTTCCACTTGATTTAGAGGAATACGAATATCAGGATCATCAAAATCTTTTATTAGCATAATATAATCCAGAAATTCAAACAAATAATCTAAAATTTTAATAGATGACTAGAATTTTTTTACTGCAGGATTAAAACTTGGCCAGAAGATAGACTATTGAATTAGGAATTCAAAAGCATATCTATAAATAAAATTATTAAATAGATTATTTATACTAGTAATTCTTGGATTATTATCTTCATGATATAATATTATTGTCAAACACCACCTTTTGCCATCAAATTCTTTAAACTGAGATGTCCATACCAAATGAGTATTATTGAGTTCTACAAAGGCTTCATGAGAATTTTTTGTGAGAGCATTAATTTTATGAGTTAATTTATTGGAAACAGATGGAGTGGATCTCCATATATGCTAATAAAATTCATAAATGCTGATGAAATTCTTCACAAACTTTAGTAACTATTACTGCCATGACTAACTGTTTGGAATTAAATTCTCTAGATATAAAATTGGTAAGATAAATTTTTTTTCTATAAATATGTTCAATAGAAAATTCAAAGTCTAACAAAAATATTGTCCACTTGATTAATCTACTCATAGATCTTTTCTTTAGATTATCATTAGAATGAAGAATACTCATAAAGTTATTTAAATCAGATCTAATAAGAAATTTTTCTGATCTCACAAAGAACTTAAAAGCTTGAATAGCCTTAATAACAACAAGAATTTCTTTGTGTGTAAAGTGATAATTTTTCTAAGCCTATTTAAAAAAAATTGAAACAAATTTATAGGGTTTTTCTAAACCATCTGATATCCTTTCTTTAAGAACTACACCCCAATATAATTCTGAAGCATCTATTTCAATAATCTTTAGACTATTACCAGATAAAACTAAAGGTGGCAAATTTTAACAATTTTATTTTATTCTTTGAATGGTCTTTGTCATTTCATCTAACCATGCTAGAGAATTTTTTGTTAACCTTTTGTTTAGAAGTATTATGTCCTATGCAATATTATAAAAATAACCTGCTACATAGTTTATACAACCAAAAAAAAATTGTAGCAATTTTTTATCTTTGAACTCATCAAGAAAACTTTTAATATACTTCAAAACATGTTCCTAAACTACAAATTCTTTTAATTTTATAGTAAATCTTAGAAACTTAATTTCATCTCTGAAAACAAATATTTTTTTCTCAAATAAAACTAAACCATTATCAAACATAATCTAATAGAATTATTCTACATGGTTTAGATGATCTTTAAGAGATTTTGAAAAAACTAATATATCATCTATTTAATAATAAAAAGAGAATAATATGATAAAATCTTGTTCATCATTTCTTAAAATATGCTAAGATCAGTTTGTAAGCCAAAGGGTAAGACATTCCATTCATATTGTCCAAATAGAGTGACAAATGTAGTCTTATACCTATCTTGTTTTGCTAATTGTATCTGCCAAAATCCTGATTTTAAATCAAATTTATTATAAACTTTACTTTCACTTATCTTCTACAAGATTTTATCTTTTAAAATAATAGTATGTTGAATAGGTAAAACATATTTATTAAGAGTAACATAATTTATGACTAATCTCTTCTTTTCTCTTATTTATTCTGATTTTTTATTTACATAAAATGCTTCATAAGCCCTAGGGCTATTAGAATCTCTTATAAAAACTTATTCCTTTAATTACTTTATTTCCTAAAAACATTCCTCTCTGAGTGAAGGAGACATTCTTCAATGATGTGCCCTAAACTTGGGTTCTATTTCTTTGCCATTTTTATATTTTACCATCTTTAATTCAATTATGTATTCATGTATTTTCCTATCTCTGAATGCTAAAAGATTTTTAGAGGAGTAATCTTTTTTGAGTTTTTTAATTATTGATTCAATGCTAACATGACAAAGATTTACATTTTTTTATATCCATCTTGTATCAATTAGTATCTTTGGTTTCTCTTTTATAAAAATTTTGTATTCATATATGGATTTCTTATATAAAGAAAAAAAAAATTCAAGAATTATTTCATATGGCTAGATTATAAAAGGATAGAAAGTAGTCAAGTTATCCGAACCAATCATCATGTCATACATTGGAATTTCATGTTGTATTATCTTAAAATGATAGATAGAGTCACCAAGTATAAAAAGAATAACTGCAGATAATTTTAAAACTATAATTTTTGTATTGAAAGTCAACTTATGAAAATTAGATTTCTACATATCAACAAGAATAGAATGATATCTAGCAAGAGAAATATTAGCACCTTTGTTAATTAGGACATCCAAGATATATGGTTTAAAACCATCCTATTTAATATGAATTTCACATACTAAATTATTAGTATTATATATTGATATATGATATATATTTGAATTTTTATGAGATATTTCTCCACCCTTAAAATGAGATTTGATCTCATTAGTTATATAGAGCAATTCTTCTTCAAAGAGTTGTTTATGTTCATTAGCAAGAGCTTCTTATTTCATAAGATCTTGTAATTCAATTTGATTTTTAGCTAAGAAGAGATAAAATTGGTAGATGTGTTTCTTTCACTAAGTAGCTCTATCAGATGTGTCGGGTTGATAGGCAGCTTTAATCAGAGGAGCTTTCTAATTTTTAGACTAAAATTCTTAGGACAAAATATCCTTTTGCCTTTTTTGTTAAGCTAAATAGAGAAAAAAAAATTGCTCAGCAGCTATAATTTTTTATTATAAAAACATTCTTTTAGAGATCATATATGCAAGATTTTTACCACATATTTTTTTAGAAAAGATATTTTTTGGAATAAACTCAATGCATCTAGAAAAAGAGTAAAAATCATATGAATCTGAAATCTTATATCATAATCATAATCAGATGATTCATCTTCTGATTCAATGTCAAAAATATTAATATTTACTTGATTATCAGAGTCATCACTATCTGATGTTTTCTACAAAATATCTGACTCATATTGAAGTTCATCTTCATCTAAAACTAAAACATATTCATCTTCTTTGATTCTATGGCTATTCAAAAAATTAATCTTCTTGGATTATTTTTTCTTATAAAGACATTTATTTACATAATGATCACCTTTAGATATGAAGCATTTGATCGACTTCTTTTAGAACCTATGTTTCTTTTTTTTTTTAATATCCTTCTAGGAATAAATTTCTTTTTTCAAGACTTATTTATAATCTTCTAAGGCTTAATATAAGTAAATTATTTTTCTGATGAGCATTTACAAGAATGAGATTTCTTCTTCTTTTTATACTGTCTATATCTATGCACATCCATACAACCAAAATTATCATCAATAGAATTATAGAATTTGGCACCAATCTGTTTGTGAAACTTCATAGTTTCTTTTTGTGCCTTTATTTTTTCACATAACCTTTTATTAATTGCTTTAATATTTTGATTTATCCTTCCAAAAGACATAGTTGAGAGATTATCACCCATAGCAACTTTGTACTTGATATCAAAATATTTAAAAAAGGATTCAATATACCTAATATTATATGTTAGATTAAAGATTTATCTAATATTATAGAATAGATTCTCTATATATCACATATATTCATCTAGCTTGATTATATCATACAATTGAGATTTAAGAAACTTTACTTTGTTTGCTTCTTTATAATTATCAAATGTACCAATAAGTTCAAAAAGTAAAGCATTGCAGAGTGCAAAAATAAGTTCTAGATGAGTGTATATACTTTTATGAAACACTGGACCACTAGCATCCCACCATTATTTGATATTTCCTATGAACCCATTTATAATTTGTTGACTAACACTAAAAGAATCTTTCTTAAGACCATGAATTTATACTCTATCCCAAGCTAACATTGCATGAATCATTTTTTTCTTTCTTTCTGGAGATTCATAATTGAATTTCTAGAATAAAGGTTGAAGGTTCAATGTTCTTATTTGAGAATCTAGTGGATGTCTGGACTTTGAAGATTCTCCTATATAAAAATAGCTTTTAGTTTTAGTAGGTTCAACTTTTTCCATACCTACTTGGAAGATCTTATCCATAGATTTTTTAAAATCAGGCAGACTTTTTAATTTAAATTTTGTGAATGATTCTCTTTGTATCTTTCAAACATTTTGTCAATAATGAATATTTTGACTGTAATCAATATGTTCTAAAATAATAATTTCTAGTTTTTGCTAAGAAGATTGTCATTTATCTTTTAGTGAATCTATAATATCAATAATAGAAGTAAGCTAGGATTTTGGTTTATAATTTCTCTAGCTATGCTATCAGAGGCTAAAGATAGTTGTCTAATTTCCTGATGTGCTTCTTCTTGTTTTGTCTCAAGAGTAGTAATTTGAGTTTTCAAATCTATCTCAATAGAAACCATACTAGTCTTAAGTTGATCTTGACTTTGACTGATAACCTTTTTCTGAGCAATAATATAATCTACCTTTGTTTCAATAGATAGTTATTGTAGTCTAATACTATTGGATTCATTATCTATTTTTTTGGATAAGTTGACTATGATGGGTAGTAATATTATCATTCAAAACATTAGTATCTCTAGTAATTTATCCTTTCTGATATAACTCAATACTCTTTAACATTTTATAAATCTGATCAAGACTTTGTTGTACTTATGAGACTTTATTATTCAAACATTTAGTTGTAAGATTATTCTAATTCATTAACTTAGTTTTTATAGACTAATCAAGACTCTTGTCAGTAGATATAAGATAATATATTTGTGCTCTATATTTTTTATCAGGTGAATATTGATTGAAATCAATAGGCTTTGGGAATCCCTTTTTTGTCTATGATTCATCTTTCAAAAGAGTTTTCCATATATGACCTTCCTCTTCTTCTTTTCTCATCTTTTCTCTAGAAGTTCCTTCTATATTAATTCTTTTGACTTCAGCAAGTAACTTATTATTTTTCTCAAGTAGTCTTTTTAAGGATAAATATCTTTTAACCATGTGAATACATGATTGATCTAAATGACTTATGATATTTGAGGATCATGGACTTTCTTGAGATGCAGACAGTGAGGATTGATTAGAGATAAGATTTGTTGCAATTGTATATTCAACATTTGGTCTTTTAGATCATTCTGAGAGTCAAATCTGATAATATATTTATTTGATAAATATTTTATAGATGTATCAAATGATAAGGATTTCTTGGGATTCTAAACAAAGTCTATGTCTACTATCTATTTTTTGGAAAACTTAAGGTCAGATCAAGAGATTGATTCAACTAAAAATATCTAACTATTTTTTGTAGCATGACACGCCACACTTTTGCCTTGCGTGAGAGTGTCCTTGATGGTAGGATGAAGGGTGTTTATTAGGTGATAAATGACTTGATATTTAAAAATAAGAGGATAAGATCTAAGGATCATATATAATCTATGAGTTTGAAGAAAGAGCTTCAAGATTTTATTAAAGTTTTCTTCCTGATGAATTATAACCAGATAATTGGGATACATAGTTGTGAAAATTGAGCCATCATGAAGACCAATTTGAACAACATTTTTTAAGTAAACACTAAAGTTTATATGTCAAGCAAACATCTTAAAATACTAGCATTCAAACCTTTTTTAAATAAATAGAAAACACCAAATATTTAGACTGGAATTTTAACTGTCGAATAGTTTTGTCATCAACTATTTATAGGTGGTATTTATAATCATCATTCGAATTAACTTGGATAACATTTATAAAAACTTTTATAGTGGTTTTATCAATTAAATAAAATTATAAAATTTTATCATATACATTTTTGGCCTTAAGAGTTGGGAGCTTCTATTCAGGACTAGGATTTTCTTCATTAAATTCTATAATTATTTCTTTTGTAAAAAATAATGAACCAATAGATATATCAAAGAGACTACAAATATCTGATGTCTCTGTAGTATCAAAATTTATCTAGTTTGATGCATATATAATCTTCATATCATCATTACTATATAGATCCTTAATCATGCCTTCTTCATAGCTTTACGAGATCATTCCCTTCCATATTGTCTTAAGATGATATGGAGATAAAAGACCAGAATAACATCAAGATAGATACAGAGAGAAAGAGATGAAATCAAAATTTTATTGATATATTAGAGAAATATTACAAAAGAAACATAATCTTGACAAAGTATTAACATGGCTCTAATACCATTAAACATAATATTGCACTCTTAAAGACTACATAATGTGATTACAAAACATTACAGACAAGCTAATACAATATATAGCAGAGTGATTCCACACAAGAAATATATTATAAACATCATTTCTATGAAAATTTTCTCATTGATATGATCCCACAGAGAGGGCAAGCGATATTATTTATTCTACTGATAATCTAAAGAAAGGATCTATAAGCAGGTTAACCAGGTGGATAACATTTCTGTTAGACTTTGATTTCTCTATTAAACATATTTCTAAAAAAAGAATTGTCTTACTGATTTTATATCCATTGAACATAGAATCACACTCTTAAAGACTACACAACGTGATTATATGACATTACAGAGAAACTAATACAACATATAGAATAATGATTCCACATAAAAAAACATATTATAAACATCATTTCTAAGAAAAAAAATTGATTCATAGGATCTCACAGAGAGGGAAAACATAGAGCATACACTTTTTTCCTAAGATTTAGACACAAGACTCTAGGCATTCAATGCTTATGACATAAATAACTCCTCATATTTATAAGATGAAATGAGAAGCTCAACGGTTGATATAAAGATGTTGAATTAATGGACAAAAAACAAGATGCCAAAATTTAGTGAGTTATGGGTCCACTGCATACTACTAACTACACAAAAGAACAAGGAATCTACCAACACGACCGATAGGTTACCACCTTTTTAAAAGTGGTGAAGTCCATAGATAAAAAAAAATGGTTATCATACCCACATTCTTGGCTATAGATAGAACCTGTAACTAGTCTTTATATCAATTCAATCATCATCATTGAATTCATATTCTCCTTGTAAAGAATAATGGTTGTCATCATCAAAATCAAAGTCATTGTGGTCCATGTACAAAGTTGATGAAATCCTTAAAATATGATTTTTAGGTGGAGGAAACACAGCTTGATGACTTATAGTGAATCATCTCTACAGAGTTGTTAATGGTTGTGTAGGAGTTAAACTATCATGTAGATTAGCTTGGAAATATTAAACTAAAAATATTTTAAGTATCTTTAAATCAATAAATATATTTTTCAATTGACCTAAAGGAATATGAATAGTAGGATCATCATAAGCTTTCATTATCATAATATAATCCAAAAATTCAAATAAATAATCTAGAATTTCAATAGAAGATTATAAATTATCTACTACATAATTAAAATTTAGCTAAAAAGTAGACCATTAGATTAGGAATCAAAAATCATATCTGTAAATGAAATTTTTAAATAGATTATTTATACCAGTAATCCTTGGATTATTAGCTTCATGATATAACATTATTATTGAACATCACCTTTTGTCATCAAGTTCTTGAAACTAAGATGTTCATGCCAAATGAGTATTATTGAGTTCTACAGAGGTTTCATTAGATATTTTTGTGAGGGTATTGATTTCATGAGTTAACTGATTAGCAACAAATGGAGTGTATCTTTATATATGTTGATGAAAAAATTCATAAATTTCAGTAACTGTTATTGCCATGACTGACTGTTTAGAATTAAATTCTCTAGATATAAAATCAGTAAGGCAATTTTTTTTCTAGAAATATATTCAATAGATAAATCAAAGTTTGACAAAAATGTTGCTCACTTGGTTAACCTGCTCACAAATCCTTTCTTTAGATTATCAGTAGAATGAAAAATACTCATAAAGTTATTTAAATCATATCTAACAAGAAAATTTTTTGATCTCACAAAGAACATAAAAGCTTTAATAGCTTTAATAATAGCAAGAATTTCTTTGTAAGTAGAGTGATAATTTTTTTGAGCTTGTTAAAAAAAATTGAAAGAAATCTGTAGGGTTTTTTTGAACCATCTGACAGCCTTTCTTTAAGAACTGCACCGTAATATAATTTTGAAGCATCTATTTCAATAATCTTTAGACTATTACCAGGTAAAACTAAAGGTGGCAATTTTTAGTAATTATATTTTATTCTTTGAATGACCTTTTCATTTCATCTAATCATGTTAGAAGATTTTTTTAACTTTTTATTTAGAAGTATTGTGTCATGTGCAATATTATAATAATAACTTGTTACATAGTTTACACAACCAAAAAATCTTTGTAAAAAAAATTTATCTTTGAACTCATCAGGAAAAAAAATTAATATTCTTCAAAACATGTTCTTAAACTATAATTTTTTATGATTTTATAGTAACTCCTAAGAACTCAATCTCATCTCTAAAAATTGATATTTTTTTCTCAGATAGAATTAAACCATTATAAACACAATCTGATAGAATTGTTCTAGATGGTTTAGATGATCTTTAAGAGATTTTAAAAAAACTAATATATCATCTATGTAGACAATAATAAAATCAAAATAAGTTAAAAAAATCTTGTTCATTATTTTCTGGAATATGCTAGGAGAAGTCTTTAAAGTAAAGGGTAAGACATTTCATTCATATTGTCTAAATAAAGTGATAAATGCTATCTTTCACCTATCTTGTTCTACTACTTGTATGTGCCAAAATCATGATTTTAAATCAAATTTATTGTAAATTTTACTTCCACTTATTCTCTGAAAGATTTCATCTTTTGAAATAATAAGATGTTGAATAGGTAAAACATATTTATTGAGAGGAACATAATTTATGACTAATCTTTTATTTTCCCTTATTTGTTCTGATCTTTTATTTACATAAAATGTTTCACAAGCCCAAGGGATATTAGAATCTCTTATCAAACCTTGTTCCGTTAATTAATTTATTTCCTAAAAATATTCCTCTCTAAGTGAAGGAAACATTCTTGAATGATGTGCCCTAAACTTGGGTTCTATTTCTTTACCATTTTTATCCTTTACCATCTTTAGTTCAATTATGCATTCATATATTTTCTTATCTCTGAATGCTAAAAAAAACTTAGAGCAGCAACTTCTTTTGAGTTTTTTAATTATTAGTTCAATGCTATCATGACAAAGATTTACCTTTTGCTATATTCATCTGGTATCAACTGGTTTCTTTGATTTTTTTCATAAGAATTTTGTATTCATATCTAGCTTTCTTATATAAAGAATATTTTTCTGTAAGAATTATTTCATGTGACTGAATTGTAATAGGATAAAAAGTAACCAGGTTATCTGAACCAATCATCATGTCATAAATTGGCATCTCATGTTATACTATCTTAAAATGATAGATAGAGTCACCAAGCATAATAGGAATAACTACAAATAATTTTGAAACTATAGTTTTTATATTAAAAGTCAATTTATGAAAATCAGCTTTCCACCTATCAGTAGGAATAGAATGATATCTAGCAAGAGAAATAATAGCACCTATATTAAGAAAGACATCCAAGCTATATGGTTTTAAACCATCCCATTTAATCTTAATTTTACATACTAGATTATTAATATTATATGTTGATATCTGATGTCTATTTGAATTATTATGAGAGGTTTCTCCCTCAAAATGAGATTTTATCTCATTAGTTACTTAGAATAATTCTTTTTCAAAGAGTTGTTCATGTTCATTAGTAAGAGCTTCTTTTTTTATAAGATCTTACAATTCAGTCTGAGCTTTAGTTAAGAAGAGCTGAAGATGGTAGATGCACTTCTTTTGACAAGTAGCTCTATCATATGTGTTGGGTTGATAGGCAGCTTCAACAGGAGGAACTTTCTGATTTTTGGACTAAAATTATTGAAATAAACTATCTTTTTGTCTTTTTTGTTGAGCTAAGTAGAAATAATATTTTTGCTCAGTAATTGCAATTTATTTTTGTAAAAACATTCTTTCATAAATCATATATGCAAGAGTTTTAGCATATCTTTCTTTCAAAAAAGATATTTGTTGGGATAAACTCAATGCATCTAGAAAAAGAATAGAAATCATATGAATCTTAAATCGTAAATCAAAATCATAATCAGACGATTCATCTTTCGATTTAATGTCAATAAGATTCATATTTACTTGATTATCAAATTCATCACTATCTGATACTTCCCACAAAACATCTAATTCATATTGAAGTTCACCTTCATCTGAAACTAAAACATATTCATCTTCATCGATTCTATGGCTATTCAGAAAATTAATCTTTTTGAATTCTTTTTTCTTATTAGAACATTTATTTGCATAATAATCATCTTGATAGATGAAGCATTTAACTATCTTCTTTTAGAATGCATGTTTCTTTTTTTTGAATATCCATCTAGGACCAAATTTTCTTTTTCTAGACTTATATCTAGGCTTCCAAGGCTTAATATAAGTAAATTCTTTTTTTGAAGAGCATTTGCAAGAATGAGATTTATTTTTATTTTTATATTATCTATATCTATGCACATCTATACAACCAAAATTATCATCAATAGAATTATAGAATTTGGCATCAATCTATTTGTGAAACTTTATAAAAAAAAATTGGGCCTTTTTTTCTACACATAACATTTCATTAACTACTTTAATATTCTGATTTATCCTTCCAAAGGACATAGTTGAAATATTATCACCCATAGCAGCTTTGTAGTTGGTAGTAAAATACTTAGGAAAAGATTCTATATAACTAATCTTATATGCTGGATTAAATATTTTTCTAGTATTATAGTACAGATTCTCCATATAACACATATATTCATATATCCTGGTCATATCACTCAATTGAGCTTTATTAAAAAACTTTTCTTTATTTGTTTTTTTATCATTATCAAGTGTGCCAACAAATTCAAAAAGTAAAAGATTGTGGAGTGTAGAAATATGTTCTAGATGAGTGTATATATTTTTATAAAACAGTTGACCACTAGCATCCCACATTTTTTTGATATTCCTTATGAACATATTTACAATTTGTTGACTAACACTGAAAGTATCTTTCTTAAGACCATGAATTTGTACATTAGCTCAAGCTATCATTACATGAATCATTTTTTTTTCTTTTTTCTAGTGGTTCACAGTTGAATTTTCAGAAGAAAGTTTAAAGGTTCAATGTTCTTATTTGAGAATATAGTGGAGGTCTAGACTTTGAAGATTATCCTATATCAAAATATCTTTCAGTTTCATTCGGTTTAATTTTTACCATACCTACTTGGAAGATCTTATCAAGAGATTTTTTAGAATCAGGTAGACTTTTTTATTTAGATTTCATGAATGATTCTCTTTGTATCTTTAAAACATTTTTCCAAGAATGAATATTTTGACTATAATCAATATGTTTTGTAAATATATTTTTTGGCTATTATTGACAATATTTTTCTTTTTTTTTTAGTGAATCTAGAATATCAAGAATATAAGATAAGCTAAAAGTTTGGTTTATAATTTCTCTAGATATGGTATCAAAGGCTGAAGATAGTTGTTTGATTTCTTGATGTTCTTCTTCTTGTTTTGTCTCAAAAGTAGCAATTTGAGTTTTCAAAATTATCTCAATAGAATCCATACTAGTCTTAAGTTGATCTTACCTTTGACCGATAAATTTTTCCTGGGAAATCATATCATCTACCTTTGTTTCAAAAGATTCTTGTTTTAGTCTAATACTATTAGATTCATTATCTATTTTTTGGATAAGCTAACTATGACGGGTAGTAATATTATCATTCAAAACATTAATAGCTTTAATTATTTTTTCTTTCTGATATAACTCAATACTCCTTAACATTTTAGAAACTTGATCAAGATTTTCCTATATTTTTGAGACTTTATTATTCAAATATTTAGTTTCAATATTATTTCAATTTATTAACTTAACTTTTATAGACTGAAGACTCTTGTCAGTAGATTTAAGATAATATATTTGTACTCTATATTTTCCAATGGGTGAATATTAATTGAAATCAATAGCCTTTAGAAATCTTTTTTCTGTGTATGATTCATCTCTCATAAGAGTTTTCCATATATGACCTTCCTTTTCTTATTTTCTAGTCTTTTCTTCAAAAGTTCATTTCATATTAATTCTTTTGGCTTCAGCAAGTAACTTCTTATTTTTATCAAATAATCTTTCTATGACTAAATCTCTTTTAACCATGTGAATACATGATTGATCTAGATGACTTATGATTTTTTGGCAATCAATACAGTAATATAAATCTATTTGAGGGTTATGGACTTTCTTGAGATGTAGACAGTGAGGACTAATTGGAGACAAGGGTTGTTATAATTGTAAATTCAATATTTGGTCTTTTAAATCATTCTGAGAGTCAAATATGATAATAGATTTGTTTGAAAAATCTTTTATAGATGTGGCAAATGATAAGAATTTCTTGAGCTTCTAAAAAAAGTCTATGTCTACTATTTATTTTTTGAAAAACTTAAGGTCAGACCAAGAGATTAATTCAACTAGGAATATTTGACTATTTTTTATAGCATGACACACCACTCTTTTTCATTGTGTGAGAGTGTGCTTGATAGTAGGATGAAGGGTGTTTGTTAGGTGATAAATGACATGATATTTAATAATAAGAGGAAAAGATCTATGGATCATATATAATCCATGAGTTGGAAAGAAGAGCTTCAAAACTTTATTGATTTTTTCTTCCTAATGAATGGCAACTGGATAATTGGGATATGTAGTTGTAAAAATTGGACCATTTTGAAGACCAATTTGAACAACATTTTGTAAGCAAGCAATAAATTTTGTATGTTTATTATTAATCAAACATCTTAAAATACTGACATTCAGACCTTTTCTAAATAAAGTAAAAACACCAATAGTAACAGCTCCAATATGTAAAAACTTATATTTAGATTGAGATTTTAACTGTCAAATAATTTTGTCATCAAATATTTATAAATGGTATTTATAATCATCATTCTGCTTAACTTGGATAACATTTTGAGAAACTTTTATGGTGGTTTTAGCAATTAAATGAAATGGTGAAAGTTTATCATATATATTTGTGGCCTTAAGAGTTGGGAGCTTTCATTCAAGAATAGGATTTTCTTCATTAAATTTTATAGTTACTTCATTTATAGAAAATAATGAACCAAAATATATACCAAAGAGATTATAGACATTTGATATACCTATAGTATCAGGATTTATCTAGTTTGATGCATCCATAGTCTTCATATCATTGGCACTATATAGATCCTCAATCATGCCTTCATCACAGCTTTACGGGATCATTCCCTTCCCTATTGTCTAAAGATGATATGGAGACAAAAGACCAAAATAATAGAAAGATAGCTATAGAGAGCAAGAGATAAAAATAAAATTTTATTGATACATCAAAGAAATATTACAGAAGTAACATAATCCTGACAGAGTATTGATAAGGCTCTGATACCATTAAACACATGATTACACTCTTAAAGATTACACAATGTGATTATAGGACAATATAGACAAGCTAATATAACATATAGCAAAGTGATTCCACATAAAAAATATTTTGGTGCTTGCTTACAAATAGATTGGTGCCAAATTCTATAATTCTATTGATGATAATTTTGGTTGTATGGATGTGCATAGATATAGATAGTATAAAAAGAAGAAGAAATCTCATTCTTGCAAATGCTCTTTAGAAAAATAATTTACTTATATTGATCCTTGGAAGCTTAGATATAAATCTTGAAAAAATAAATTTGGTCCTAGACAGATATTTAGAAAAAAAAATATGGGTTCTAAAAAATATCGGTCAAATGTTTGATCTGTCAAGGTGATTATTATGCAAATAAATGTCTTAATAAGAAAAAATAATTTAAGAAGATTAATTTTATGAATATCCATGAAATCAATTAATATGAATATATTTTAGTTTTACATGAAGATGAACTTCAATATGAGTTAGATATTTTATAGAAAGCATCAAATAATGATGACTCTGATAATCAAATAAATATGAATCTTATTGACACTGAATCAGAAGATGAATCATCTGATTATGATTTTGATATAGGATTTAAGATTTCTATAATTTTAACTCCTTTTTTTATATGTATTGAATTTATCCCAACAAATATATTTCATCAAAGAATGATATGCTAAAATTCTTGCATATATGATCTCTGAAAGAATATTTTTACAACAAAAAATTGTAGATAATAAGCAAAAGTATTCTCTCTACTTAGCTCAACAAAAAAGGTAAAAAGATATTTTGTCTCAAAAATTTTACTCCAAAAATTAGAAAGCTCCTCCATTTGAAGCTACCTATCAACTCGACACATATGATAGAACTACTTGGTGAAATACATGCATCTACCAACTTCAACTCCTCTTGGCTAAAGCTCAGACTGAATTACAAGATCTTATGAAAAAATAATCTCTTGCTGATGAACATGAACAAATATTTGAATAAAAATTGCTCTAAATAATTAATGAGATCAAATCTATTTTTAAAGGGGAAGAAACCTCTTATAATAATTCAAACATACATCAGATATCCATATATAATACTAATAATCTAATATGTAAAATTTAGATTAAATAAGATGGTTTTAAACCATATATCTTGGATGTCTTGCTTGACACAGGTGTTAATATTTATCTTGCTAGATATCATTATATTCCTATTGATATGTGGAAAGCTAATTTTTATAAGTTGAATTTCAATATAAAAACTATAATTTCATAATTGTTTGTAGTTATTATGTTAATGAAATATTATGATGATATTTCTATTTGTATTCATCTAAATTAAGTGAGAAATATATTTATTTCTTTAAGGATAACTTTTAATATTAAATTTGAAATATTTTTAGTTCAATATTTCCAAGTTGATCTACATGTTAATTTAGCTCCTACACAACTATTAGCAGCTCTTTAGAAGTGGTTAACTATAAGTCATCAAGCTATGTTTCCTCTTACACTTGGTGATCATATTTTGAGGATTCCATCAACTTTGTACATGGACCACAATGACTTTGATTTTGATGATGACAACTATTATTATCCTCAAGGAGAATACAAATTCAATTATGATAATTGAATTGATATAAAGACTACTTAGGATATTTGTTCATAGTCATGAATGTGGGAATGATAACCCTCTTTTATTATCTTTGGACCTCATCACTTTTAAAAAAGTGGTAACATGTCGATTGTGTTGAATTATTCCTTATTCTTTTGTGTAGTTGGCAGTGTGTAGTGGGCCCATAACCCACTAATCTTTGACATCTTAGCTTCTATCCATTGATTCGACATCTTTATGTTGACCATTGATATTATCATTTTATCTTATAAATATACGGATTTTTTCATGTCATAAGCATTGAATGCCTAGAGTCTTATGTCTAAGCCTTAGGAGAAAAGTGTATGCTCTTTTCTTGCCCTCTTTATGAGATCCTACGAATCAGAAACTTTTTTTAGAAATGATATTTATAATATGTTTATTGTGTGGAATCACTCTATTATATGTTGTATTAGCTTATCTGTAATGTCTTGTAATCACATTTTATAGTCTTTAAGAGTGTGATCTTATGTTTAATGGTATCAGAGCCACATAAATACTTTATCAATATTATGTTGCTTCTATAATATTTCTTTGATATATCAATAAAATTTTACTTTCATCTCTTACTCTTTGTATCTATCTTTTTATTATTCTGGTCTTTTGTCTTTTGTATCTTTTTATTATAATGGGAAAGGGAATGATTTCATAAAGCTATGAGAAAGGTGCGATTGAAGATATATATAGTGTTGACGATACGAAGACTATAGATGCATCAAACTAGATAACTCCTGATACTATAGGTATATTAGATGTCTATACTCTATTTGATATATTTGTTGGTTTATTATTTTCTATAAATGAAGCAACTATAGAATTTAATGAAGAAAATCCTAATCCTGAATGGAAGCTCCCAAATCTTAAGGCCATAAATGTATATGATAAAATTTCATGATGTTTATAATATGTTTTTTCAAGCTTATTATAAACATCAGGATCAAGAATTCTATCTTTCCTTAAGTTTCTGAAGGTATTACTAATATATATAATGTATCATTTATGGAGTCATATAACTTATATAGGATTATATGATGATTTTACTAATGACAATAGGATGATTCTACATAATAGGAGCTTATATAAACTTAAGGTTTAATTTAATGTTGTATGTCTATTATTAAGCAAAAATCCTAAAATACTAACATTCAAAACTTCAAAAAATTATATCCAGATAATTTATATGTGTATATCAAATTCTTGTGATTGTATTTTATAGATAACTTTATAATAAGTTTATTTATGGCATTGATACCATATTACTTCTTTATCATAATATCTTTCATAGATTTTTTCATGTTCATCAGTAAGAGCTTCTTCTTTCATAAGATCTTTCAATTCAATCTGAGTTTTAGTTAAGAAAATTTGAAGTTGGTAGATGTGCTTCTTTCACCAAGTAGCTCTATCATATGTGTCAGGGTAATAGGCAGCTTTAACCAAAGGAGCTTTCTGATTTTTGGACTAAAATTTTTTGGATAAAATATCCTTTTGCCTTTCTTGTTGAGCTAAGTAGATAGAATATTTTTGCTCAGCAGTTGTAATTTTTTGTTATAAAAATATTCTTTCAGAGATTATATATGCAAGAGTTTTAGCATATCTTTTTTTGAGGAAAGATATTTGTTGGGATAAACTCAATGCATCTAGAAAATGAGCAAAAATCATATGAATCTAAAATATTATATTAAAATCATAATCAGATGATTCATCTTCTAATTTAATGTCAACAAGATTTATATTTACTTAATTATCAGAGTCATCACTATCTGATGCTTTCCATAAAATATCTAACTTATATTGAAGTTTATCTTCATCTGAAACTAAAATATATTCATCTTCATTGATTTCATGGCTATTCATAAAACTAATCTTCTTGAATTGTTTTTTTATTATTAAGATATTTATTTTCATAATGATCACCTTGACAGATGAAGCATTTGATCAGATTCTTTTGAAACTCATTTTTTTTTTTTTGGATTTCTGTCTAAGACCAAATTTCCTTTTTCAAAACTTATATGTAGGCTTCCAAGGCTTAATATAAGTAAATTATTTTTATGAAAAGCATTTTCAAGAATGAGATTTATTCTTCTTTTTATACTGTCTATATATATGCACATCCATACAACCAAAATTATCATCAATAGAATTACAAAATTTGACACCAATCTATTTGTGAAACTTCATAAAAAAAATTTGTGCCTTTCTTCTTACACATAACCTTTCATTAACTACTTTAATATTCTAATTTATCCTTACAAATAACATAGTTTAAATATTATCACCCATAATAGCTTTGTACTTGGTAGCAAAATATTCAAAAAAAAAATTATATACCTAATCTTATATGTTAGATTAAAGATTTATCTAGTATTATAGAATAGATTCTCTATATAACACATATATTTATTTAGCCTAGTCACATCACACAATTAGGCTTTAAGAAACTTTGATTTGTTTGTTTCTTTATCATTATCAAGTTTGCCAACAAATTTAGAAAGTAAAGCATTAAGAGTGCAAAAATAAGTTCTAGATGAGTGTATATACTTTCATGAAACACTATATCACTAGCATCCCACTATTCTTTGATATTTCATATGAACCCATTTGTAATTTGTTGACTATCACTGAAAGAATCTTTTTTAAGACCATGAATTTATACACTGGCCCAAGGTAACATTGCATAAATAATTTCTTTTCTTTTTTTTGGTGGTTCACAATTGAATTTTTAGAAGAAAGATTGAAGGTTCAATGTTCTTATTTGAGAATCTAGTGGAGGTTTGGACTTTGAAGATTCTCCTACATGAAAATAGCTTTTAATTTTAGTAGATTTAATTTTTTCCATACCTAGTTGGATTATCTTATCTAGAGATTTTCCAAAATCAGGTAGACTTTTTTATTTAGATTTCATGAATAATTGTCTTTGTATCTTTAAAACATTTTGCCAAAAATGAATATTTTAACTGTAATAAATATGTTCTAAAACAACAATTTTTGGTTATTTCTAAGAAAATTATCATTTATCTTTTAGTGAATCTAGAATATCAAAATAAAAGATAAGCTAGAATTTTGGTTTATAATTTCTCTAGCTATGTTATCAAATGTTGAAGATAGTTATTTGATTTCTTGATGTGATTCTTCCTATTTTGTCTCAAGAGTAGCAATTTGAGTTTTAAAATATATCTCAATAAAAGCCATACTAGTCTTAAGTTGATCTTAACTTTGACTAATAACCTTTTCCTGAGCGATCATATCATTTACCTTTGTTTCAACATATAGTTGTTGTAGTCTAATATTTTTGGATTCATTATCTATTTTTTGGATAAGTTAACTATGATGGGTAGTAATATTATCATTTAAAACATTAATAGCTCTAGTAATTTTTCATTTTTTATATAACTCAATACTCCTTAACATTTTAGAAACCTAATCAAGACTGCTATATTTTTGAGATTTTATTATTCAAACATTTAGTTACAAAGTTATTCTAATTTATTAACTTAATTTTTGTAGACTAATCAAGACTCTTGTCAGTAGATCTGAGATAATACATTTGTGCTCTATATTTTCTATCAGGTGAATATTGATTGAAATAAATAAGATTTGGGAATCCCTTTTCTATTTATGATTCATCTCCTAGATGAGTTTTCCATATATGACCTTCCTCTTCTTTTTTTCTAGTCTTTTCTCCATAAGTTCCTTCCATATTAATTCTTTTAGCTTCAGCAAGTAACTTCTTATTTTTCTCAAGCAGTCTTTCTATGGCTAAATCTCTTTTAACCATGTTAATATTGGATTGATCCAAATGACTTGTGATTTTTTGATAATAAATATAGTAATATGAATCTATTTGAGGGTCATGGACTTTCTTGAGATGCAGACAGTGAGGATTGATTGGAGGCAAGGGTTGCTACAATTTTATATTCAGCATATGGTCTTTTAGATCATTCTGAGACTCAAATTTTATAATAGATTTGCTTGAAAAATCTTTTACATATGTAGTAAATGATAAAGATTTCTTGAGCTTCTGAACAAAGTCTATGTTTATTATCCATTTTCTAGGAAACATAAGGTCAGACCAAGAGATTGATTTAGCTAGGATTATCTAACTATTATTTATAGTGTGACACACCATGCTTTTGCCTTGCATGGGAGTGTGCTTGATGGCAAGATGAAGGGTGTTCATTAGGTGATACATGACCTAATATTTAATAGTTAGAGAACAAGATCCAAGGATCATATCTAATCCATGAGTTTGAAAAAAGAGCTTCAAGACTTTATTGAGGTTTTCTTCCTAAAGAATGGCAATCTGATAATTGGGATATAGAGTTGTGAAAATTGAGACATCATGAAAACCAATTTGAACAGTATTTTGTAAGAAAGCACTAAAGTTTATATGTCTATTATCAAGCAAACATCTTAAAATACTGACATTCAGACCTTCAGAGATAAAAAAAATACATGAACTTAGAATTAAACTACACATGGTAAAGGATAAAAATGGCAAAAAAATAGAACCCAGGTTTAGGGCACATCATTTAGGAATGTCTCCTTCACTCAGAGAGGAATTTTTTTAAGAAATAAAGCAATTAAAAGAATAAGGTTTGATAAAATATTCTAATATCCCTTAGACTTGTGAAGCATTTAATATAAATAAAAGATCAGAACAAATAGGAGAAAAGAAGAGATTAGTCATAAATTATGTTCCTCTTAATAAATATGTTTTATCTATTCAACATCTTATTCCTTCAAAAGATGAAATCTTGTAGAAAATAAGTGGAATTAAAGTTTATAATAAATTTGATTTAAAATTAGGATTTTGGGAAATATAAGTAGCAAAACAAAACAGATGTAAGACTGTATTTATCACTCTATTTGGACAATATGAATGGAATGCATTACCCTTTATCTTAAAGACTACTCCTAGCATATTTTATGAAATGTTGAACAAGATTTTCTCAACTTATTTTGATTTTATCATTATCTACATAGATGATATATTAGTTTTTTTAAAATCTCCTAAATATCATCTAAACTATCTAAAACAATTTTATCAGATTGTGTTTGATAATGGTTTAGTTCTATCTGAGAAAAAAATGAAAATTTTTAGAGATGAGATTGAGTTTTAAGAGTTACTATAAAATCAAAAGAAATTGTAGTTCAAGAACATGTTTTGAAGAATATTAAAAATTTTCCTGATGAGCTCAAAGATATAAATTACTATAAAGATTTCTTAGTTGTGTAAACTATGTAGCAGGTTATTATTATAATATTGCATAGGACAAAATATTTATAAAAAAAAGGCTAACAAAAAATCTTCCAACATGGTCAGATAAAATGACAAAGGCCATTCAAAGAATAAAGCAAAATTGTTAAAATTTACCACCTTTAATTTTACCTAGTAATGATCTAAAGATTATTAAAATAGATGATTTAAAACTATATTAGGGTGCATTTCTTTTTAAAAAAAGGCTATCAGATGGTTCAAAAAAACCTTGTAGATTTGCTTTAAGAAATTTTAAACAAGCTCAAAAACATTATCACTCTACTCACAAAGAAATTATTGTTATTATTAAGGCTATTCAAGCTTTTATGTTCTTTGTGAGATCAAAAAAAAATCTTATTAGATCTGATTTAAATAACTTTATGAGTATTCTTCATTCTACTGATAATCTAAAGAAAAGATCTATGAGCAGGTTAACTAGGTGGACAACATTTCTATGAGACTTTGATTTTTCTATTTAACATATTTTTGGAAAAAAAATTATCTTACTAATTTTATATCTAGAGAATTTAATTATAACCAATCAGTCATGGCAGTAACAGTTATTGAAGTTCATGAAGAATTTCATCAACATATATAGAGATCCACTCCATCTATTGATAATCAGTTAACTCATAAAATCAATGCCATCTCAAAAAAATATTATAAAACTTCTTCAAAACTCTATATTACTCATTTGGCATAGACATCTCAGTTTCAAGAGCCTGACGAAAAAAGGTGGTGTTTAACAATAATGTTATATCATGAAGCTAATAATCTAAGGATTACTAGTATAAATAATCTATTTAAAAAATTTATTTACAAACATGGTTTTGAATTCCTAATCTAATGGTCTACCTTTTGGCCAAATTTTAATCTTGTAGTAGAGACTTTATGGTCATCTACTAAAATTTTAGATTATTTATTTAAATTTCTGGATTATATTATGCCAATAAAAGCTTCTGATGATCTTGATGTTCATATTCCTCTAGATCAAGTGAAAAATATATTTATTTTTTTAAGAATACCTTTCAGAATTAAATTTAAAATATTTCTAGTTCAACATTTTCAAATTAATCTACATGCTAGTTTAGCTCCTACACAACCATTAGCAACTCTTTAGAAGTGATTCACTATAAGTCATCAAGATATGTTTATTCTTACACCTGGAAATTATATTTTGAGGATTTCATAAACTTTTTACATGGACCACAATGACTTTGATTTTGATGATGACAACCATTATTCTTCTCAAAGAGAATACAAATTCAATGAGGATGATTGAATTGATATAAATACTAGATACTGGGTCTATCCATAACCATGAATGTGGGAATGATAACCCTCTTTTGTTATTTGTGGACCTCACCACTTTTAAAAAAGTGGTAACCTGTCGACCATGTCAATAGATCCTTGTTCTTTTGTGTAGATGGTAGTGTGCAGTGGGACCATAACCCACTAACCTTTGGCATTTTGCCTTCTATATATTGATTCAACATTTTTGTATTGACCATTGATATTTTCATTTCATCCTATAAATATGAGGAGTTCTTCATGTTATAAGCATTGAATTCCTAGAGGCTTATGTCTAAGACTTAAGAGAAAAGTGTATGCTCTTCACTTGCCCTCTTTGTGGGATCCTACGAATCAAAAAAAATTCTTAGAAATGATATTTATAATATGTTTCTTGTGTGGAATCACTCTGCTATATGTTGTATTAGTTTGTCTATAATGTCCTATAATCACATTGTGTAGTCTTTAAGAGTGTGATCCTATGTTTAATGGTATCAGAGCCATGTCAATACTCTGTTAGCAACAATCTCATATTCTACATTAATATGAGATTGGCATTTGATGCCATATTATTAATATTTGAGACATACACATCCCATTTAAAACCATATAAATTATCTGGATATAATTTTTTCAAGGTTTGAATGTCAGTATTTTAGGATGTTTGCTTGATAATAGACATATAAACATTAGTGCTTGCTTACAAAATGTTGATCAAACTGGTCTTCATGATGGCCTAGTTTTCACAAATGTGTATCCCAATTATTTGATTACCATTTATCAAAAAAAAAACCTCAATAAAGTCTTAAATCTCTTCCTTCAAACTCATGGATTAGATATGATCCTTAGATCTTATCTTTTTATTGTTAAATATCAGGTCATGTATCGTCTAATGAACACCCTTCATCCTATCATCAATAACACTTCTATGTAAGTCAAAAGCATGATGTATTAGGCTATAAAAAATATTCAGATAATTCTAACTGAATTAATCTATTGGTCTGACCTTAAGTTTCCTAAAAAATGGATAGTAGACATAGATTTTGTTCAGAAACCCAAGAAATATTTATCAGATTTGACTCTCAAAATGATCTAAAAGACTATATACTAAATTTATAATTATAGCAACCCTTGTCTCTAATCAGTCCTCACTTTCTACATCTCAAGAAAGTCCATGACCCTCAAATAGATTCATGTTACTATATTGATTTCCAAAAAATCATAAGTCATCTAGATCAATTTAGTATTCAAATGGTTAAAAGAGATTTAGTCATAAAAATATTGCTTAAAAAAAATAAAAAGTTTCTTGTTGAAGCCAAAAAAATTAATATGGAAGGAACTTCTAGAGAAAATATTAGAAAAAAAATAAGAAGGTCATATATGAAAAAATCTTCTAGGAGATTAATCATACATAGAAAAGGGATTCCCAAAGCTGGTTGATTTCAATCAATATTCATCTAATATAAAATATAGAGCAAAAATGTATTATCTTAGATCTACTGATAAGAGTCATGATCAGTCTATAAAAATTAAGTTAATGAATTAGAATAATCTTGCAACTAAATGTTTAAATAATAAAGTCATAGAAATACAGAAAAATATTGATCAGATTTCTAAAATATTAAGAAGTATTGAGTTATATAAAAAAAGAAAAATTACGAGAGCTATTAATGTTTTGAATGATAATATTATTACCCATCATAGTCAGCTTATCCAAAAAATTGATAATGAATCCAAAAACATTAGACTAAAGCAACAATCTATTAAAACAAAGGTAGATGATATGATTGCTCAGGAAAAGGTTATCAATCAAAGTCAAGATCAACTTAAGACTAGTATGGCTTCTATTGAGATAGATTTAAAATTTCAAATTTCTACTCTTGAGATAAAATAGGAAAAAGTATATCAAGAAATCAAACAACTATTTTCAACCTCTGATAGCATAGCTAGAGAAATTATAAACCAAAACTTTAGCTTATCTTATATTCCTGATATTCTAGATTCACTAAAAGATAAAAAATTATTTCCTCAACAACAACTAGAAATTGTTGTTTCAAAACATATTGATTACAGTTAAAATATTCATTCTTGGCAAAATGTTTTAAAGATACAGAGAGAATCATTCATGAAATCCAAATCAAAAAGTCTACCTAATTCTAAAAAATTTATAGATAAGATCCTCCAAGTAGGTATGGAAAAAATTGAACCTACTGAAACTAAAACTGAAAGCTATTTTGATATAGGAGAATCTTCAAAGTCCAGACCTCCACTAGATTCTCAAATAAGAATATTGAACCTTCAACCTTTCTTCTAGAAATTTAATTATAAACCACCAGAAAAAAGGAAAGAAATGATTCATGCAATGTTAGCTTGGGTCAGTGTATAAATTTATAGTCTTAAAAAATTTCCTTTCAATGATAGTCAATAAATTGTAAATGGATTCATAGAAAATATCAAAGAATGGTAGGATGCTAGTGGTCTAGTATTTTATGAAAGTATATACACTCATCTAGAACTTATTTTTGTACTCTATAATACTTTACTTTCTAAATTTATTGGCACACTTGATAATGATAAAAAAGTAAACAAAGTAAAGTTTTTTAAAACCTAATTGTGTGATATGACAAGGCTAGATGAATATATGTGCTATATGGAGAATATGTTCTATAATACTAGAGAAATATTTAATTCTGCATATAATATTAGGTATATAAAATATTTTCTTAAATATTTTTATACCCAGTACAAAGTTGATATGGGTGATAATATTCCAACTGTCCTTTGAAAGGATAAATCAAAATATTAAAGCAGTTAATGAAAGGCTATGTGTAGAAAGAAAGGCACAGAAAGAAACTATGAAGTTTCAATAATAGATTGATGTCAAATTCTAAAATTTTATTCATGATAATTTTGATTGTATGGATATGCATAGATATAGAGAGTATAAAAAGAATAAGAAATCTCATTCTTACAAATGCTCCTCAAAAAAAGTATTTACTTGTATTAAGCCTTGGAAGCCTAAATATAAGTCTTGAAAAAGAAATTTTGGTTCTAAATGGATATTCAGAAAAAAGAAACATGGATTCTAAAAGAAGTTGGTCAAATACTTCATCTATCAAGGTGATCATTATGCAAATAAATGTCCTAATAAGAAAAAAGAATCCAAGAAAACTAATTTTTTAAATAGTCATAAAATCAATGAAGATAAATATGTTTGAGTTTTATATGAAGATGAACTTTAATATGAGTCAAATATTTTGTGAGAAGCATCAAATAGTGATGACTCTAATAATCAAATAAATATAAATCTTTTTAACACTAAATCAGAAGATGAATCATATGATTCTGATTCTGATATAATATTTTAAATTCATAAGATTTTTGATCATTTTCTAGATGCATTGAGTTTATCCCAAAAAATATCTTTTCTCAAAGAGAGATATACTAAAACTCATGTATATATGATCTCTGAAAGAATATTTTTACAAAAAATTACATCTGTTGAGCAAAAATATTCTCTCTACTTAGCTCAACAAAAAATGCAAAAGGATATTTTGTCTCAAGAATTTTAGTCTAAAAATCAGAAAGCTCCTCTGATTGAAGTTGTCTATCAACCCGACACATAAGATAGAGCTACTTTATGAAAGAAGTGCATCTATCAATTTTAGCTCTTCTTAGCTAAAGCTCATATTGAATTGTAAGATCTTATAAAAAAAAGAATCTTGCTGATGAATATGAACAATTATTTGAAGAAAAATTGCTCTAAGTAACTAATGAGATCAAATCTCATTTTGAGAGGGGAGAAACCTTGCATAACAATTCAAACATACATCAGATATCAGTATATAATACTAATAATCTAGTCTATAAGATTTAGATTAAATAAGATGATTTTAAATCATATAGCTTAAATGTCCTACTTGACATAGGTGTTGATATTTTTCTTATTAGATATCATTCTATTCCTATTGATATGTGGAAAGTTGATTTTCATAAGTTGACTTTCAATATAAAAATTGTAGTTTCAAAATTATCTGTAGTTATTCTTGTTATGCTTGGTGACTCTATCTATCATTTTAAGATAGTAGAACATGAGATGCCAATGTATGACATGATGATTGGTTCAGATAACATGACTATTTTTTATCCTATTACAATCCAACTACATGAAATAATTTTTATAAAAAATTATTCTTTATATAATAAATCCAGATATGAATGCAAAATTCTTATGAAAGAAAAATCAAATAAACTAATTGATACCAGATGGATACAACAAAAAGTAAATCTTTGTCATGCTAACATTGAACTAATAATTGAATAACTCAAAAATGTTTATTGCTCTAAAAATCCTTTAGCATTCAGAGATAGGAAAATACATGAATGCAAAATTGAACTAAAGATAGTAAAAGATAAAAATGGCAAAGAAATAGAACTCAAGTTTTGGGCACTTCATTCAAGAATGTCTCCTTCACTTAGAGAAGAATGTTTTCAGGAAATAAAGAAATTAAAGGAATAAGGTTTGATAAGAGATTCTAATAGCCCTTAGGCTTGTGAAGCATTTTATGTAAATAAAAGATCAGAATAAATAAGAGGAAAGAAGAGATTAGTCATAAATTATGTTCCTCTTAATAAATATATTTTACCTATTTAACATCCTACTCTTTCAAAACATTAAATCTTGTAGAGAATAAGTGGAAGTAAAGTTTAAAGTAAATTTGAGTTAAAAAAATATTTTATCAGATACAAGTAGTAGAACAAGACATATATAATATTACATTTGTCACTCTATTTGGACAATATGAATAGAATGTCTTACACTTTGGCTTAAAAACTGCTCCTAACATATTTCTAAAATTGAGAAATAAGATTTTCTCAGCTTGTTCTGATTTATCATTATTTACATAGATGATATATTGGTTTTTTCAAAATCTCTTAAAGATCATCTAAACCATCTATAACAATTCTATCAGATTGTGTTTGATAATGGTTTAGTTTTATCCAAGAAAAAAATATCAATTTTCAAAGATGAGATTGAGTTCTTAGGAGTTACTATAAAATTAGGAGAAGTTGTAGTTCAAGAATATGTTTTGAAGAATATTAATAATTTTTTTGATGAGTTCAAAGATTAAAAAAATTACTATAATTATTTTTGGTTATGTAAACTATGTGGTAGGTTATTATTATAATATTACACATGATAGAATAATTCTAAATAAAAGGCTAACCAAAAATCCTCTAGCATGGTCAGATGAAATGACAAAAACTATTCCAAAAATAAAACATAATTGTCAAAATTTTCCACCTTTAGTTTTACCTTATAATGGTCTAAATATTAATGAAATAGATGCTTCATAACTATATTGAGGTACAGTTCTTAAAGAAAGTTTGTCAGATGGTTCAAAAAAAATCTACAAATTTACTTCAAAAAAATTTAAATAGGCTCAAAAAAATTATCACTCTACTCACAAAGAAATTATTGTTGTTATTAAGGCTATTCAAGATTTTATGTTCTTTGTGAGATCAGAAAAAAAATTATTAGATCTGATTTAAATAACTTTATAAGTTTTCTTCATTATATTGATAATCTAAAGAAAGGATCTATGAGTAGGTTAATTAGGTGGGTAACATTTTTGTTCAACTTTGATTTCTCTGTTGAACATATTTCTAGAAAAAATATTTCCTTATTGATTTTATATCTAGAGAATTTTATTTTGAATAGTCAATCATGGCAATAACAGTTATTAAAATTCATGAAGAATTTCATCAACATATATGAAGATCCACTCCATTTATTATTAATTAGTTAACTCATGAAATCAATCACAAAAAAATCTTATGAAGCCTCTATAGAACACAATAAAACTCTTTTGGCATAGACATCTCAGTTGCAAGACCCTGATGGTAAAAGGTGGTATTCAATAATAATGTATATCATGAAGTTAATAATCTAAAGATTACTAGTATAAGTAATCCATTTAATAATTTCATTTGTAGACATAGTTTTGAATTTTTAATCCAATCATCTACCTTCTCGCTAAGTTCTAATCTTGCAGTAGAGAATTTTTGGTCATCTGTTAAAATTTTAGATTAAAAATTTGAATTTTTGGATTATATTATGCCAATGAAAAATTTTGATGATCCTGTTGTTCATATTCTTTCAGATCAAATGAGAAATATATTTATTGATTTAAATATACCTTTTAAGATTAAATTTTAAATATTTTTATATCAACATTTCTAAGCTAATCTACATGCCAATTTAGCTCCTACATAACTATTAATGGCTCTTTGAAAGTGGTTCACTATAAATCATCAAGATGTGTTTCCTCCTACATCTGGCGATCATATTTTAAGGATTCAATAAAATTTTTATATGTACCACAATGACTTTGATTCTAATGATGATAACCATTATTCTCTCCAAGGAGAATACAAATTCAATGACAATGACTAAATTTATATAAAGACTAGTTACGAGGTTTGTCCATAGTCATGAATGTGAGCATGATAACCTATCAGTTGTGTCGATAGATTCTTTATCCTTTTATGTATTTGGTGTTGTGTAGTGGGCTCATAACCTACTAATTTTTGGCATATTGCATTATGTATGTTGATTCAGCATCTTTGTGTCAATCGTTGATCTTCTCATTTCATCTTATAAATATGAGTTCTTCATGTCATAAGCATTGAATGCCTAGAGTCTTGTGTTTAAGCCTTAAGAGAAAAACATATGCTCTTCGCTTGCCCTCTCTATGAGATCTTATGAATAAAATTATTTAAATTAGATCTAATAAAAAAAGATTGATCTCACAAAGAACATAAAAATTTGAATAGCCTTAATAATAGCAAAAATTTCTTTGTGAGTAGAGTGATAATTTTTTTGAGATTGTTTAAAATTTTTTAAAGTAAATCTACAAGGCTTTTATAAACTATCTTACAGCTGTTCTTTAATAATTGCACCCCAATATAGTTCTGAAGCATCTATTTTAATAATCTTTAGATCATTACTAGGTAAAACTAAAGGTGACAAATTTTGACAATTCTATTTTATTCTTTCAATGGCTTTTGTCATTTCATCTAACAATGCTGGAGGATTTTTTGTTAGACTTTTATTTAGAAGTATTTTACCCTGGAAATATTATAATAATAACTTATTACATAGTTTACACAACCAAAAAATCTTTGTAGTGATTTTTTATCTTTGAGCTCATAAGGAAAATTCTTAATATTCTTCAAAACATGTTACTGAACTACTTCTCTTATTTAGAAACATGAGAAGTTGACATGATATCAAAGAAATATCTCATTAGTATGTTCAACATGTTTAATGAGATACTCCTATGAAAGGAATCACATTGTGTAGTTTTTGAGATACTTTGTTCTTAAAAAAAAGTTTAACTCCTCATGGATTAGATATAATGGTATCAGAGCCATGTCAATACTCTGTCAGGATTATGTTGTTTCTATAATATTTATTTGATATATCAATAAAAATTTATTTTCATATCTTGCTCTCTGTATCTATTTTGTTGTTATTTTGGTCTTTTGTCTCCATATCATCTTCAGACAATAGGGAAGGGACTGATCTCATAAAGCCATGAGGAAGGCATGATTGAGGATCTATATAGTACCAATGATATAAAGACTATGGATGCATCAAACTAGATAACTCCTGATACTATAGGTACACCAGATGTTTATACTCTCTCTGATATATCTATTGGTTCATTCTTTTTTACAAATGTAGCTATTGTAGAGTTTAATGAAGAAAATCCTAGTCCTAAATAGAAGCTCCCAACTCTTAAGGCCACAAATGTATATGATAAACTTTTACCATTTCATTTAATTACTAGAACCATCATAAAAAAAATTGAAAATATTATCCAAGTTAAGTAGAATGATGATTATAAATACCACTTGTAAATAGTTGATGACAAAACTATCTGATAGTTAAAATATTAGTTTAAATATAAGTTTTTTCATATTAGATATGATACTATTGGTATTTTTCCTTTATTAGAAAAAGCTCTGAATGTCAGTATTTGAAGATGTTTGCTTGATAATAGACATACAAAATTTAGTGTTTGATTACAAAATGTTATTCAAACTGGTCTTCATGATGGCTTGATTTTCACAACTGTGTATCCCAATTATCTGATTGTCATTCATCATGAAGAAAACCTCAATAAAATCTTGAAGTTATTCCTTCCAACTCATAGATTAGATATGACCATTGGATCTTGTCTTCTTGCTATTAAATATCAAGGCATATATTGTCTAACGTACACCCTTCATCCTACCATCAAGCACACTCTCACACAAGGCAAAAGCATGGTATGTCATGCTACAGAAAATAATTAGATAACCCTAGTTGAATCAATCTCTTTGTCTACCTTAAGTTTCCCAAAAAATTGATAGTAGATACAGACTTTGTTTAGAAACCTATAAATTTATTATCATTTGCTACATCTGTAAAATATTTGCCAAATAAATTTATTATCTGATTTGACTCTCAGAATGATCTAGAATACCATATGTTAAATATATAATTGTATCAACCCTTGCCTCCAATCAGTTCTCATTATCTACATCTCAAGAAAGTCCATGACCCTCAAATAGATTAATATTACTATATTGATTACCAAAAAATCATAAGTCATCCAGATCAATCCAGTATTCACATAGTTAAAAGAGATTTAGCCATAGAAAGACTACTTGAAAAAAATAAAAAGTTACTTATTGAAGCCAAAAAAATTAATATAGAAAGAACTTATGGAGAAAAGACAAAAAAAGAAAAGGAAGGTCATATATAGAAAACTCCTCTAGGAGATGAATCATACATAGAAAAGGATTTCCAAACCCTGTTGATTTCAAACAATATTCATTTGATAGAAAATATAGAGTACAAATATATTATGTCAGATCTACTAACAAGAGTCTTGATCAATCTACAGAAATTAAGTTAATGAATTGGAATAATCTTGTAACTAAATGTTTGAATAATAAAGTCTCAGAAATAAAACAAGGTCTTGATCAGGTTTCTAAAATGTTAAGGAGTATTGAGTTATATTAGAAAAGATAAATTACTAGATCTATTAATGTTTTGAATGATAATATTATTACCCATCATAATCAGCTTGTCCAAAAAATAGATAATGAATCCAATAGTATTAGACAATAGCAATAATATATTGAAACAAAGGTAGATGATATGTTTGCTTAAGAAAAATTTATCAGTCAAAGTCAAGATCAATTTAAGACTAATATGCCTTCTATTGAGACATATTTGAAAACTTAAATTGCTACTCTTGAGACAAAATAAGAAGAAGCACATCAAGAAATTAAACAGTGATCTTCAGCCTCTGAGATCATAGCTAGAGAAATTATAAATCAAAATTCTAGCTTATCTTCTATTTCTAATATTCTAGATTCACTAAAAGACAAAGGACAATCTTCTCAGCAACAGTTACAAATTGTTATTTCAAAACATATTGATTACAGTCAAAATATTCATTCTTGGCAAAATGTTTCAAAGATACAAAGAGAATCATTTATGAAATCTAAATCAAAAAGTTTCCCTGATTTTAAAAAATCTGTAGATAAGATCTTCCAAGTAGGTATGGAAAAAATTGAACCTACTAAAACTGAAATCTATTTTAATATAGGTGAATCTTCAAAGGCTAGACCTCCACTAGATTCTCAAATAAGAACATTGAATCCTCAATTTTTCTTATGAAAATTCAATTATGAACAACCAAAAATAAGAAAAGAAATGATTTATGCAATGTTACCTTGGGCCAGTGTATAATTTCATGGTCTTAAGAAATATCTTTTCATTGTTAATCAACAAATTACAAATAGGTTCATAAAAAATATCAAATAATGGTGGGATGCTAGTGGTCTAGTGTTTTATAAAAGTATATACACTCATCCAAAACTTATTTTTGCACTCTATAATATTTTACTTTTTCAATTTGTTGGAACACTTAATAATGATAAAGAATCAAATAAATCAAAGTTTCTTAAAGCTCAATTGTGTGATATGACTAGGCTAGATGAATATATGTGCTATATGGAGAATCTATTCTATAATACTGGTGAAATATTTAATCCAACATATAAGATTAGGTATATAAAATCCTTTTTTGAATATTTTACTACCAAGTACAAAAAATTTATGTGTGATAATCTTCTAACTATGTCCTTTGAAAAGATAAATCAGAATATTAAAGCAATTAATAAAAGGCTGTGTAGAAAGAAAGGCACAGAAAGAAACTATCAAGTTTCTTAAACAGATTGGTGCTAAATTCTATAATTTTATTGATGATAATTTTGGTTGTATGGATTTATATTGATATAGACAATATAAAAATAAGAATAAAATTTATTCTTACAAATGCTCTTCAAAAAAATAATTTACTTATATTAAGCCTTGGAATCTTAGATATAAGTCTTGAAAAAGGAAATTTGGTCACAGACGGATATTCAAAAAAAGAAACATGGGTTCCAAAAGAAGCCAATTAAATGCTTCATCTGTCAAGGTGATCATTATGTAAATAAATATCTTAATAAGAAAAAAGAATCTAAGAAGATTAATTTTCTGAATAGCCATGGAATCAATGAAGATGAATATGTTTTAGTTTCAGATGAAGATGAACTTCAATATGAGTCAAATATTTTATAAAAAGTATCAGATAGTGATGACTCTGATAATCAAGAAAATATGAATATTATTGACACTAAATTATAAGATGAATCATATGATTTTTGCTCCTTTTCTAGATTCATTGAGTTTATCCCAACAAATATATTTCCTCAAAGAAAGATATGCTAAAACTCCTACATATATGATCTCTGAAAGAATGTTTTTACAACAACAAAATATAGTTGCTAAGCAAAAATATTCTCTTTAATTAGCTCAAAAATAAAGGCAAAATGATATTTTGTCTCAAGAATTTCAATTCAAAAATTAAAAAGCTCCTTCGATTGAAGTTGCCTATCAACTTGACACATGATACATCTACTTGGTGAAAGAAGTGCATCTACTAACTTCAGCTCTTCTTAGCTAAAGCTTAGATTAAATTTCAAGATCTTATGAAAGAAGAAGCTCTTGCTGATGAACATGAACAACTCTTTGAATAAGAATTGATTCAAATAACTAATGAGATCAAATTTCATTTTGAGGGAAGAGAAACCTCTCATAACAATTCAAATGTATATCAGATATCTATATATAATACTAATAATCTAGTGTGTAAAATTTAGATTAAATAGGATGCTTTTAAACCATATAACTTAGATGTCTTGCTTGACATAGGTGCTAATATTTCTCTTGTTAGATATTACTCTATTCCTATTGATATGTGGAAAGTTGATTTTCATAAGTTGACTTTCAATATAAAAACTATAGTTTTAGAATTGTCAGTAGTTATTCCTATTATGATTAGTGACTCTATCTATCATTTTAAGATACTACAACATGAAATGTCAATCTATGATATGATGATTGGTTTAGATAACCTAACTACTTTTTACCCTATTACAATCTAGTCACATGAAATAACTCTTGTAGAAAAATATTCTTTATATAAGAAATCTAGATATTAATGTAGAATTTTTATGAAATAAAAACCAAAGAAACTAGTTGATACCATATGGATATAGCAAAACATAAATATTTTTCATGCTAGCATTGAACCAATAATTGAAAAACTCAAAAAAGATTGATGCTCTGAAAAAAAATTAATATTCAGAGATAGAAAAATATATGAATGCAAAATTCAACTAAAGATGGTAAACGATAAAAATGGAAAAGAAATAGAACCTAAGTTTAAGGCACATCATTCAAAAATGTCTCCTTCACTTAGAGAAGAATGTTTTTAGGAAATAAAGCAATTAAAAGAACAAATTTTGATAAAAGATTCTAATAGCCCTTAGTCTTATGAAGCATTTTATATAAATAAAAGAATAGAACAAATAAAGGGAAAAAAGAGATTAATCATAAATTATGTTCCTCTTAATAAATATATTTTACATGTTCAACATTCTATTCTTTCAAAAGATGAAATATTGTAGAGAATAAGTGGAATTAAATTTTACAATAAATTTGATTTAAAATCAGGGTTTTAGCAGATACAAGTAGCAGAATAAGATAGGTATAAGACTATATTTGTCACTTTATTTAGACAATATGAATGGAATGTCTTACCCTTTGGCTTAAAGACTGTTCCTAGCATATTTCAGAAAATGATGAATAAGATTTTCTCAACTTATTCTGATTTTATCATTATCTACATAAATGATATATTGGTTTTTTCAAAATCTCCTAAATATCATCTAAACCATCTAGAACAATTCTATCAGATTGTGTTTGATAATGATTTAGTTTTATCTGAGAAAAAAATGTCAATTTTCAAAGATGAGATTAATTTCTTAGGAGTTACTATAAAATCAAAAGAAATCATAGTTCAAGAACATGTTTTGAAGAATATTAATAATTTTCCTAATGAATTCAAAGATAAAAAACTACTACAAAGATTTTTTGGTTGTGTAAACTATGTAGTAGGTTATTATTATAATATTGCATAGAATAGAATACTTCTAAACAAAAGGCTAACAAAAAATTCTCCTACATGGTCAGATGAAATGACAAAAGCCATTGAAAAAAAAAATAGAATTTTTAAAATATGCCACCTTTAGTTTTACTTGGTAATGGTCTAAATATTATTGAAACAGATGCTTCAGAACTATATTGGCATGCAGTTCTTAAATAAAATTTGTCCAATGGTTCAAAAAAACTCTATAGATTTGCTTTAAAAAAATTTAAATAGACTCAAAAAATTTATCACTCTACTCATAAAGAAATTTTTACTGTTATTAAGGTTTTTCAAGCTTTTATATTCTTTGTGAGATCAAAAAAAATTCTTGTTAGATCTGATTTAAATAACTTTATGAGTATTCTTCATTCTACTAATAATCTAAAGAAAGGATCTATGAGCAAGTTAACAAGGTGGGAAACATTTTTGTAAGACTTTGATTTCTTTGTTGAACATATTTTTGAAAAAAAGAATTGTCTTACTGATTTTATATCTAGAGAATTTAATTTTGAACAATCAGTCATGACAGTAACAGTTAGTAAAGTTCTTAAAGCATTTCATCAGTATATATGAAGATCTAATCCATCTATTACTAATCAGTTAACTCATGAAATCAATTTCGTCACAAAAAAATCTCATGAAGCCTCTGAAGAACTCAATAATACTCATTTGGCATGGACATCTCAGTTTCAAGAACCTAACGGCAAAAGGTGGTGTTCAACATTAATGTTATATCATAAAGCTAATAATCCAAGGATTATTGGTAAAAATAATTAATTTAAAATTTTTATTTGCAAACATGATTTTGAATTCCTAATCCAATCATCTACCTTCTAGCCAAGTTTTAATGTTGTAGTAGAGAATTTATGGTCATCTGTTAAAATTCTAGATTATTTATTTGAATTTTTGGATTATATTATACTAATGAAAGCTTCTGATGATCATGTTGTTCATGTTCATCTAAATCAAGTGAGAATTACATTTATTTCTTTAAGGATATCTTTCAATATTAAATTTGAAATATTTTTAGTTTAATATTTCCAAGCTAATCTACATGATAGTTTAGCTCCTGTACAACTGTTGGCGACTCTTTGGAAGTGGTTCACTATAAGTCATCAAGTTGTGTTTCCTCCTACATCTGGTAGTCATATTTTATCAATTCCATCAACTTTTTATATTGATCACAATGACTTTGATTCTGATGATGGCAACCATTATTCTCTCTAAGGAAAATACAAATTCAATGATGATGATTGAATTGATATAAAGACTAGTTATGGGGTCTATCTGTAGCTATGAATGTGAGCACGATAACCCTCTTTTGTTATTTTTAGACCTCACCACTTTTAAAAAGGTGATAACCTATCGATTGTGTTAACAAATTCCTAGTTATTTTGTGTAATTGGCAGTGCGTAGAGGGCCCATAACCCACTAACCTTTGGCATCTTGCATTTTATCCATTGATTTAGAATCTTTGTGTCAACCATTGATATTCTCATTTTAAATTATAAATATAAGGATTTATTCATGTCATAAGCATTGAATGCCTAGATTCTTGTGTCTAAGCCTTAGGAGAAAAGTGTATGCTCTTCGCTTGCCCTCTCTGTAGGATCCTACGAATTAAAAACTTTTCTTAGAAATGATGTTTATAATATGTTTCTTATGTGGAATCACTCTGTTATATGTTGTATTAGCTTGTATGTAATGTCCTATAATCACATAAGGTTTATAATATGAGTTTAACTAGCAAAAATTCCTATAATCTTCAGATTAGAAAACCTCCCTAAAGACCACAATGTATATATAATAACCATGAAACTAATACAACATATATTAACTGCTAAGCATTATAGCCATTTTGGCATACGTTGTTCAGAATAACCTCCTATTATAATTCATGTAGCCTGATTCTTATTATCAGTATAAGAATGATGAAACTATAAAAGCACCCATTGAAAGATCTTGAGTCTTATGACCATATATCTATAGATATCAGAGAAAATCCAAGCTAGTTAAATATCAGGGCATGTATATCCTAATCCATAACAAAAGAGTCATAGACTAATGGTATCAACATTATTAGAGTACAATAATTAATCTATTTTATTATATCACATATACTCATCTAGCCTATAATTAATCTATTATCAGCTTATTGATTATAATTAGAATGAGCTTATGGTATTAGAATTATCAGAAATATGACTACCTACAAAATATTCCCAATAATTATAAGTTACTAAATCACTATTAATTTCAAAATAATATGATTGGTTTATCAGATAACATGTTTTAATAATCAGATTATGTTTGATAATGACTTTGTGAAGAATAATTCTATCATATTTGTTGTTATTTAGTGAGATAAATTGAGTCTTGATAAAAATGAAAAAGAAATAGAACTCAAGTTTAGGGCACATCATTCAGGAATGTCTCCTTCACTTAGAGAGGAATGTTTTTAGAAAATAAAGAAATTAAAGGAATAAGGTTTTATAAGAGATTCTGATAGCCCTTGGACTTGTGAAGCATTTTATTTAAATAAAATATCAGAACAAATAAGAGGAAAGAAGAGATTAGTCATAAATTATGTTTCTCTTAATAAATATGTTTTACTTATTCTGCATCCTATTCCTCCAAAAGATGAAATGTTGTATAGGATAAGTGGAAGTAAAGTTTATAGTAAATTGTATTTAAAATTAGGATTTTGATAGATACAAGTAGTAGAACAAGACAACTATAAGACTACATTTATCACTCCATTTGGACAATATGAATGGAATGTCTTACCATTTAGCTTAAAGACTATTCCTAGTATATTTCAAAAAATGATGAACAAGATTTTCTGAGTTTATTTTGATTTTATCATTGTCTACATAGATGATATATTGGTTTTTTCAAAATCTCCTAAAGATCATATAAACCATCTAGAACAATTCTATCAGATTATATTTGATAATGGTTTAGTTCTATCTGAGAAAAAAATATCAGTTTTCAAAGATGAGATTAATTTCTTAAGAGTTACTATAAAATTATGAGAAGTTATAGTTCAATAACATGTTCTGAAGAATATTAATAATTTTCCTAATGAGCTCAAAGATAAAAAAATTGTTACAAATATTTCTTGGTTGTGTAAACTATGTAGCAAGTTATTATTATAATATTGCACAAGATAGAATACTTATAAATAAAAGGCTAATAAAAAATCCTCCAGCATGGTCAGATAAAATGATAAAGGCCATTCAAAAAATAAAACAAAATTGTCAAAATTTGCCACCTTTAATTTTACCTGGTAATGGTATAAAGATTATTGAAATAGATGCTTCAGAACTATATTGGGGTGTAGTTATTAAAGAAAGGCTATCAGATGGTTCAAAAAAACTCTATAGATTTACTTCAAAAAAATTTAAATAGGCTCAGAAAAATTATCACTCTACTCACAAATAAATTCTTGCTGTTATTAAGGCTATTCAAGCTTTTATATTCTTTGTGAGATCAAAAAAAAAAATTGTTAGATCTGATTTATATAACTTTATGAGTATTCTTCATTCTAATGATAATCTAAAGAAAGGATATGTGACCAGGTTAACTAGGTAGGCAATATTTTTGTCAGACTTTGATTTCTCTGTTGAACATATTTATGAAAAAAAAATTACCTTGCTGATTTTATATCTATAGAATTTAATTCTGAAAAGTCAGTTATGGCAGTAACAGTTACTAAAATTCATAAAGAATTTTATCAGCATATATGGAGATCCACTCCATCTATTGTTAATCAGTTAACTCATAAAATCAATGCCCTCATAAGAAAATCTCATGAAGCCTTTGCAGAACTCAATAATACTCATTTGGTATGGGCATCTTAGTTTTAAGAACTTAAAGGCAAAAGGTGGTGTTCAAAAATAATGTTATATCATGAAGCTAATAATCTAAGGATTACTGGTATAAATAATTCATTTGAGAATTTTATTTTCAGACATAGTTGTAAATTCCTAATCTAATGGTCTACATTCTAGCCAAGTTTTAATCCTATAGTAGAGAATTCATGATCATATACTAAAATTTTACATTATTTATTTGAATTTCTAGATTATATTATGCCAATGCAAGCTTCTGATGATCCTATTATTTGTATTCCTCCAAATCAAATGAGAAATATATTTATTTATTTAAATATACCTTTCAAGATTAAATTTGAAATATTTTTAGTTCAATATTTCTAAGCTAATCTACATTCTAGTTTAGCTCCTACACAACCATTAGCAGTTCTTTAGAAATAGTTCCCTATAAGTCATCAAGATGTGTTTCCTCCTACACTTGGTGATCATATATTAAGAATTCCATCAACTTTGTATATGGACCATAATGACTTGATTTTGATGATGACAACCATTATTCTCCTTAAGGAGAATATGAATTTAATGATGATGATTGAATTGATATAAAGACTAGTTATGAGGTCTATCCATAGCTATGAATGTGAGCACAATAACCCTATTTTTTTATTTATGGACCTCACCACTTTTTAAAAAGTGATAACCAGTCGGTCATGTTGGTAAATTACTTATTCTTTTGTGTAGTTGGTAATGCACAGTGGGCCCATAACCTACTAACCTTTGACATCTTACCTTTTGCCTATTGATTCAACATCTTTGTGTCGACCGTTGATCTTCTCATTCATCCTATATATATGAGTTCTTCATGTCATAATCATTGAATTCCTTGAGTCTTGTGTCTAAGCCTTAGGAGAAAAATGTATGCTCTTCACTTTTCCTCTCTGTGAGATCCTACGAATCAAAAACTTTTCTTAAAAATGATGTTTATAATATGTTTCTTCTGTGGAATCACTCTATTATATGTTGTATTTGCTTGTCTAAAATGTCCTCTAATCATGTTGTGTAATAATTAAGAGTATGATCCTATTTTTAATGGTATCAGATCCATGTCAATACTCTATCATGATTATGTTACTTTTGTAATATTTCTCTGATATATCAATAAATTTTTACTTTCATCTCTTGATCTCTGTATCTATCTTGATGTTATTCTAGTCTTTTATCTCCATATCATCTTTATACATTAGGGAAGGGAATGATCTCATAAAGATATGAGGAAGGCATGATTGAGGATTTATATAATACTGATGATACAAAGACTATGGATGCATAAAACTAGATAACTCTTGATACTACAGGGACATTAGATGTTTGTACTCTCTCTGATATATCTGTTAGTTCATTATTTTCTATAAATGAAAAAACTATAGAATTTAATGATGAAAATCCTAGTCTTGAATATTCTTATATGTCCTATTATCAAACCACTAACAATCTTGATTATTAACCATCAGGGTTGCTATCAAATAATATTTTATTATATTGATGATTTATTATCAGATAATGGGCCCACTGCACACTGCCAACTACATAAAAGAACAAATAATCTATCAACATGGCCAATAGATTACCATCTTTTTAAAAGTGTTAAGGTTCATAAATAACAAAAGAAGGTTATCATGCCCACATTTATAGCTACGAACAGACCTCGTAACTAGTCTTTATATCAATTCAATCATCATCATTGAATCATATTCTCCTTGGGGAGAATAATGGTTGTCATCATTAGAATAAAATTCATTATGGTCCATATATAAAGTTGATGGAATCCTTAAAATATAATCTCCAGGTGTAAGAGGAAACATAGCTTTAAAAAGGTGGTAACCTATCAATCATGTCAGTAGATTATTTATTCTTTTGTGTAGTGGTTGTGCATAGTGGGCCCATAACCCACTAACCTTTGGCATCTTTCCTTCTATCCATTGATAAGCCACTAACCTTATTCTCAATATAATCACTCTAATTCCACATACTAAATCAATTCTTATAATTCTTTAGATAAATATAGAGAAATATCAGCACTTGTGTCAAGCAAGACATCCAAGCTATATGATTTAAAACCATCTCATTTAATATGAATTTCACATACTAGATTATTAGTATCATATACTGATATCTAATATATATTTGAATTGTTATGATAGGTTTCTCCCTCCTTAAAATAAGATTCGATCTCATTAGTTACTTGGAGAAATTCTTCTTCAAAGAGTTGTTCATGTTCATCAGCAAGAGCTTCTTTTATAAGATCTTGCAATTCACTTGATGGAAAATATAGAGCATAAGTGTATTATCTCAGATCTACTGACAAGAGTCTTGATCAACTATAATAATTTTATAGCTCAGCAAGATTTGTCATACTAGTAATCATGATTATTAACTTATCATTAATAGGAAGTGAGAAATTAATACTTAACCATATCACTAACTTATATCATGGTTTACTATGAAATGGTTCAGCTCTAAGATTAAATATGTTTTTGATACTATAGGTACATTAAATGTATGTATGAATTAAGTTTATTAAATCATAAATGAATTAATAAACTTAGAAAATGATCATACTGAGATGAGCCATGTCAATACTCTATCATGATTATGTTTCTTCTATAATATTTCTCTGATATATCAATAAAATTTTACTTTTATCTCTTGATCTCTGTATCTATCTTGTTGTTATTCTAGTTTTTTGTCTTCATATCATCTTCAAACAATAGAAAATTGAATGACCCCATAAAACCATGAGAAAGGTGTGATTGAGGATCTGTATAGTATCAATTATATGAAGACTATGGATGCATCAAACTAGATAACTCTTGATACTATAGGTACATTGAATGTTTGTACTCTTTTTGATATATTTGTTGGTTCATTTTTTTTGTAAATGAATAAACTATAGAATTTAATGAAGAAAATCTTAGTCATGAATGGAAGCTCCCAACTCTTAAAGCCACAGATGTATATGATAAACTTTCACCATTTTATTTAATTGTTAAAAACACCATAAAATTTTTTGAAAAATGTTATCCAAGTTAAGAAAAATGATTATTATGAATACCACTTAAAAATAGTTGATGACAAAATTATCTAATAGTTAAAATTATCTGATTACCATTCATCAAGAAGAAAACCTCAATAAAGTCTCGAAGCTCTTCCTTCAAACTCATGGATTATATTTGATCCTTGAATCTTATCTTATTTCTATTAAATATTAGGTCATGTATCACCTAACAAACACCCTTCATCCTATCATCAAGCACACTCATGTGTAAGGCAAAATCATGGTGTGTCATGCTACAAAAAATAGTCAGATAATCCTAGCTGAATCAATCTCTTGGTCTGACTTTAAGTTCTCATAAAATGGATAGTAGACAGACTTTGTTCAAAAACATAAGAAATATTTATTATTTGTTACATCTATAAAATATTTTCCAAACAAATCTATTATCATGATGAATTTGACTCTCAGAATGATCTAAAACACCATATGTTGAATTTGCAATTGCAACAACTCTTGCCTCTAATCAGTCATCACTGTCTGCATCTCAAGAAAGTCCATGACCCTCAAATAGATTAATATTACTATATTGATTGCCAAATAATTATAAGTCATCCAAATCAATCTAGTATTCACATGGTTAAAATAAATTTACCCATAGAAAGTCTGCTTGAGAAAAATAAGAAGTTACTTGTTGAAGTCAAAAGAATTAATATAGAAGGAACTTCTAGAGAAAAGACTACAAAAAAAGAAAAAGAATGTCATATATGGAAAACTCCTCTGGGAGATGAATCATACATAGAAAAGGGATTCCCAAATCCTATTGATTTCAATCATAATTCACTCGATAACAAATATAGAGCACAAATATATTGTCTTAGATCTACTGACAAGAATTTTGATTAGTCTACAGAAGTTAAGTTAATGAATTAGAATAATCTTGCAACTAAATGTTTGAATAATAAAGTCTCAAAAAAATAGCAAAATCTTGATCAAAATTCTAAAATGTTAAGGAGTATTAAGTCATATCAGAAAAGAGAAATTACTAGAGCTATTAATGTTTTCAATGATAATATTACTACCCATCATAGTCAGTGTATCCAAATAATAGATAATAAATTTAGCAGTATTAGACTACAGAAACAATCTATTGAAACAAAGGTAGATGATATGATTGCTAAGGAAAATGTTACCAGTCAAAGTCAAGATCAACTTAAGACTAGTATGGCTTCTATTGAGACAGATTTGAAAACTCAAATTGCTACTCTTGAGACAAAATATGAAGAAGCACATCAAAAAATCAAATAGCTATCTTCAACCTCCGATATCATAGCTAGATTATAAACTAAAATTATATATTATCTTTTATTCTTGATATTATAAATTCACTAAAAAATAAAGGATAATTTTCTCAACAATAATCAAAATTTGTTGTTTCAGAACATATTGATTGCAGTCAAAATATTCATTCTTGGCAAAATGTTTTAAAGATATAAAGAGAATCATTGAAATAATATAAATCAAAAATTCTATCTAATTCTAAGAAATCTCTGGATAAGATCTTCTAAGCAGGGATGAAAAAATTGAACCTACTAAAACTAAAATCTATTTTGATATATGAGAATCTTTGAAGTCTAGACCTCTATTAGATTCTCAAATAAGAACATTAAACTTTCAACCTTTATTTTGGAAAATCAATTGTGAACCACCAGAAAAAAGGAAAGAAATAATTCATGCAATGTTAGCTTGGGCCAGTGTCAAAATTCATGGTCTTAGAAAATATCCTTTCAGTGTTAGTTAATAAATTGTAAATGGGTTCATAGGAAATATCAAAGAATGGTGGGATGCTAGTTGTTCAGTGTTTCATGAAAGTATATACACTCATTCAGAACCTATTTCTTCTCTCTAAAATACTTTACTTTCTAAATTTGTTGGTACACTTGATAATGATAAACAAGTAAACAAAACAAAGTTTTTTAAAGCTCAATTGTGTGATATGACTAAGCTTGATGAATATATGTGCTATATAGAGAATCTATTCTATAATACTAGATAAATATTTAATATAGCATATAAGATTAGGTATATAGAATCTTTTTTTGAATATTTTGCTACCAAGTAAAAATTTGATATGGGTGATAATCTTTTAACTATGTCTTTTGGAAGGATAAATCAAAATATTAAAGCAGTTAATGAAAGGTTATGTGCAGAAAGAAAGGCATAGAAAGAAATTATGAAGTTTCACAAATAGATTGGTGCTAAATTCTATGATTCTATTGATGATAATTTTAGTTGTATAGACATGCATAGATATAGACAGTATAAAAACAAAAATAAATCTCATTCTTGTAAATGCTCCTCAAAAAATAATTTACTTATATTAAGCCTTGGAAGCCTAGATATAAGTCTCAAAAAAAGAAATTTGGACCTAGAAGGATATTCAAAAAAAAGAAACATGGGTTTCAAATGAATACAGTCAAATGCTTCATTTTTCAAGTGATCATTATGCAAATAAATGTCATAATAAGAAAAAAGAATCCAAGAAGATTAAGTTTCTAAATAGCCATGGAATCAATGAAGATGAATATGTTTTAGTTTCAGATAAAGATGAACTTCAATATGAGTCAGATATTTTGTGGGAAGTATCAAATAATGATGACTCTAATAATCAAGTAAATATGAATCTTCTTAACATTGAATCAGAAGATGAATCATTTGATTATGATTCTGATATAAGATTTAAGATTCATATAATTTTTACTTATTTTCTACATGCTTTAAGTTTATCCCAACAAATATCTTTCCTCAAAGAAAGATATGCTAAAACTCTTGCATATATGGTCTCTGAAAGAATGTTTTTACAACAAATTGTATTTGTTAAGCATAAATATTCTCTCTACTTATCTCAACAAAAAAATCAAAAGGTTATTTTGTCTCAAAAATTACAGTCTAAAAATTAGAAAGCTCCTTCAATTGAAGTTGCCTATCAACCTAACACATATGATAGAGCTACTTGATGAAAGAAGCACATCTACCAAATTCAGCTCTTCTTAGATAAAGCTCAGATTGAATTTCAAGATCTTATGAAAGAAGTTCTTACTAATGAACATGAACTACTCTTTGAAAAAGAATTGCTCTAAGTAACTAATAAGATTGAATCTCATTTTACGGGGGGAGAAACCTCTCATAACAATTCAAACATACATAAGATATAAGTATATAATACTAATAATCTAGTATGTAAAATTTAGATTAAATAAGATGATTTTAAACCATATAGCTTAGATGTCTTGATTGACATAGGTGCTGATATTTCTCTTTCTAGATATCATTTTATTTCTATTGATATGTGGAAAGCTGATTTTCATAAGTTGACTTTTAATACAAAATATGTAGTTTCAAAATTGTCTATAGTTATTGTTATACTTGGTGACTCTATTTATCATTTAAGATAGTACAACATGAGATGCCAATGTATGACATGATGATTAGTTCAAATAACCTAGCTACTTTCTATCCTATTACAATCTAGTCACATGAAATAAATCTTGTAAAAAAATATTCCTTATATAATCAATCCAGATATGAATGTAGAATTATTATGAAATAAAATCCAAAAAACCTAGTTGATACTAGATGGATACATCAAAATATAAATCTTTATCATGTTAGCATTGAACTAATAATTGAAAAACTCAAAAAATACTTCTACTCTAAAAATACTTTAACATTCAAAGATGGGAAAATACATGAATGCAAAATTAAACTAAAGATGGTAAAGGATAAAAATGGCAAAAAAATAGAACCCAAGTTTAAGGCACATCATTCAATAATGTCTCATTCACTTAGAGAGGAATGTTTTCAAGAAATAAAAACAATTAAAGGAACAAGCTTTGTTAAGAGATTTTAATAGCCGTTGGGCTTGTGATGCATTTTATGTAAATAAAAGATCAAAACAAATAAAAGAAAAGAAGAGATTAGTCATAAATTATGTTCCTCTTAATAAATATGTTTTACCTATTTAGCATCTTATTCCTTCAAAAGATGAAATTTTGTAGAGAATAAGTGGAAGTAAAGTTTATAGTAAATTTGATTTAAAATTAGGATTTTGTTAGATACAAGTAATAGAATAAAATAGGTATAAGACTACATTTGTCACTCCATTTGGATAATATGAATGGAATGTCTTACTCTTTGGCTTAAAGACTATTTCTAGCATATTTTAGGAAATGATGAACAAGATTTTTTCAACTTATTCCAATTTTATCATTGTTTACATAGATGATATATTGGTTTTTTCAAAATCTCATAAAGATCATCTAAACCATCTAAAACAATTCTATCAGATTGTGTTTGATAATGGTTTAGTTCTATCTAAGAAAAAAATGTCAGTTTTTAGAGATGAAATTGTGTTCTTAGGAGTTACTATAAAATCAGGAGAAGTTGTAGTTCAGGAACATGTTTTTAAGAATATTAAGAATTTTTCTGGTGAGCTCAAAGATAAATAAATTCTATAAAGATTTCTTGGTTGTGTAAACTATGTAGCAGGTTATTATTAAAATATTACATAGGATAGAATATTTCTAAATAAAAGGCTAACAAAAAATCTTCCAGCATGGTCATATGAAATGATAAAGGCCATTCAAAGAATAAAATAGAATATTTAAAATTTCCCACCTTTAGTTTTACCTAGTAATGGTCTAAACATTATTGAAATAGGTGCTTTAGAACTATATTGAGGTGTAGTTCTTAAAGAAACATTGTCAGATGGTTTAGGAAAACCCTACAGATTTGCTTCAAAAAAATTTAAACAGGATCAAAAAAATTATCACTCTACTCACAAAAAATTCTTGTTGTTATTAATTCTATTCAAGCTTTTATGTTCTTTGTGAGATCAAAAAAAAATGTTAGATCTGATTTAAATAACTTTATGAGTATTCTTAATTCTACTAATAATCTAAAGAAAGGATCTATGAGGAACTTAACCAGGTGGGCAACATTTTTCTTAGACTTTAATTTCTCTGTTGAACATATTTTCTAAAAAAAGAATTGCCTTGTTGATTTTATATCTAGAGAATTTAATTCTGAACAATCATTCATGGTAGTAACAGTTACTAAATTTTATGAAGAATTTTCATCAGCATATATGGAGATTCACTCTATTTATTGCTAATCAGTTAACTTATGAAATCAATTCCCTCACAAGAAAATCTCATGAAGCCTTTGAAGAACTCAATAATACTCATTTGGCATGGACATCTCAGTTTCAAGAACTTGATGGCAAAAGGTGGTGTTCAATAATAATGTTATATCATGAAGCTAATAATCCAAGGATTACTGGTATAAATAATCTATTTAAGAATTTTATATATAGGCATGGTTTTAAATTCATAATATAATGGTCTACCTTCTGGCCAAGTTTTAATCTTATAGTAGAGATTTTTTTATCATCTATTGAAATTCTAGATTATTTGTTTAAATTTATAGATTTTATTATGCCAATGAAAGCTTCTAATGATCATTATATTTGTATTCCTTTAGATCAAGTAAAAAATATATTTATTACTTTAAGGATACCTTTCAGGATTAAATTTGAAATATTTTTAGTTTAATATTTCTAAGCTAATTTACGTGTCAGTTTAGCTTTTGCATAATTTTTAGTGGCTCTTTGGAAGTGGTTCACTATAAGTTATCAAGTTGTGTTTCTTTCTACACTTAGTGGTCACATTTTAAATATTCCATAAAATTTGTATAAGGACTACAATGACTTTGATTCTGATGATGAAAACCATTATTCTCTCTAAGCAGAATATGAATTCAATGATGATGATTGAATTGATATAAATACTAGTTACGGGGTATATCCATAGCCATGAATGTGGACATGATAACCCTATTTTATTATTTGTGGACCTCACCACTTTTAAAAAGGTGGTAACTTGTTGGCTATATCGGTAGATTCTCTTTTATTTTGTTTAGTTGGTGGTGTGCAGTGGGCCTATAACCCACTAACCTTTGGCATCTTGTCTTATGTCCATTTATTCGGTATCTTTGTGTTGATCGTTGATCTTCTCATTTCATCCTATAAATATGAGGATTTCTTCATGTCATAAGCATTGAATTCCTAGATTCTTGTGTCTAAGCCTTAGGAGAAAAGCGTATACTCCTCGCTTGCCCTCTCTATGGGATCCTACGAATTAGAAAATTTTCTTAGAAATGATTTTTATAATATGTTTCTTGTATGGAATCACTCTCCTATATGTTATATTAACTTGTCTATAATGTCTTATAATCACATAAGGTTTATAATATGAGTTTAACTAGCAAACAGTCTTGTAATCCTCATATTAGAAATCCTCAATAAAGTCCACAATGTATATATAATAACCAAGAAACTAATACAACATATATTAACTACTAAGCATTATAACCATTATGGCATACACTATTCAGAATAACCTCATATTATAATTCATGTGGCCTGATTCTTATTATCAATATAAGAATAGATGAAACCAGAAAAGTTCCCATTAAAAGATCCTAAGTCTTATGACCATATATCTATAGATATCAAAGAAAATCTAAGCTAGTTAAATATCAGGTCATGTATGTCCTAATCCATAACAAAAGAGTCATGGACTAATGGTATAAACACTATTAGAGTACAATAATGAATCTATTTTATTCTATCACATATATTCATCTAACTTATAATTAATCTATTATTAGCTTATTGATTATAGTCAAAATGAGCTTATGGTATCAGAATCATCAAAATTATCAAAAATATGACTACCTACAAGATATTCCCAATAATTATAAGTTACTGAATCACCTTTAGTTTCAAAAAAATAAGATTGGTTTATCAGATAACATGTTTTAATAATCATATTGTGTTTGATAATGAATTTGTGAAGAATAATTCTATCAAATTTGTTTTTATTTAGGTACCACTAAATATTATTAATCAAGAATAATATTTAGTGGTATAAATTGACTCTTGATAAAAATGGCAAAGAAATAGAACCCAAGTTTAGGGCACATCATTCAAGAATATCTTATTCACTCAGAGAGGATTGTTTTTAGGAAATAAAGCAATTAAAGGAATAAGGTTTGATAAGATATTATAATAGTCCCTAGGCTTGTCAAGCATTTTACGTAAATAAAAGATTAGAACAAATAAAGGGAAAGAAGAGATTAGTCATAAATTATGTTCCTCTTAATAAATATGTTTTACCTATTTAGCATCATATTCCTTCAAAAGATGAAATCTTGCATAGAATAAGTGGAAGTAAGGTTTACAATAAATTTGATTTAAAATTAGGATTTTGGTAGATACAAGTAGCAAAACAAGACATGTATTAGACTACATTTATCACTCCATTTGGACAATATGAATAGAATATCTTACCCTTTCACTTAAAGACTGCTCTTAGCATATTTTAGGAAATGATGAACAAGATTTTCTCAACTTATTTTGATTTTATTATTGTCTACATAGATGATATAATGTTTTTTTCAAAATCTCCTAAAGATCATTTAAACCATCTAGAACAATTCTATCAGATTGTGTTTGATAATGGTTTAGTTCTATCTAAGAAAAAAATATCAGTTTTCAAAGATGAGATTGAGTTCTTAGGAGTTACTATAAAATTAGGAGAAGTTAGAGTTCAGGAACATGTTTTGAAGAATATTAAGAATATTTTTGATGAACTCAAAGATAAAAAATTGCTATAAAGATTTCTAGGTTGTGTAAATTATGTAACAAGTTATTATTATAATATTGCACATGACAAAATACTTTTAAATAAAAGGCTAATAAAAAATCCTCTAACATGGTCAGATGAAATGAGAAAGGCCATTCAAAGAATAAAATAGAATTGTTAAAATTTGCTACCTTTAGTTTTACCTATTAATAGTCTAAAGATTATTGAAACAGATGCTTCAAAACTATATTGGGGTGCAGTTCTTAAAGAAAGGCTATCAGATGGTTCAGAAAAACCCTGCAAATTTACTTCAAGAAATTTTAAGTAGGCTCAGAAAAATTATCACTCTACTCACAAAAAAAATTACTGTTATTCAAGGTTATTCAAGCTGTTAGATCTAATTTAAATAACTTTATGAGTATTTTTCATTCTATTGATAATCTAAAACAAGGATTCTTGAGCAGGTTAACTAGGTGAGCAACATTTTTGTCAGACTCTGATTTCTCTGTTAAACATATTTCTAGAAAAAAAAATTGCCTTACTGATTTTATATTTAGATAATTTAATTCCAAACAGTCAGTCATGGCAGTAACAGTTATTGAAGTTCATGAAGAATTTCATCAGCATATATGAAGATCCATTCCATCTATTGCTAATCAGTTAACTCATGAAATTAATTCCCTCACAAAAAAATCTCATGAAGCCTCTATAGAACTGAATAATACTCATTTGGCATAGACATCTCAGTTTCAAGAACCTAACAGAAAAAGGTGGTGTTTAATAATAATGTTATATCATGAAGCTAATAATCTAAGGATTACTGGTATAAATAATCCATTTAAAAATTTTATTTACAGACATGGTTTTGAATTCCTAATCCAATGGTCTACCTTTTGGCCAAGTTTTAATCCTGTAGTAGAGAATTTTTTATCATCTACTGAAATTCCAAATTATTTATTTGAATTTTTGGATTATATTATGTCAATGAAAGTTTTTGATGATCATGTTGTTAATATTCCTCCAAATCAAGTAATAAATATATTTATTACTTTAAGGATACCTTTTAGGATTAAATTTGAAATATTTTTAGTTCAACATTTCCAAGCTAATCTACATGCTAGTTTAGCCTATGCACAACTGTTAGCAGCTCTTTGAAAATGATTTACTATAAGTCATCAAGTTGTGTTTCCTCCTACACTTGGAAATCATATTTTAAGGATTCCATCAACTTTATATATGGACCACAATGACTTTGATTCTAATGATGATAACCATTATTTTCTCCAAAGAGAATATGAATTCAATGATGATGATTGAATTGATATAAAGACTAGTTATGGGGTCTTTTTGTAGCCATGAATTTGGGTACGATAACCCTCCTTTGTTATTTATGGACCTCACCACTTTTAAAAAGGTTGTAACCTATTAGTCGTGTTGGCAGATTACTTTTTTTTTTTGTAGTTGGTGGTGCATAGTGGGCTCATAACCCACTAACCTTTGGCAACTTGCCTTCTTTCCGTTGATTCAGTATCTTTGTGTCAATCATTGATCTTCTTATTTCATCCTATTTAATATGAATTTCATATATTGGATTATTAGTATTATATATTGATATTTAATATATTTTCGAATTGTTATGAGAAACTTCTCCTCCCTCAAAATGAGATTTGATCTTTTTAGTTAAATGGAGTAATTCTTCTTCAAAGAGTTGTTCATGTTTATCAGTAAGAGCTTCTTCTTTCATAAGATCTTGCAATTCACCTGATGAAAAATATAGAGCATAAATGTATTATCTCAGATCTACTAACAAGAGACTTGATCAACTATAATAATTTATAGTTCAACAAGATTTGTCATACTATTAATCTTGATTATTAACTTATCATCAATAGGAAGTGAGAAATTAGTACTTAACCATATGAATGACTTGTATCATGGTCTACCATAAAATGGCATGGCTCTAAGACTAAATATGTTTCTGATACTATAGGTACATCAGATGTCTATACTCTCTTTGATATTTCTGCTATGAAGTAATTTTATTAAATCATAAATGAACTAATAAACTTAGAAAATGATCATATTGAGATGAGCCATGTCAATACTCTATCAGGATTATGTTGCTTTTGTAATATTTCTCTGATATATCAATAAAATTTTACTTTCATCTCTTACTCTTTGTATCTATCTTGTTGTTATTCTAGTCTTTTGTCTTCATATCATCTTCAAACAATAGGGAAGGGAATGATCCTATAAATTTGTGAGGAAGGCGTAATTGAGGATCTATATAGTACCAACAATATGAAGACTATGGATGCATCAAACTAGATAACTCTCGATACTATAGGTATGTCAGATGTCTATACTCTCTCTGATATATCTGTTGGTTCATTCTTTTTTGTAAATGAAGCAACTATAGAATTTAATGAAGAAAATCTTAGTCCTGAATGGAAGCTCTCAACTCTTAAGGCCATAGATGTATATGATAAACTTTCACCATTTTATTTAATTACTAAAACCACCATAAAATTTTCTAAATATATTATCCAAGTTAAGCAAAATGATGATTATAAATACCACTTGCAAATATTTGATGACAAAACTATCTAACAGTTAAAATCCCAATCCAAATATAAGTTTTTGTATATTGAAGCCGTTACTATTGGTGTTTTATATTTATTCAAAAAAGGTTTGAATGTCTATATTTGAAGATGTTTACTTGATAATAGACATACAAACTTTAGTATTCTCTTACAAAATGCTATTCAAATTGGTCTTCATGATGGCCTGATTTTCACAACTATGTATCCCAATTATCTAGTTGCCATTCATCAGAAAGAAAATCTCAATAAAGTTTTGAAGTTCTTCCTTCAAACCCATGGATTAGATATGAACCCTGGATCTTATCCTTTATTATTAAATATCAAGTCATGTATCTCCTAAAAAATACCCTTCATCCTACCATCAAGTAAACTCCCATGCAAGGCAAAAGCATAGTGTTATGCTCCAAAAAATAGTCAAATAATCCCTACTGAATCAATATCTTGGTCTGACCTTAAGTTTCCCAAAAAATAGATTATAGACATAGACTTTGTTTAGAAACCTAAGAAATCCTTATCATTTTTTATATTTATAAAATATTTTCCAAATAAATCTATTATCATATTTGACTCAAAATGATCTAAAATACCATATGTTGAATATACAATTGCAGTAACCCTTACCTCCAATCAGTTCTCACTGTCTGCATCTCAAGAAAGTCCATAACCCTCAAATAGATTAATATTACTTTATTGATTGCCAAAAAATCATAAGTCATCTAATTCAATCTAGTATTCACATGGTTAAAAGAGATTTAGCCATAGAAAGATTGCTTGAGAAAAATAAGAAGTTATTTGTTGAAGCCAAAAGAATTAATATGGAAGGACTTCTAGAAAAAAGACTAGAAAAAAAGAAGAGGAAGGTCATATATGAAAAACTCCACTAGGAGATGAATCATACATAGAAAAAGGATTCCCAAAACCTCTTGATTTCAATCAATATTCATTTGATAGAAAATATAGAGCATAAATGTATTATCTCAGATCTACTGACAAAACTCTTGATCAATCTACAAAAGTTAAGTTAATGAATTGGAATAATTTTGCAACTAAATATTTAAATAAAAAAGTCTTAAAAATATAGCAGTCTTGATTAGGTTTCCAAAATGTTGAGTATTGAGTTATATCAAAAAGGAAAAATTACTAGAGTTATTAATATTTTGAATGATAATATTACTATCCATCATATTCAATTTATCCAAAAAATTGATAATGAATCTAGCAGTATTAGACTACAGCAACAATCTGTTGAAACAAATGTAGATGATATGATTGCTCAGGAAAAGGTTATCAGTCAAAGTCAAGATCAACTGAAGACTAGTATGGCTTCTATTAAGATAGATTTGAAAACTCAAATTGCTACTCTTGAGACAAAATAGGAAGAAGCACATCAATAAATCAAATAGCTATCTTTAGCCTCTGATAGCATAGCTAGAGAAATTATAAATAAAAATTCTAGCTTATTTTCTATTCTTGATAATCTAGATCCACTAAAAGATAAAGGACAATCTTCTCAGCAACAGTCAAAAAGTGTTGTTTAAGAACATATTGATTATAGTCAAAATATTCATTCTTGGTAAAATGTTTTAAAGATAGAAAGAGAATCATTCACGAAATCTAAATCAAAAAAATTTCCTGATTTTAAGAAATCTCTAGATAAGATCTTCCAAATAGGTATGGCAAAAATTGAACCTATTGAAACTGAAATCTATTTTGATATAGAATAATCTTCAAAGTCTAGACTTCCACTAAATTCTCAAATAAGAACATTAAACTTTCAACCTTTATTTTAAAAATTCAATTGTGAACCACTAGAAAAAAGAAAAGAAATGATTCATTCAATGTTAGCTTGGGCCAGTGTACAAATTCATGGTCTTAAGAAATATCTCTTCATTTTTAGTCAACAAATTGCAAATGGGTTCATAGGAAATATCAAAGAATAGTGGGATGCTAGTGGTCCAGTGTTTTATGAAAATATATACACTCATTCAGAACCTATTTTTACACTCTACAATGCTTTACTTTTAGAATTATTGGCACACTTGATAATGATAAAGAAGCAAACAAAGCAAATTTTCTTAAAGTCTGATTATGTGATATGACCAAGCTAGATCAATATATGTGTTATATGAAGATTCTATTCTATAATACTGAAGAAATCTTTAATCTAGCATATAAAATTAGGCATATAGAATCCTTTTCTGAACATTTTACTACCAAGTACAAAGCTTCTATGGGTGATAATCTTCCAACTATCTTTTTGAAGGATAAATTAGAGTATTGAAGCAATTAATGAAAGGTTATGTGTAGAAAGATAGGCACAAAAAAAATTATCAAGTTTCACAAACAGATTAGTGCCAAATTCTGTAATTCTATTGATAATAATTTTGGTTATATGGATGTGCATAGATATAGATAGTATAAAATGAAGAAGAAATCTCATTCTTTCAAATGCTCCTCAGAAAAATAATTTACTTATATTAAGCCTTGGAAGCCTAGATATAAGTCTCAAAAAAGGAAATTTGGTCCTAGAAGGATATTCAGAAAAAAAATGGGTTTCAAAAGAAGACAGTCAAATGCTTCATCTGTCAAGGTAATCATTATGCAAATAAATGTCCTAATAAGAAAAAAAAATCTAAGAAAATTAATTTTCTAAATAGCCATGAAATCAATGAAGATGAATATGTTTTAGTTTTAGATGAAGATGAACTTCAATATGAGTCAGATATTTTGTGGGAAGCATCAGATAGTGATGACTCTGATAATCAAATAAATATGAATTTTCTTGACACTGAATCAGAAGATGAATTATCTAATTATGATTCTTATATAGAATTTTAGATTCATATAATTTTTAATTCATTTTTAGATGCATTAAGTTTATCCCAACAAATATCTTTCCTCAAAGAAAGTTATACTAAAACTCCTACATATATGATATCTGAAAGAATGTTTTTACAACAAAAAATTACAGATGCTGAGCAAAAATATTCTCTCTACTTAGCTCAATGAAAAAGACAAAAGGATATTTTGTCTCAATAATTTTAGTCTAAAAATCAAAAAGCTCCTCTGGTTGAAGCTGCCTATCAACCCAACACATATGACAGAGATACTTGGTGAAAGAAGCACATCTACCAACTTCAGCTCTTCTTAGTAAAAGCTCAGACTGAATTACAAGATCTTATGATAGAAGAAGCTCTTTTTGATGAATATAAAAAAATCTTTGAAGAAAAATTGCTCCAAGTAACTAATGAAATCTAATCTCATTTTAAGGAGAAAGAAACCTCTAATAACAATTCAAACATACATAAGATATCAGTATATAATATTAATAATCTAGTTTGTAAAATTTAGATTAAATGAGATGTTTTTAAACCATATAGCTTGGATGTCCTGCTTGACATAGGTGCTAATATTTCTCTTGATATATATCATTCTATTCTTACTGATATGTGGAAAGTTGATTTTCATAAGTTGACTTTCAATACAAAAACTATAGTTTCAAAATTGTTTATAGTTATTCCTATTATGCTTGGTGATTCTATCATTCTAATATAGTACAACATGAGATGTTAATGTATGACATGATGATTGGTTCGATTAAACTAGCTACTTTATATCCTATTACAATCCAGTTGTATGAAATAAATCTTGCAAAAAACTATTAATTATATAAAAAATCTAGATATGAATGCCAAATTTCTATGAAAAAAAACCAAAGAAACTAATTGATACCAGATGGATACAATAAAATGTAAATCTTTGTCATGCTAGCATTGAACCAATAATTGAAAAACTCAAAAAATATTGTTGCTCTAAAAATCCTTTAGCATTCAGGGAAAAGAAAATACATGAATACAGAATTGAACTAAAGATGGGAAAAAGTAAAAATGGCAAAGAAATAAAACTCAAGTTTAAGGCACATCATTTAGGAATGTCTCCTTCACTAAGAAATAGATGTTTTTAAGAAATAAATCAATTAAAGGAACAAGGTTTGATAAGAGAATATAATAGCCCTTGGGCTTGTAAAACATTTTATGTAAATAAAAGATCAGAACAAAAAAGGGGAAAGAAGAGATTAGTCATAAATTATGTTCCTCTTAATAAATATGTTTTATCTATTCAACATCCTATTTCTTCAAAAGATAAAATTTTATAGAGAATAAGTAGAATTAAAGTTTACAGTAATTTTGATTTAAAATCAATATTTTTGTAGATATAATTAGTAGAATAAGACAGGTATAAGATTGCATTACTCGCTCTATTTAGATAATATGAATGAAATGTCTTACCCTTTAACTTAAAGACTCCTCCAAGCATATTTTAAGAAATGATGATCAAGATTTTCTCAGCTTATTCTGATTTTATCATTGTCTACATAGATGATATATTGATTTTTTCAAAATCTCTTAAAGATCATCTAAACTATCTAGAATAGTTCTATCAAATTTTGTTTGATAATGGTTTAGTTCTATCTAAGAAAAAAAATTCAATTTTTAGAGATGAGACTGAGTTCTTAGGAGCTATTATAAAATCAAGAAAAGCTGCAATTCAGAAACATGTTTTGAAAAATATTAAGAATTTTCTTGATGAGCTCAAAGATAAAAAATTACTACAAAGATTTCTTGGTTGTGTGAACTATGTAGCAGGTTATTATTATAATATTACACAGGATAGAATACTTCTAAACAAAATATTAACAAAAATCCTCCTGTTGATGCAGTGGATTGCACCCTTGATAGGAGACTAAGCTCTTATCTTCCACGCATCACAATGGAAACTCCCCTCTTGCCTGTGGGTCTAGCAAAATTAGGGGGAAGAGTCTCTAGATAAGGGCTAGCTCCCTTTGATGTATCTCTGTGGTCCTAGATTTCCTACTGCTAACAATGGGGGGGTGAAAAGAGAGAAGGATGCTAAAAAATAGAACCTAAACTAAAATGGTGATACACCAAAAAGTTGATCTACTTAGCTTGAGTCTACACTTTCCACCAAGAACAAGCTGGTATACAGTTCATTTGATATGAGAAATTCTTTTGCATCAGTGAGCTAGGGGTTCGATGGAGATACAAGGAGGAAGAACTACCAAAGGCATTCTAAGACACACTTTGGCATCCTATTCACATGCACCTATATTCCTACTGTGGACACTTCTGGCTAACCTACAAAAGAAGAACTCACAATACACTAGATATGCTAGAATCATTTTGTGAAAGCATAAGGAAAATGACTTAACACAAAACAAAAACATAGACATATACGAAAGTGCAAGCTTAAATAGAGGTAAAAATGTTATGTCTTGATTCAAGGTAAAATCCAGCAGAGCTTTGCCTTACAAGCCAAGAGATTTTTGGGCAGAGCTTTGCCTTACAGGCTAAGAGATCCCTTCTTAAATGAGAAGTTTACAATATATAGAGAGAGAAGAAGTAAATGTGCCCCTTTTGGAAAAGACTTTGGCACCTTTTTAAAAGTTGGTCCATGTGTGTTGAGAGCATTGGGAAGAGGAAGTTGTTGTTTCTAATATCATCCTTCTAGAAAAGGCCTGCTAGAACCATGTTGTGTAATCACCGGTCTTGACTTTGGCATTCAAACATTAATGTGAAAACATGGGCCATGCCTCTTTTCTACAAACAAGACTACTCCTTCAAGATATTCACATGGTTTTTCTACTCATAAATGCAAAGTGGAGAAAACAGGTCATGTCATTCACTATTTGCACTCCTTGATGACCACTTGGCAGACATTGTGTCAACCGCTGAAATAACTCACGTCCCCTTTGCCACCTGGGCTATTTTGTCCATTTTTGCACTTAGCTCTTTTGTCTCTTCTTATCTTTGTCTTTTCTATCTCCTTCAGCCCTCGAGGGCTATCTTCTCAGTGGGTCACTGAGTTCACTCGCGGCCTGTCATTAAGTTTTTCAAAATTAATGACTATTTCACCACCTTAAATTTGACATATGTGCACCCGTCACTGGGCATTTGAACTTCCAATGGCTAGTTTGTCATGCTTGATTTTGACATCTTCAGGCCCATCACCCTCCTTGGCAATTCCTTTGGCTTTTTTGTTTGATCCTTCCCAAAGGGGAAGTGTCCCTTCAGCTTTGGAGAAGTGTCCCTTCCTTTTTGGCTAAAAGTCCCCCATAAGGGTACCTACCCTTCGAGGTCCTTCAGGCTTCTTTTGATAGTCACATCCTTCAAACAAAATGTCTAAAGGAAATGTTTCCTTTATGCTTTTTGCTTACCCCTTTTCCATCAGCTTTTCTTTCAGTGATTTTTCCTGCTGACAAAATGTCTGCAAGAATTTTTCAATCACTTTAACCTTCGGAATCCTTCTTTGGGTTTTTTCCCCACAGCTCTCTCAAAATCTCTTCAGACTTTTTGTTTGAAGGAATTCCTTCAAACAAAAGTTTAAAGGAAATCATTTCCTGCTTTTGCCTTAGTCTTTTTATTTCTGCCATATTTTCTTCTGAAGGATTTTCTTCAGACAAAATGTCTGAAGGAATTCCTTCGGGCATTTTGTCTGAAGAAATTCTCCACCTCTTTGCCTTGAACAAATCCAAAAGAATTTCAACTTGCCTTATTCACTTTTTTGAATAAAAACTTACCCTTTCGACCTTCTCTTTGATCTTTTACAAGTGTTCCCTGCCCTCCGTAAGGGCACTGGTCCTTCAAGAGACTCTCTTGAACCTTCTAATTGAACTGTTGATTGAAACATTTGATTGAACCAAAAATGGTTCAATGGTTTAATGGTGTGACCTGCTCATTCAATTGACCATTTGAACCACCCACTTCAAACCATCTGATTGAACCAAGTTGATTGAACTGACTGCTTGAACCAAAGATGAACCAACTAAGTGAACCAATCGATTCAACCAACTAATTGAACAATTAATTGAACCAAGCTGACTGAACCAAGTTGATTGAATCGACTTCTTGAACCAACTGAGTGAACCAACCAATTGAACCATTAATTGAACCAAGCTAACTGAACCAAGTCGATTGAACTGACTGGTTGAACCAAAGATGAACCAACTGAGTGAACCAACTGATTGAACCAACAATGGTTCAATAGTTCAATGGTTCAATGGTTCAAAGTTCAAAAATTTTAACTCTTAGAAAAATCATGTCGTTGAACCCCGACGTTGAGCCACTTTTCCAACCTTAAGGAAAAGTGTCTTGAATCATTTTTTGCTTTCTTTCCTTGTGAATTTCTTCGAACAAAATGTCCAAAGAAGCTTTGTAAAAGCCCCTTGCATTCTTTGAACTAGTTCATCTTCTGTCGAAAGACTTGTGCAACCCAAATTCAACTAGCTCAAAATAAAAAGGGAAGAAGGGGACCACTTTTGGCTTGTTGGACCAAAAATGGTCAACAAATTGGTGACTCCCAAGGGAAGAATGCCTATTATGCTTAGAAACTAGTTGCCTTAAAGTCCATTAGGCATGGAGTCAAAATGCAACTTAAAAAAAGTTAGCAACAGCCCCAATAGATCCAAGAATCAATCATGAAGCTTTTACCCCAAACACAAAGGAAAACACACACAAAGCTAAAAATACTACTTGTGCAAATAGCACTTAGGGAAAATAGGGAAAGAAAACTGAAAGCAAACTACTATATATAGCTAACCAAGTATATTTTCCACCCTCCTAGATCAAAGGGAAAACTTCTTAAGTCTCCTTCATGGCAAGGAAACCTATGGTGCCAAACAAGTGGCTAAATGGAATGGAGATTCGGTGACCTGCTCCTCTTGCCTGCCACCTTAATTGGCTTACATCTGAGTGGATTAGAGTCAAACATGCTTCCAACATATATGTACTCTTCTTGTTCTTGGAAGCTTGTCGAATGTTGGCTCGTCATGTTGGTGTGTCTCATCAAGAAATCAATGGTTGTTGGCTCATCACTATAAGCCCTTTGATATGCATAGCTCCTTTGTAGTGCATCATGGTTTGGCCCATTCCCTTCTATTTCATTGGAGATCTTGTCAAACTGATCTTCTACTCCTTCATGGCTTTCTTAAAGAAGGGTGACTATTGTGATGTCTGAAATGGAATCACAAACTAATTTCTCATCCCACAAAATATCACCTTTTTATTCAAAGCTCTCTTCTTCAAAGCTTTTCTCAAGATGGACAAACCTCTCCTTTTCTTGCTCAAGGATCAGAGTCTCTAGTTATTAAAAGACATCCATCTGATCCTACTCTAGTGCAGGCTCCATGGCATAGTCGTCCTCCTCATCAAAGCAACAAGGAAGTTCATCAAATAAGGGAGGAGAGAGCTCACCATGCTTACGTTCCTCTTCATATTACTGGAACATCTACATGTATGCATGACTTGTGTCTTCTCCATTACTGATGATGTCTTCAAAAGGAGCCTCCATGATGATTTCATTCTTTGACATCCATAATATCCTCTTGGGAAACTAAAAATTGGATCTTCTCTTCTTCACTCACCTCCTACAAAATAGGTTCCTCCTTGAGAAGGGATGAAGTGGAAGGCTGATGATTAAAACCATGTGGAAGAGGAGGCAGTCCTTAAGCTAGAATCGAATGATTCTCCTCTTTCCATTTGGATAGCACTTCATCTATATTAGGTGTGGCCTGATAGCTCTCTTGGAGGTGTGTAGATGGAGTGTGTTCAGATATGGAATCTATTGTTTGGTCTGAACCATCCATCACACATTGGCTGAGGAATCTCGCTCTGGACTCCAACTCTGCAATTCTCCTGGATATATCTTCTTGGAAGAGCCTTTCTTAGAGGTCACAATAATCATCATCATGAGTAGGAGTAGCTTTATCTTCTTCAAGGTTTTGAGCAAAACCTTTCTCCTCCTTCCTACCCCATGATTCCATTGTTTGCTTCCAACTCATGACCTCAGAATTGGAATTTTCCCTTATTATTGAAGGGAAACTAGGAGAGTTGCTTGAGGTGATTCCATAAAAAACCTAAACTTGATCAAAGTTATATGAAGGAAAAAAGGCTGGGTAAAGGGATTATACATATAAAAATGTGATTTCTTGATGGCACCAGGATTGCTTAACCAGCTACTTCAACTCAGAGTCACCATTGGTGTTGATAAAAAATCCTTCAAAGGTTAGTTGGTTGAAGCCACACCAAAATTATTCAACTCTCTGGATATAAATTAGTTGGTCCCACGGGGCATGCCAAAAATTGTTGACACAGTGGATTGCACCCTTGACAGGAGACTAAGCTCTTATCTTCCACGCATCATAATGGAAACTCCCTTCTTGCCTATGGGTCTGGAAAAAGTGGGGGGAGAGTCTCTAAATAATGGCTAGCTCCCTTTTATGTATCTCTATGGTCCTGGATTTCCTACTGCTAACAATGGGGGGGGTGAAAAGAGAGAAGGATGCTAAAAAATAGAACCTAAACTAAAACGGTGATACACCAAAAATTTGATCTACTTAGCTTGAGTCTACACTTTCCACCAAGAACAAGCTGGTATACACTTCATTTGATATGGGAAATTCTTCTGCATCAATGAGCTAGGGGTCTGATGGAGATACAGGGAGGAAGAACTACCAGAGGCATTCTAAGACACATTTGGTAGCCTATTCACATGCACCTATATTCCTACTGTGGACACTTCTGGCTAACTTACAAAAGAACTCATAATACACTAGATATGCTAGAACCATTTTGTGAAAGCATAAGTAAAATGACTTAACACAAAACAAAAATATAGACATATAAAAAAGTGTAAGCTTAAATAGAGGTAAAAATGTTATGTCTTGATTCAAGGTAAAATCCAGCAGAGTTCTGCCTTACAAGCCAAGAGATTTTTGGGTAGAGCTTTGCCTTACAGGCTAAGAGATCCATTCTCAAATGAGAAGTTTACAATTTATAGAGATAAAAGTAAAGTCACCCTTTTTAGAAAAGACTTTGGCACCTTTTTACAAGTTGGCCCATGTGCGTTGAGAGCATCAAGAAGAGGAAGTCATTGTTACTGATATTATCCTTCTAGAAGAGGCCTGCTAAAACCATGTTGTGTAATCACTGATCTTGACTTTGGCATTCAAACATTAATGTGAAACATGGGTCGTGCCTCTTTTCTACAAACAAGACTACTTATTCAAGATATTCACATGGTTTGTCTGCTCATAAATGCAAAGTAGAGAAAATAGGTCACACCGTTCACTGTTTGCGCTCCTTGATGACCACTTGGCAGACACTATGTCAACCACTGAAATAACTCACCTCCCCTTTGCCACTTGGGTTATTTTGTCCATTTCTACGCTTGGCTCTTTTGTCTCTTCCTGGCTTTGTCTTTTCTATCTCCTTTGGCCCTCGAGGGCTTTCTTATCGATGGGTCACTGAGTTCACTCATGGCCTGTCCTTAAGCTTTTCAAAATCAATGATTATTTCATCACCTTAAATTTGACATCTGTGCACCCGTCACTGGGCATTTGAACTTCCAATAGCTAGTTTGTCATGCTCGATTTTGATGTCTTTGAGCCAGTCACCCTCCTTGGTAATTCTTTTAGCTTTCTTGTTTGATCCTTCCCAAAGGGGAAGTGTCCCTTTGGCTTTAGAGAAGTGTCCCTTTATTTTTGGCTGAGAGTCCCCTGTAAGGGTACCTACCCTTCAAGGTCCTTTGGGGTTCTTTTGATAGTCACATCCTCCAGACAAAATGTTTGAAGGAATTCCTTTAGACATTTTGTCCGAAGGAAATGTTTCCTTTATGCTTTTCACTTACCCCTTTTCCATTGGCTTTTCTTTCAGCCATTTTTCCCATGGACAAAATCTCTGCAAGAATTATTTCGATCACTTTGACCTTCAAAATCCTTATTCAAGTTTTTTCCCCATGGCTCTTTCTCTAAATTCCTTCAGACAAAAGTCTGAAGGAAATCATTTCCTATTTTTGCCTTAGTCTTTTTATTTCTGTCAAATTTTCTTCTGAAGGATTTTCTTCGGACAAAATGTTCGAAGGAATTCCTTCAGGCATTTTATCCAAATAAATTCTCTACCTCTTTGCCTTGAACAAATCTGAAAGAATTCCAACTTGCCTTATTCACTTTTTTGTAGAAAAACTTACCCTTTCAGCCTTCTCTTTGATCTTTTGCAAGTGTTCCCTGCCCTCCACAAGGGCACTTGGAATGGTCCATTTTGCGCTTGACTGCCATCCGCAAGGGCACTGATCCTTTGGGAGAATCTCTTGAACCTTCTTATTGAACCATTGATTGAACCGTTTGATTAAACCAACCAGTTGAACCAATAATGGTTCAATAGTTCAATGGTTTAATGGTTCAATGGTGCGTCTTGCTCATTCAATTGACCATTTGAACCACTCACTTTGAACCATTTGATTGAACCCCTTGATTCAATCGAATGATTGAACCATTGATTAAACCAAGCTGACTGAACCAAGTCGATTGAACTGACTGCTTGAACCAAAGATGAACCAACTGAGTGAACCAACTAATTAAACCATTGATTAAACCAAGCCAACTGAACCAAGTCGATTGAACTGACTACTTGAACCAAAGATGAACCAACTGAGTGAAGCAACTGATTGAACTAATAATTGAACCATTGATTGAACCAAGCCGATTGAACCAAGTCAATTGAACCGACTACTTGAACCAAAGATGAACCAACTGAGTGAACCAACTGATTAAACCAACAATGGTTCAACAGTTCAATGGTTCAAAGTTCAAAATTCTTAACTCTTGGAAAGATCATGTTATTGAACCCCGATGTTGAGCCACTTTTCCAACCTTAAGGAAAAGTGTCTTGAATCATTTCTTTCTTTCTTTCCTTACGAATTTCTTCAGACAAAATGTCTGAAGAAGCTTTGTAAAATCCCCTTGCATTCTTTGAACTGGTTCATCTTCTGTCGAAAGACTTGTGCAACCTGAATTATGTTGGCTCAGAATAGCAAGGGAAGAAGGTGACTGATTTTGGCCTATTGGACCAAAAATGGTCAACACCTCCAACATGGTCAAATGAAATGACAAAGTCTATTCAAAGAATAAGATAAAATTGTCAAATTTTGCCACCTTTAGTTTTACCTAGTAATAGTCTAAAGATTATTGAAACAGATGCTTCAAAATTATATTGGGGTGCAGTTCTTAAATAAAGGTTGTTAGATGATTTAGAAAAACCCTACAGATTTGCTTTAAAAAAAATAAATAAGCTCAGAAAAATTATCACTCTACTCACAAAGAAATCTTGATGTTATTAAGGTTATTCAAGCTTTTATGTTCTTTGTGAGATCAAAAAAAATTCTTGTTAGATCTTATTTAAATAATTTTATGAGTATTCTTCATTATATTGATAATCTAGAGAAAGGATCTATGAGCAATTTAACCAGGTGGGCAACATTTCTATCAAACTTTGATTTCTTTGTTGAACATATTTTAGGAAAAAAAATTGCCTTATTGATTTTATATCTAGAGAATTTAATTTCAAACAATCAGTCATGGCAGTAACAGTTACTAAAGTTCATGAATAATTTCATCAGCATATATGGAGATCCACTCCATCGGTTGCTAATCAGTTAACTCATAAAATCAATGCCCTCACAAAAAAATCTCATGAAGCCTCTGTAGAACTCAATAATACTCATTTGACATGGACATCTTAGTTTGAAGAACCTAATGACAAAAAGTGGTGTTCAACAATAATGTTATATCATAAAACTAATAATCCAAGGATTATTGGTATAAATAATCTATTTAATAATTTTATTTGCAGACATGGTTTTGAATTCGTAATCCAATGGTCTAATTTTTGACCAAGTTTTAATCCTATAGTAGAGAATTTTTGGTCATCTACTAAATTTATAAATTATTTATTTGAATTTTTAGATTATATTATGCTAATGAAAGCTTCTGATGATCATGATATTTGTATTCCTCCAGATCAAATGAGAAATATATTTATTATTTTAAGGATACCTTTCAGGATTAAATTTGAAATATTTTTAATTCAATATTTTTAAGCTAATATACATGCCCATTTTTCTCTTGCACAATCGTTAATGGCTCTTTGGAAGTAGTTCACTATAAGTCATCAAAATGTGTTTCTTCCTACACCTGGTGGTCATATTTTAAGGATTCTATCAACTTTGTACATAGACCACAATGACTTTAAGTTTGATGATGACAACTATTATTCTCCCCAAAAAAATATGAATTCAATGATGATAATTGAATTGATATAAAGATTAGTTATGGGGTCTATCCAGAGCCATGATTGTGGGAATGATAACCCTCTTTTATTATTTGTGGACCTCACCACTTTTAAAAAGGTCGTAACCTATCATCTGTGTCAGTAGATTTTTTATTCTTTTGTGTATTTGGTAGTACGTAGTGGGCCCATAACCCACTAACCTTTGGCATCTTGCCTTCTATCTATTGATTTGGCATCTTTATGTCAATTGTTGATCTTCTCATTTCATCCTATAATTATAAGGAGTTCTTCATGTCATCAGCATTGAATGCCTAGAGTCTTGTGTCTAAGCCTTAGGAGAAAAGTGTATGCTCTTTGCTTGCCCTTTCTATTGGATCTTACGAATCAAAAACTTTTCTTAAAAATAATATTTATAATATATTTCTTGTGTGGAATCACTCTACTATATGTTGTATTTGCTTGTTTGTAATGTTTTATAATCATGTTGTGTAGTCTTTAAGAGTGTGATCTTATGTTTAATAGTATCAGAGCCATGTCAATACTCTATCAGGATTATGTTACTTTTGTAATATTTCTTTGATATATCAATAAAATTTTACTTTCATCTCTTGCTCTTTGTATCTATCTTTTTATTATTCTGGTCTTTTGTCTCCATATCATCTTAAAATAATAGGGAAGGGAATGATCCTGTAAATTCATGAGAAAGGTGTGATTGAGGATCTATATAGTACCGATGGTACAAAGACTATGGATACATCAAACTAGATAAATTTTGATACTATAGGTATATCAAATGCATGTAATCTCTCTCTGATATATCTGTTGGTTCATTATTTTCTACAAATAAAGCAACTATAGAATTTAATGAAGAAAATCCTAGTCTTGAATGGAAGCTCTCAACTCTTAAGGCCATAAATGTATATGATAAATTTTCACCATTTTATTTAATTATTAAAACCACCATAAAATTTTCTAAAAATGTTATCCAAGTTAATCAGAATGATGATTATAAATACCACTTGCAAATAGTTGATTATAAAACTATCTGATAGTTAAAATCTCAATCTAAATATAAGTTTTTGTATATTGGAGTTGTTATTATTTATGTTTTTCCTTTATTCAGAAAAGGTCTGAATGTCAGTATTTTAGGATGTTTACTTGATAATAGACATAAAAAATTTAGTGCTTGCTTACAAAATAATTTACAAAATGGTCTTCATGATGGCCCAATTTTCATAATTGTGTATCCCAATTATCCAATTGGCATTCATCAGGAAGAAAACCTCAATAAAGTCTTGAATATCTTCCTTTAAACTCATGGATTAGATATGATCCTTGGATCTTGTCCTCTTGATATTAAATATCAGGTCATGTATCACCTAATGAACACCCTTCATTCTGCCATCAAGCACACTCTCACATAAGGCAAAAGTGTGGTGTGTCATGCTACAGAAAATAGTTAGATAATCCTAGCTGAATCAATATCTTAGTTTGACCTTAAATTTTCTATAAAATGGATAGTAGACACAGACTTTATTCAAAAATCCAAGAAATCCTTAACATTTACTACATCTATAAAATATTTGCCAAACAAATCTATTATCATATTTGACTCTCATAATGATCTAAAAGACCATATGTTAAATATATAATTGTAGTAATCCTTGCCTCTAATCAGTCCTCACTATCTGTATCTCAAGAAAGTCCATGACCCTCAAATAGATTCATATTACTGTATTTATTGCCAAAAAATCATAAGTCATCCATATCAATCCAGTATTCACATGGTTAAAAGAGATTTAGCCATAGAAAGACTGCTTGAAAAAAATAAGAAGTTACTTGTTAAAGCCAAAAGAATTAATTAGAAGAAACTTCTAAATAAAATATTAGAAAAAAAGAAGAGGAAGGTCATGTATGGAAAACTCCTCTGGGAGATGAATCATACACAAAAAAAATATTTCTAAAGCATATTGATTTCAATCAATATTAACCTAATGGAAAATAAAAAGCACAAATGTATAATCTCAGATCTACTGACAAGAGTCTTGATCAGTCTACAAAAGTTAAGTTAATGGATTGGAATAATCTTGAAACTAAATGTTTGAATAATAAAGTCTTATAAATACATCAAAGTCTTGATCAGGTTTCTAAAATGTTAAAAAGTATTGAGTTATATTAGAAAAGAGAAATTACTAGAATTATTAATGTTTTGAATGATAATATTACTACCCATCATAGTTAGTTTATACAAAAAATAGATAATGAATCCAGCAATATTAGATTACAGCAACTATCTATTAAAACAAAGATAGATGATATGATTTCTCAGGAAAAGGTTATCAATTAAAGTCAAGATCAACTTAAGACTAGTATTGCTTCTATTGAGACAGATTTGAAAATTTAAATTTCTACTCGAAAGACAAAATAGGAAGAAGCATATCAGGAAATCAAATAGCTATCTTCAGCCTCTGATAGCATAGCTTGAGAAATTATAAACTAAAATTCTAGCTTATCTTCTATTCCTAATATTTTGGATTCACTAAAAGATAAAGGACAATCTTCTCAGCAACAATCAAAAATTATTGTTTCAAAATATATTGATTACAGTCAAAATATTCATTCTTGGCAAAATGTTTTAAAAATAAAAAAAGAATCATTCACGAAATCTAAATCAAAAAGTTTGCCTAATTTTGAGAAATCTATGGATAAGATCTTCCAAGTAGTTCTGACAAAAATTGAATGTACTGAAATTGAAAGTTATTTTGATATAGTAGAATCTTCGAAGTCAAGACCTCCAATAGATTCTTAAATAAGAACATTGAACCTTCAACCTTTCTTCTAAAAATTTAATTATGAACCATAAGAAAGAAGAAAAAAATGATTTATGTAATGTAAGCTTAGGCCAGTGTATAAATTCATGGTCTTAAGAAAGATCCTTTCAGTGTTAGTTAATAAATTACAAATGGATTCATAAGAAATATCAAATAATGGTGGGATGCTAGTGGTCCAATGTTTCATGAAAGTATATACACTCATCTAGAACCTATTTTTGCACTCTACAATGCTTTGCTTTTTAAATTTGTTGGCACACTTGATAATGATAAAGAAGCAAATAAAGCAAAGTTTCTTAAATCCCAATTGTGTGATATGACTAGGCTAGATGAATATATGTGTTATATGGAGAATATATTCTATAATACTAGAGAAATCTTTAATCCAGCATATAAGATTAGGTATATAGAATCCTTTTCTAAATAATTTTCCACAAATTACAAAGTTGTTATGGGTGATAATCTTCCAACTATGTCCTTTGGAAGGATAAATCAAAATATTAAAGCAGTTAATGAAAGGTTATGTGTAGAAAGAAAGGCACAGAAAGAAACTATGAAGTTTTACAAATAGATTGGTGTCAAATTCTATAATTCTATTGATGATAATATTAGTTGTATGGATGTGCATAGATATAGACAGTACCAAAAGAATAATTAATCTCATTTTGGAAAATGCTCCTCAGAAAAATAATTTACTTATATTAAGCCTTGGAATCCTAGATAAATGCTCTTCGGAAAAAGAATTTACTTATATTAAGCCTTGGAAGCCTAGACTTATAGCTAGGCTTCCAAGGCTTATTATAAGTAAATTCTTTATATGAGGAGCATTTTTAAGAATGAGATTTTTTCTTCTTTTTATATTGTCTATATCTATTCACATCTATACAACCAAATTATCATCAATAGAATTACAAAATTTGGCACCAATTTGTTTGTGAAACTTCATAGTTTCTTTCTATGCCTTTCTTTTTGCACATAACCTTTCATTAACTGATTTAATATTCTGATTTATTCTTCCAAAGGACATAGTTGGAAGATTATCACCCATAGTAGCTTTGTACTTGGTAGAAAAATATTCTATATACCTAATCTTATATGTTGGATTAAATATTTCTCTAGTATTATAGAATAGATTCTCCATATAGCACATATATTCATCTAGCCTAGTCATATCACACAATTGGAATTTAAAAAACTTTGCTTTGTTTACTTCTTTATCATTATCAAGTTTGTGAACAAATTTAAAAATTAAAGTATTATAGAGTGCAAAAATATGTTCTAGATGAGTATATATACTTTCATGAAACACTGGACCACTAGCATCCCACCATTTTTTGATATTTCCTATGAACCCATTTACAATTAATTGACTAACACTGAAAGGATCTTTCTTAAGACAATGAATTTTTACATTGTCCCAAACTAACATTGCATGAATCATTTCTTTCTTTTTTTTTGGTGGTTCATAATTAAATTTTTAGAAGAAAGGTTGAAGGTTCAATGTTCTTATTTGAGAATCTAGGAGGTCTGGACTTTGAAGATTTTCCTATATCAAAATAGCTTTTAGTTTCAGTAAGTTTGATTTTTTTCATACCTACTTGGAATATCTTATCCAGATATTTCTCAAAATTAGTTAGACTTTTTTATTTAGATTTCATGAATGATTCTCTTTGTATCTTTAAAACATTTTACCAAGAATGAATATTTTGACTATAATCAATATATTTTGAAACAATAATTGGTGGTTGTTGCTGAGAAGATTATCCTTTGTCTTTTAGTGAATCTAAAATATCAAGAATAGAAAATAAGCTAGAATTTTGGTTTATAATTTCTCTAGCTATGTTATCAGAGGTTAAAGATAGTTGTTTGATTTTTTGGTGTGCTTCTTCCTGTATTGTCTCAAGAGTAGTAATTTGAGTTTTCAAATCTATCTCAATAGAAGCCATACTAGTCTCAAGTTGATCTTGACATTGACTGATAACCTTTTCCTGAGCAATCATATCATCTACCTTTGTTTCAACAGATAGTTATTGTAGTCTAATACTATTGGATTCATTATCTATTTTTTGGATAAGTTGACTATGATGAGTAGTAATATTATCATTCAAAACATTAATAGCTCTGGTAACTTTTCCTAATACCATTAAACACAAGATCATTTAGCAGCCATGACTTATTGATACCATAAATAAAATATATCAGAGAAATATTATAGAAGACTAAATGACGTCTTCTAAGTCAGAATCACCAAATTATGAGATTAACAGGAGTAACCACATATGAGATAACAATTTAATAATCCATAATCAATATGAGTTATTACCAGTTAAGCCTCATATCTATATAATAACTCATACCTTCATTATCTTAATGATTCAAGATTAAGAATAAAACATAAATGAATTAATATCATTAAACTGATATGTTAATGTAACAGAAAAGAGTAACCCTATTATGAATGTAGAAACTTACTATGGATAGAATAATAATCAGATAGTGAACATGAGGACTGGAGAAATAATGAATATTATCATCAGATAATCATGATTAATGAACAATCCCATTTAATCTTAATTACCTATGGTCATATATGTATTAATAAAATCCATACCCCAACATTAAAGATCAGAGTTAATCTTATATTTAGACTGGGATTTTAATTGTCAAATTCATACCATATATAATTGGGTTATTATTAATCTATCAAGATTATGTTGCTTCTATAATATTTCTCTAATATATCAATAAAAATTTACTTTCATATCTTGTTATCTGTATCTATCTTGTTGTTATTTTGGTCTTTTATCTCCATATCATCTTCAGATAATAGGGAAGGGAATGATCTAGATGACTTATGAATTTTTAGCAAATAATATAGTAATATGAATCTATTTGAGGGTCATGGAATTTCTTGAGATGTAGATAGTGAGGATTGATTGGAGACAAGGGTTGATGTAATTATATATTCAACATATGGTCTTTTAGATTGTTCTGAGAGTCAAATATGATAATAGATTTGTTTGGAAAATCTTTTACAAATGTAGTAAATGATAAGGATTTCTTGGGTTTTTGAATAAATTATGTGTTTACTATCCATTTTTTAGAAAATTTAAGGTCAAACTAAGATATTGATTTAGCTAGGATTATCTGACCATTTTTTGTAGTGTGACCCACCATGCTTTTGCCTTGCACGAGAGTGTGCTTGATGGTAGGATGAAGGGTATTCATTAGGTGATACATGACCTGGTATTTAACAACAAGAAGATAAGATCCATATATAACTCAATATTATACTTATTGGCAATAGATATAGCAATCAATAGATTATATTAATTCTTAGATCCTAATATTTAAGTATCAATAGATTCTATTGATTCAATCATAGATTAGTAACATATATCTAGGTTACTGAATATATTGATTATATATAGACATATAATTTACTAAATGACCTGATATTTAATAGAAAGAGGACAAGATCTAGGGATCATATCTAATCCATGAGTTTGAAGGAAGAGCTTCAAGATTTTATTGAGGTTTTCTTCCTGATGAATGGCAATTAGATAATTGGGATACACAATCATGAAAATTGGATAACCAATAATGACATTGACTCACCATCTTATATACATTATGTTGAATCATGAATACTATTAAAGTTTAGATGATACATTATGTTGAATCATGAATAACTCAATTATAACATAGTTTCTAGATTATATTATGTTGAATATAAGATTGATGATACCATTAAACATAGGATCACACTCTTAAAGACTACACAATGTGATTACAAGACATTATAGACAACCTAATAAAACATATAGTAGAGTGATTCCATAAAAGAAACATATTATAAACATCATATCTAAGAAAAAAAATTGATTCATAGGATCCCATAGAGAGCACAAGTGAAGAGCATACATTTTTTTCCTAAGGCTTAGACTTAATAATCTAGGCATTCAATGCTTATGACACGAAGAACTCGTCATATTTATAGGATGAAATGAGAAGATCAATGATCACCATAAAGATGCAAAATCAATGGATACAAAACAAGATGCCAAAGGTTAGAGGGTTATGGGTCCATTGCACACCACTAACTACACAAAAGAACAAGGAATTTGTTGACATGGCCGATAGGTTACCACCTTTTTAAAAATGGTGAGGTCCACAGATAACAAAAGAGGGTTATCATGCACACATTCATGACTACAGACAGACCATGTAACTAGTCTTTATATCAATTCAACCATCACCATTGAATTTGTATTCTCCTTAGGGAGAATAATGGTTATCATCATTAGAATCAAAGTCATTGTGGTCCATGTACAAAGTTTATGGAATCCTTAAAATATAACCGCTGGGTGTAGGAGGAAACACAGCTTGATGACTTATAGTGAACCGCTTCCAAAGAGCTGCTAATGATTATGTAGGAGTAAAACTGACATGTAGATTAGCTTGAAAATATTAAACTAAAAATATTTCAAATTTAATATTGAAAGGTATCCTTAAATAAATAAATATATTTCTCACTTGATCTAGAGGAATATGAATAGCAGGATCATCAAAAGTTTTCATTGGCATAATATAATCTAAAAATTCAAATAAATAATCTAAAATTTTAGTAGATAACCAAAAATTCTCTACTATAGGATTAAAACTTGGCTAGAAGGTAGACCATTAGATTAGGAATTCAAAACCATGTCTGCAAATGAAATTCTTAAATAGATTATTTATACCAGTAATCCTTGGATTATTAGCTTCATGATATAACATTATTGCTGAACACCATATTTTGTCCTTAGGTTCTTGAAACTAAGATGTCCATGCCAAATGAGTATTATTGAGTTCTACAGAGACTTCATGAGGATTTTTTATGAGTGCATTGATTTCATGAATTAACTGATTAGCAATAGATGGAGTGGATCTCTATATATACTAATGAAATTCTTTACAAACTTTAGTAATTATTACTACCATGACTGACTGTTCATAATTAAATTCTCTAGATATAAAATTAGGAAGGCAATTCTTTTTTTTATAAATATGTTCAATAGAGAAATCAAAATCAAACAAAAATATTGCCCACCTAGTTAACCTGCTCACAGATTTTTTCCTTAGGTTATCAGTAGAATGAAGAATACTCACAAAATTATTTAAAATAGATCTAACAAAAAAAAAATTTGATCTCACAAAGAACATAAAAGCTTGAATAGCCTTAATAACAGAAAGAATTTCTTTGTGAGTAAAGTGATAATTTTTTTGAGCCTATTCAAAATTTCTTGAAGCAAATCTACAAGGTTTTTTTGAACCATCTGACAGCGTTTTTTTAAGAAATGCACCCCAATATAATTCTGAATCATCTATTGCAATAATCTTTACACCATTATCAGGTAAAATTAAAGGTGTCAATTTTTAACAATTTTATTTTATTCTTTGAATAGCCTGTCATTTCATCTGATCATGCTAGAAGATTTTTTATTAGCCTTTTATTTAGAAGTATTCTATCTTCTCCAATATTAAAATAATACCCTGCTACATAGTTTACACAACCAAGAAATTTTTGTACAAATTTTTTATCTTTGACCTCATCAAGAAAATTCTTAATATTCTTCAAAACATGTTCTGAACTACAACTTCTCCTAATTTTATAATAACTCCTAAAAACTCAATCTCATCTCTAAAAACTAACATTTTTTTATAGAACTAAACCATTATCAAACACAATCTGATAGAATTGTTCTAGATGGTTTAGATGATCTTTAAGAGATTTTGAGAAAACTAATATATCATCTATGAAGATTACTCATAAAATTATTTAAAATAGATCTAACAAGAAATTTTTTTGATCTCACAAAGAACATAAAAGCTTGAATAGCCTTAATAACAGCAAGAATTTCTTTGTGAGTAAAGTGATAATTTTTTTGAGCCTATTCAAAATTTCTTGAAGCAAATCTACAAGGTTTTTTTGAACCATCTGACAGCCTTTTTTTAAGAAATGCACCGCAATATAATTCTAAAGCATCTATTGCAATAATCTTTACACCATTATCAAGTAAAATTAAAGGTGGCAATTTTTAACAATTTTATTTTATTCTTTGAATAGCCTGTCATTTCATCTGATCATGTTGGAAGATTTTTTATTAGCCTTTTGTTTATAAGTATTCTATCTTGTACAATATTATAATAATAACCTGCTACATAGTTTACACAACCAAGAATTTCTTGTACAAATTTTTTATCTTTGACCTCATCAAGAAAATTCTTAATATTCTTCAAAGCATGTTCTGAACTACAACTTCTCCTAATTTTTTAATAACTCCTAAAAACTCAATCTCATATCTAAAAACTGACATTTTTTTTATAGAACTAAACCATTATCAAACACAATCTGATAGAATTGTTCTAGATGGTTTAGATGATCTTTAAGAGATTTTGAGAAAACTAATATATCATCTATGAAGAATACTCATAAAATTATTTAAAATAGATCTAACGAGAAATTTTTTTGATCTCACAAAGAACATAAAAGCTTGAATAGCCTTAATAACAGCAAGAATTTCTTTGTTAGTAAAGTGATAATTTTTTTGAGCCTATTCAAAATTTCTTGAAGCAAATCTACAAAGTTTTTTTGAACCATCTGACAGCCTTTTTTTAATAAATGCACCCCAATATAATTCTGAAGCATCTATTGCAATAATATTTACACCATTATCAAGTAAAATTAAAGGTGGCAATTTTTAACAATTTTATTTTATTCTTTGAATAGCCTGTCATTTCATCTGATCATGTTGGAAGATTTTTTATTAGCCTTTTGTTTAGAAGTATTCTATCTTGTACAATATTATAATAATAACATGCTACATAGTTTACACAACCAAGTAATTTTTGTACAAATTTTTTATCTTTGACCTCATCAAGAAAATTCTTAATATTCTTCAAAACATGTTCTGAACTACAACTTCTCCTAATTTTATAATAACTCCTAAGAACTCAATCTCATCTCTAAAAATTGACATTTTTTTAATAGAACTAAACCATTATCAAACACAATCTGATAGAATTGTTCTAAATGGTTTAGATGATCTTTAAGAGATTTTGAAAAAACTAATATATCATCTATATAGACAATGATAAAATCAAACTAAGTTAAGAAAATCTTGTTCATCATTTATTGAAATATGCTAGGAGTAGTATTTAAGCTAAAGGGTAAGACATTCTATTCATATTATCCAAATGGAGTGACAAATACAGTCTTATATCTATCTTATTCTGCTACTTGTATGTGCCAAAATTTTAATTTTAAATCAAATTTAATGTAAACTTTACTTCCACTTATTCTCTACAAAATTTTATCTTTTGAAGGAATAGGATGTTGAACAGTTTAAATATATTTATTATGAAGAACATAATTTATGACTAATTTCTTCTTTCTACTTATTTGTTCTGATCTTGTATTTACAAAAAATGCTTCACAAGCCCAAGGGCTATTAGAATCTCTTATCAAACTTTGTTCCTTTAATTGTTGTATTTCCTAAAAACATTCCTTTCTGAGTGAAGGAGACATTCTTGAATGATGTGCCCTAAACTTGGGTTCTATTTCTTTACCATTTTTATCCTTTCCCATCTTTAGTTTAATTTTACATTCATGTATTTTTCTATCTCTGAATGCCAAAGTATTTTTAGAGCAACAATCTTTTTTGAATTTTTCAATTATTGGTTCAATACTAGTCTGATAAAGATTTAGATTTTGTTGTATCCATCTAGTATTAATTGGTTCTTTGATTTTTATTTCATAAGAATTTTGCATTCATATCTCAATTTTTTATATAAATAATATCTTTCTAAAAGAATTATTTCATGCAGCTAGATTGTAATAGGATTGAAAGTAGCCAGGTTATCTGAACCAATCATCATGTCATACATTGGCATCTCATGTTATACTATCTTAAATTGATAGATAGAGTCAGCAAACATAACATAAATAACTATAGAGAATTCTAAAACTACAAATTTTGTATTGAAAGTTAACTTATGAAAATCAGCTTTCCATATATCAGTAAGAATAGAATGATATCTAACAAGAGAAATATTAGCACCTGTGTCAAGCAGGACATCCAAGCTATATGATTTAAAACCATCTCATTTAATCTAAATTTCATATACTAGATTATTAGTATTATATACTAATATCTAATATATGTTTGAATTTTTTTGAGAGGTTTATCCCCCCTAAAAATAAGATTTGATCTCATTAGTTATTTGGAGCAATTTTTCTTCAAATATTTATTTATATTCATCAACAAGAGCTTCTTCTTTCATAAGATATTGTAATTCACTCTGAACTTTAGCTAAGAAGAGCTGAAGTTGGTAGAAATGCTTCTTTCTCCAAGTAGCTCTATCATATGTGTCGAGTTGATAGGCAGCTTCAATCGAATGAGATTTCTAATTTTTGGACTAAAATTTTTGGGACAAAATATATCCTTTTACCTTTTTTATGAGCTAAGTAGAGAGAATATTTTTTCTCAATAGCTACAATTTGTTGTTGTAAAAACATTTTTTCAAAGATCATAAATGTAAGAGTTTTAGCATCATCTTTCTTTGAGAAAACATATTTGTTAGGATAAACTCAATGCATCTAGAAAAGGAGAAAAAATCATATGAATCAAAAGTCTTATATCATAATCATAATTAGATGATTTATCTTCTGATTCAATGTCAACAAGATTTATATTTACTTGATTATCAAATTCATCACTATCTGACTCATATTGAAGTTCATCTTCATCTGAAACTAAAACATATTTATCTTCATTGATTTCATAATTATTCAAAAAATTAATCTTCTTGGATTCTTTTTTCTTATTAGGACATTTATTTACATAATGATCACCTTGATGGATGAAGCATTTGACTGACTTCTTTTAGAATCCATGTTTCTTTTTTTTGAATATCCGTTTAGGACTAAATTTCCTTTTCTGAGACTTATATCTAGGCTTCCAAAACTTAATATAAGTAAATTCTTTTTCTGAGGAGCATTTGTAAGAATGAGATTTCTTCTTCTTTATATACCATCTATATCTATGCACATCCATACAACCAAAATTATCATCAATAAAATTACAGAATTTGGCACTAATTTGTTTATGAAACTTCATAGTTTATTTTTATGCATTTTTTTTTACACATAATCTTTCATTAACTACTTTAATATTCTGATTTATCCTTTCAAAGGACATAATTTGAAGATTATCACCCATAGAAACTTTGTACTTGGTAGTAAAATATTCAAGAAAGGATTTTATATACCTGATCTTATATGATGGATTAAAGAATTTTCCAATATTATAGAATAGATTCTACATATAGCACATATATTCATCTAACCTAGTCATATCACACAATTAGGTTTGAATAAACTTTGATTTATTTTCTTCTTTATCATTATCAAGTGTGCTAACAAATTTAGAAAGTAAAGCATTATAGAGTGCAAAAATAGGTTCTGGATAAGTGTATATACTTTCATGGAACACTAGACCACTAACATCCCACTATTTTTTGATATTTATTATGAACCCATTTACAATTTATTGACTAACACTGAAAAGATCTTTCTTAAGACAATGATTTTGAACATTGGCCCAAGCTAACATTGCATGAATCATTTATTTTCTTTTATCTAGTGGTTCACAATTGAATTTTTACAACAAATATTGAAGGTTCAATGTTCTCATTTGAGAATCTAGTGTAGGTCTGGACTTTGAAGATTCTCTTATATCAAAATAGCTTTCAATTTCAATAGGTTCAATTTTTTTCATACCTACTTGGAAGATCTTATCTATAGATTTTTCAACGTCAGGCAAAAAAATATATTTACATTTCATGAATGATTTTCTTTGTATCTTTAAAACATTTTACCAAGAATGAATATTTTAACTGTAATCAATATGTTTTGAAACAATAATTTCTAGCTCTTGCTGAGAATATTATCCTTTGTCTTTTAGTGAATCTAGAATATCATGTATAAAAGATAAGTTAGAATTTTAGTTTATAATTTCTCTAGCTATGCTATCAGAGGCTGAAGATAGTTATTTGATTTTTTGATGTGCTTCTTCCTATTTTGTCTCGAGAGTAGTAATTTAAATATCAAAATAGCTTTCAATTTTAGTAGGTTCAATTTTTTTCATACCTACTTGGAAGATCTTATCTATAGATTTTTCAACGTCAGGCAAAAAAAATTATTTACATTTCATGAATGATTTTCTTTGTATCTTTAAAACATTTTACCAAGAATGAATATTTTAACTGTAATCAATATGTTTTGAAACAATAATTTCTAGCTCTTGCTGAGAATATTGTCCTTTGTCTTTTAGTGAATCTAGAATATCATGTATAAAAGATAAGTTAGAATTTTAGTTTATAATTTCTCTAGCTATGCTATCAGAGGCTAAAGATAGTTGTTTGATTTTTTGATGTGCTTCTTCCTATTTTGTCTCAAGAGTAGTAATTTAAGTTTTCAAATCTATCTCAATAGAAGCTATACTAGTCTTAAGTTGATCTTAACTTTGACTGATAACCTTTTCTTAAGAAATCATATCATCCACTTTTATTTTAACAGATAGTTGTTGTAGTTTAATACTGATGGATTCATTATCTATTTTTGAATAAGCTAACTATGATGGGTAGTAATATTAGCATTCAAAAAATTAATAGCTCTAGTAATTTCTCTTTTCTGATATAAATTAATACTCCTTAACTTTTTAAAAACCTGATCAAGACTTTGTTGTATTTCTAAGACTTTATTATTCAAACATTTAGTTATAAGATTATTATAATTCATTAACTTAATTTATGTAGACTGATCAAGACTCTTGTCAGTAGATCTGAGATAATACATTTGTGCTCTATATTTTCCATCGAGTGAATATTGATTGAAATCAACAGACTTTAAGAGTCTATTTTTTGTGTATGATTCATCTCTTAGAGGATTTTTCCATATATGACCTTCCTCTTCTTCTTTTCTAGTCTTTTCTCAAGAAGTTCCTTCCATATTAATTCTTTTGGCTTCAACAAGTAACTTCTTATTTTTTCCAAGCAGTCTTTCTATGACTAAATCTCTTTTAACCATATGAATACTAGATTGATCTGGATGACTTATGATTTTTTGGTAATCAATACAGTAATATGAATCTATTTGAGGGTCATAGACTTTCTTGAGATGTAGACAGTGAGAACTAATTGAGGTAAGGGTTGTTATAATTGTATATTCAACATATGGTCTTTTAGATCATTTTGAGTGTCAAATCTGATAATATATTTGTTTGGAAAATCTTTTACAGATGTAGCAAATAATAAAAATTTCTTGGGCTTTTGAACAAATTTTTTTGTCTACTATCTATTTTCTAGGAAATTTAAAGTCAAACCAAGAGATTGATTTAGCTAGAATTATCTGAATATTTTCTATAGCCTGACACACATTGCTTTTGCTTTGCACGGGAGTGTGCTTGACAGTAGGATAAAAGGTGTTCATTAGGTGATACATGACCTAGTATTTAACAACAAGAGGATAAGATCTAGGGATCATATTTAATCCATGAGTTTGAAAGAAGAGCTTCAAGACTTATCTGATCAAAGTCAGTCATCGTAGCTAAGTAATATTATTACTTAGCTACATCAGGATCTAGTTATTTCTAATGTTTTTGATTATGTTATCATATCTAATCATGACTACAATATTATAATTAAGTTATTCATGATTCAGTCTCCTAGTATCATCTGATCTTTAATAGTGTTCAATGTGGGTTACCTGATTTTCACAACTATGTATCCCAATTATGTGGTTACCATTCATCAAGAAGAAAACTTCAACAAAGTCTTGAAGCTCTTCCTTCAAACTCATGGATCAAATATGATCCCTAGATCTTGTCCTCTTACTTTTAAATATCAAGTCATGTATCACCTAATGAACACCCTTCATCCTATCATCAAGCACACTGTTATACAAGGCAAACGTGTGGTATCTCATGTTACAAAAAATAGTCAGATAATCTTAACTAAATTAGTCTCTTGGTCTATCCTTAATTTTCCCAAAAAATGAATAGTATAAATAGACTTTGTTTAGAAGCCCAAGAAATCCTTATCATTCACTACATTTATAAAAGATTTTTCAAACAAATCTATTATCAGATTTAACTCTTAAAATGATCTAAAAGACCATATATTGAATATACAATTATAGAAACCTTTGTCTCCAATTAGTCCTCACTGTCTGCATCTCAAAAAAGTCCATGACCTTCAAATAGATTCATATTACTGTATTGATTTCCAAAAATCATAAGTCATCTAGATCAATTCCAGTATTCACATAGTTAAAAGAGATTTAACCATAGAAAGACTGTTTGAGGAAAATAAGAAGTTACCTGTTGAAGCCAAAAGAATTAATATGGAAGGAACTTCTAGAGAAAAGAGTAGAAAAGAAGAAGAGGAAGGTCATATATGGAAAAGTCCTCTGAGATATGAATCATACACAGAAAAGGGATTCTCAAAGCCTATTGATTTTAATTAATATTCACTTGATAGAAAATATAGAGTACAAATGTATTATCTCAGGTCTACTAATAAGAGTCTTTATCAGTCTACAGAAGTTAAGTTAATGAATTAAAATAATCTTGCAACTAAATGTTTAAATAATAAAGTCTTAGAAATACAGCAAAGTCTTGATCAGGTTTCTAAAATATTAAAGAGTATTGAGTTATATCAGAAAAGAGAAATTACTAGAGCTATTAATATTTTGAATGATAATATTACTACCCATCATAGTCAGCTAATCCAAAAAATAGATATTGAATCTAGTAGTATTAGACTATATCAACAATATGTTGAAACAAAGGTAGATGATATGATTGCTCAGAAAAAGGTTGTCAATCAAAGTCAAGATCAACTTAAGCATTGTATAGCTTCTATTGAGATAGATTTGAAAACTCAAATTACTACTCTTGAGATAAAATAGGAAGAAGCACATCAATAAATCAAACATCTATCTTCAATGTCTGATAGCATAGCTAGAGAAATTATAAACCAAAATTTTAGCTTATCTTCTATTCATGATATTCTAGATTCACTAAAAGACAAAGGATAATCTTCTTAGTAACAGCTAGAAATTGTTGTTTCAAAACATACTGATTACAGTCAAAATATTCATTCTTGGCAAAATGTTTTTAAAAAATAAAAATAATCATTTACTAAATCTAAATCAAAAAGTCTATATGATTTTGATAAATCTTTGGATAAGATCTTCTAAGTAGGTATGCTACAATTTGAACCTACTAAAATTGAAAGCTATTTTGATATAGAAGAATCTTCAAAGTCCAGACCTCCACTAGATTCTCAAATAAGAACATTGAACCTTCAACTTTTATTTTGAAAATTTAATTATGAACCACTAGAAAGAAGGAAAGAAATGATTCATGCAATGTTAGATTGATCTAGTGTAAAAATCCATGGTTTTAAGAAATATCTTTTTAGTGTTAGTCAATAAATTTTAAATGGGTTCATAGAAAATATTAAACAATAGTGGGATGCTAGTGGTCCAATGTTTCATGAAAGTATATACACTCATTCAGGACCTATTTTTGCACTCTATAATACTTTACTTTCTGAATTTGTTAGAATACTTCATAATGATAAAGAAGCAAACAAAGCAAAGTTTCTCGAAGCCCAATTGTGTGATATGACTAGGCTAGATGAATATGTGTGTTATATGGAGAATCTATTCTATAATACAGGAGAAATATTTAATCTAGCATATAAGATTAGGTATATATAATCCTTTCTTGAATATTTTACTACCAAGTACAAAGCTATTATGGGTGATAATCTTCCAATTATATCTTTTAGAAGGATAAATCAAAATATTAAAGTAATTAATGAAAGGTTATATGTAGAAAAAAAATGTTTATATTAAGCCTTAGAAGCCTAAATATAAGTTTCAAAAAAAGAAATTTGGTTGTAGAAGGATATTAAAAAAAACATGGATTCTAAAAGAAGCCAATCAAAAGCTTCATTTGTCAAGGTGATCATTATGAAAATAAATTTCATAATAAGAAAAAAGAATCCAAGAAAATTAATTTTCTGAATAGCCATGGAATCAATGAAGATGAATATATTTTAGTTTTAGATGAAGATGAACTTCAATATGAGTCAGATATTTTGTAAGAAATATCAGATAGTGATGACTCTGGTAATCAAGTAAATATAAATCTTGTTGACACTAAATCAGAAGATGAATCATCTGATTATGATTCTGATATAAGATTTCAAATTCATATGATTTTTGCTCCTTTTCCAGATGTATTGACTTTATCTTAACAAATATCTTTCCTCAAAGAAAGATATGCTAAAACTCCTACATATATGATCTCTAAAAAAAAAAATTTACAACAAATTACAGTGGCTAATTAAAAATATTCTCTCTACTTAACTCAACAAAAAAGGCAAAAAGATATTTTGTCTTAAGAATTTTAGTCCAAAAATTAGAAAGCTCCTTTAGTTGAAGCTGTCTATCAACCCGACACATATGATAGAGCTACTTGGAAAAGAAACACATCTACCCTTCAAATATTCTTAACTAAAACTCAAACTGAATTGCAAGATCTTATGAAAGAAGCTCTTACTGATGAATATGAACAACTCTTTGAATAAGAATTGCTCCTAGTAACTAATGAGATCAAATCTCATTTTGAGGGGGGAAAAACCTCTCATAACAATTCAAACATACATCAAATATCAGTATGTAATACTAATAATTTAGTATATGAAATTTATATTAAATGAGATGGTTTTAAACCATATGGCTTAGATGTCCTACTTGACATAGGTGCTAATATTTCTCTTGTTAGATATCATTCTATTCTTGTTGATATATGGAAAGTTAATTTTCATAAATTGACTTTTAATACAAAAATTATAGTTTCAAAATTGTCTACAATTATTATTGTTATGTTTGGTGACCCTATCTATCATTTTAAGATATTACAACATGAGATGCCAATGTATGACATGATGATTAGTTTAGATAACTTGGTTACTTTCTATCCTATTAAAATTCAGCTGTATGAAATAATTCTTGTAGAAAAATATTCTTTATATAAGAAATCTAGATATGAATATATAATTCTTATGAAAGAAAAATAAAAAAAACTAGTTGATACCAAATGGATACAACAAAAGGTAAATCTTTGTCATGTTAGCATTGAACCAATAATTAAAAAACTCAAAAAATATTGCTGCTCTAAAAATCTTTTAGCATTCAGAGATAAAAAATACATGAATGGAAAATTGAACTAAAGATGGTAAAGGATAAAAATAACAAAGAAATAGAACCCAAGTTTAGAGAAAATCATTCAAGAATGTCTCCTTCACTCAGAGAGGAATGCTTTTAGGAAATAAAGCAATTAAAGGAACAATGTTTGATAAAATATTCTAATAACCCTTAGGTTTGTGAAGTATTTTATATAAATAAAAGATCAAAATAAATAAATGGAAAGAAGAAATTAGTCATAAATTAGGTTCCTCTTAATAAATATGTTTTACTTGTTTAACATCCTATTCATTCAAAAGATGAAATTTTGCAGAGAATAAGTGGAAGTAAAATTTAGATTAAATTTGATTTAAAATTAGGATTTTGGTAGATACAAGTAGCAAAACAAGATAGATATAAGACTGCATTTATCACTCCATTTGAATAATATGAATGGAATGTCTTACCCTTTAGCTTAAATAATGCTCCCAGCATATTACAGGAAATGATGAACAAGATTTTCTCAACTTATTCTGATTTTATCATTATCTTCATAGATGATATATTGGTTTTTTCAAAATCTCCTAAAGATCATCTAAACTATTTAGAACAATTCTATCAGATTATGTTTGATAATGGTTTAATTTTATTCAAGAAAAAAATATCAATTTTTAGAGATGAGATTGAATTCTTAAGAGTTACTATAAAATTAGAAGAAGTTACAGTTCAAGAACATGTTTTGAAGAATATTAAGAATTTTCCTGATGAGCTCAAAGATAAAAAATTACTACAAAGATTTTTTGGTTGTGTAAACTATGTAGTAGGTTATTATTATAATATTATATAGAAAAAAATACTTATAAACAAAAGGTTAACAAAAAATTCTCCAACATGGTCAAATGAAATAACAAAAGTTATTTAAAGAATAAAATAAAATTGTCAAAATTTACCACCTTTAGTTTTACCTATTAATGGTCTAAAGATTACTGAAACAGATGCTTTAGAACTATATTGGAGTGCATTTATTAAATAAAATTTGTTAGATGGTGTAGAAAAACCTTACAAATTTGTTTCAAGAAATTTTAAATAAGTTTAGAAAAATTATCACTCTACTCACAAAAAAATTCTTATTGTTATTAAGACTATTCAAGCTTTTATGTTCTTTTATGAGATCAAAAAAAATTCTTGTTAGATATGATTTAAATAACTTTATGAGTATTATTCATTCTACTGATAATCTAAAGAAAGAATCTGTGATTAGGTTAACTAGGTGAAAAACATTTTTGTCAGACTTTGATTTTTTTGTTGAACATATTTCTAAAAAAAAGAATTGCCTTACTAGTTTTATATCTAGAGAATTTAATTTAGAATAGTAAGTCATGGCATTAACAACTATTGAATTTCATGAAGAATTTTATTAGCATATATGGAGATCCACTCCATCTATTGTTAATTAGTAAACTCATAAAATCAATGCCCTCACAATAAAATCTCATGAAGCCTCTCCAAAACTCAATAATACTCATTTGACATGGACATCTCAGTTTCAAGAACCTGATGATAAAAAGGTGGTGTTTAACTATAATGTTATATCATGAAGCTAATAATTCAAAGATTATTGGTATAAATAATATATTTAATAATTTCATTTATAGACATCGTTTTGAATTCCTAATCCAATGGTGTACCTTCTGGCCAAGTTTTAATCCTACAGTAGAGAATTTCTACTCATCTGCTAAAATTTTAGATTATTTATATAAATTTTTGAATTATATTATGCTAATGAAAGCTTCTAATGATCCTATTGTTTATATTCCTCTAGATCAAGTGATAAATATATTTATTACTTTAAGGATACCTTTCAATATTAAATTTGAAATATTTTCAGTTTAACATTTCCAAGCTAATCTACATACCAGTTTAGCTGTCGTATAATCGTTAGTGGCTCTTTAGAAGCAGTTCACTATAAGTCATCAAATTGTGTTTCCTCTTACACCTAACGATCATATTTTAAGGATTCCATCAACTTTGTATATGGACCAATATGACTTTGATTTTGATGATGACAACCATTATTCTCCCCAAGGAGAATACAAATTCAATGATGATGATTGAATTGATATAAAGACTAGCTATGGGGTCCATCTATAGCCATGAATGTGGGCATGATAACCCTATTTTTTATTTATGGACCTCACTACTTTTAAAATAGTGGTAACTTATCGACATTGTTAGAAAATTCCTTGATCTTTTGTGTAGTTGGCGGTGCACAGTGGGCCCATAACCCACTAACCTTAGGCATCTTACCTTTCATCCATTGATTCAGCATCTTTGTGTCGACCATTGATCTTCTTATTTCATCCTATAAATATGAGGATTTATTCATGTCATAAGCATTCAATGCCTAGATTCTTGTGTCTAAGTCTTAGAAAAAAAGTGTATGCTCTTCACTTGCCCTCTCTGTGGAATCCTATGAATCAAAAACTTTTCTTAAAAATGATATTTATAATATGTTTCTTGTATGAATCACTCTACTATATATTGTATTAGCTTATCTATAATGTCTTATAATCATGTTGTGTAGTATTTAAGAGTGCAATCCTATGTTTAGTGGTACCTCACTCTGCAATATGTTGTATTAGCTTGTCTGTAATGTCTTGCAATCACATTGTGTAGTATTTAAGAGTGTGATTATGTGTTTAATGGTATCAAAGCTATGTCAATAATCTATCAGGATTATGTTACTTGACAAAACTATTTGATAGTTAAAATCCCAATCTAAATATAAGTTTTTGCATAGTGGAGTCATTACTGTTGGTGTTTTCCCTTTATTTAGAAAAGGGTTGAATGTCAATATTTTAAGATATTTTATTGAAGATAGATATACAAACTTTAGTGCTTATTTACAAAAAGTTTTTCAAATTGGTCTTCATGATAGCTCAATTTTCATAATTATGTATTCTAATTATCCAGTTGTCATTCATCAAAAATAAAACCTTAATAAAGTCTGGAAGCTCTTCCTTCAAACTCATGGATTAGATATGATCCATGTATCTTGTTCTCTTGTTAGATATCAGGTCATGTATCACCTAACAAACACCCTTCATCCTACCATTAATCACACTCGTACGTAAGGCAAAATCATAGTGTGTCATGCCATAAAAAATAGTCAGATAATCTTAGTTGAATCAATCTCTTGGTCTAACCATGGGTAGACAAATATTCAAAAAAAGAACCATGGGTTTCAAAAAAAGCCAATCAAATGCTTGTCAAAGTGATCATTATGCAAATAAATATCCTAATAAGAAAAAAGAATCCAAGAAGATTAATTTTTTGAATAGCCATGAAATTAATTAAGATGAATATGTTTTAGTTTCAGATGAAGATGAACTTCAATATGAGTCAGAGATTTTATAAAAATCATCATATAGTGATGACTCTGATAATCAAGTAAATATGAATCTTGTTTACATTGAGTCAGATGATGAATCATCTGATTATGATTCTGATATAAGATTTTAGATTCATATGATTTCTTCTTCTTTTCTAGATGCATTGAATTTATCCTAACAAATATCTTTCCTCAAAGAAAGATATGTTAAAACTCCTGTATATATGATCTCTGAAAGAATGGTTTTACAACAAATTACAGTTGCTAATTAAAAATATTCTCTCTACTTAGCTCAACAAAAAAGGCAAAAAGATATTTTGTCCCAAAAATTTTAGTCTAAAAATTAAAAAGTTCCTCCGATTGAAGCTACCTATCAACCTAACACATATGATAAAGCTACTTGGTGAAAGAAGCACATCTACCAGCTTTATCTCTTCTTAGTTAAAGCGTAGATTGAATTTCAAGATCTTATGAAAGAAGAAACTCTTACTAATGAACATGAATAACTCTTTGAAAAAAAATTACTCCAAGTAATTAATGAGATTGAATCTCATTTTGAGGGAGGAGAAACCTCTCATAATAATTCAAACATATATCAAATATTAGTATATAATGCTAATAATCTAGTATGTAAAATTAAGATTAAATAGGATGATTTTAAACCATATAGCTTAGATGTCTTGCTTGACACAGGTGTTGATATTTCTATTGCTAGATATCTTTCTATTTCTACTAATATGTGAAAAACTAATTTTAATAAGTTGACTTTCAATACAAAAATTATAGTTTCAAAATTGTCTATATTTATTTTTGTTATGCTTGGTGACACTATCTATCATTTTAAGATAGTACAAAATGAAATGCCAATGTATGACATGAGGATTGGTTTAGATAACCTAGCTACTTTCTATCCTATTACAATCTAGTCGCATGAAATAATTCTTTCAAAAAAATATTCTTTATATAAAAAATCTATATATGAATGCAAAATTCTTATGAAAGAAAAACTAAAGAAACCAGTTGATACCATATGCATAAATCAAAAGGTAAATATTTATCATGCTAGCATTGAACCAATATTTAAAAAAACTCAAAAAAGATTGTTGCTCTAAAAATATTTTAGCAATCAGAGATAGGAAAGTGCATGAATGCAAAATTAAACTAAAGATGATAAAGAATAAAAATGGCAAAGAAATAGAACCCAAGTTTAAGGCACATCATTCAAAAATGTCTCCACTCAAAGAGGAATGTTTTCAAGAAATAAAGCAATTAAAGGAACAAGGTTTGATAAGATATTCTAATATCCCATGGGCTTGTAAAGCATTTTATGTAAATAAAAGATCAGAACAAATAAGGGGAAAGAAGAGATTAGTCATAAATTATGTTCCTCTTAATAAATATATTTTACTTGTTCAGCATTTTATTCCTTCGAAAGATGAAATATTGCAGAGAATAAGTGGAAGTAAAGTTTATAGTAAATTTGATTTAAAATCAAGATTTTGGTAGATATAAGTAGCATAACAAGACAGGTATAAGACTGCATTTATCACTCTATTTGGAACAATATGAATGGAATGTCTTACCCTTAGGCTTAAAAACTACTCTTAGTATATTTCAAGAAATGATGAACAAGATTTTCTTAGCTTATTCTGATTTTATCATTGTCTACATAGATGATATATTGTTTTTTTTTAATCTCCTAAAGATCATCTAAACCATCTAGAACAATTCTATCAGATTTTGTTTGATAATGGTTTAGTTCTATTCGAGAAAAAAATGTCAATTTTTAGAGATGAAATTGAGTTCTTAGGAGTTATTATAAAATCAGAAGTTGTAGTTTAAAAAAACATGTTTTGAAGAATATTAAGAATTTTTTTGATGAACTCAAAGATAAAAAATTGCTATAAAAATTTCTTAGTTGTGTAAACTATATAGCAGATTATTATTATAATATTGCACAAGACAAAATACTTCTAAACAAAAGGCTAACAAAAAATCCTACAGCATGGTCAGATGAAATGATAAAGGTCGTTCAAAGAATAAAATAGAATTGTCAAAATTTGCCACCTTTAGTTTTATCTAGTAATGGTCTAAAGATTATTGAAACAAATGCTTCAAAAATATATTGAAGTGTAGTTCTTAAAGAAAGGATGTCAGATGGTTCAAAAAACCCTATAGATTTGATTCAAGAAATTTTAAATAAGCTCAAAAAAATTATCACTCTACTCACAAAAAAAAAATTGTTGTTATTAAGGCTATTCAAGCTCTTATATTTTTCATGAGATCAAAAAAAAATCTTATTAGATCTGATTTAAATAATTTTATGAGTATTTTTCATTCTACTGATAATCTAAAGAAAGGATCTATGAGTAGATTAACCAGGTGGGTAACATTTCTATCAAATTTTGATTTCTCTATTGAACATATTTCTAGAAAAAAGAATTGTTGTACTAATTTTATATCTAGAGAATTTAATTCTAAACAGTTAGTCATGGAAGTAACAATTACTAAAGTTCATGAAGAATTTCATTAGCATATATGGAGATCCACTCCATCTGTTACTAATCAGTTAACTCATAAAATTAATGCTCTCACAAAAAAATATTATGAACCTTTGTAGAACTCAATAATACTCATTTGGCATGGACATCTCAGTTTCAAGAACCTGACGGTAAAAGGTGGTGTTCAACAATAATGTTAAATTATGAAGCTAATAATCCAAGGATTACTTGTATAAATAATCCATTTAGAAATTCATTTGCAGACATAGTTTTGAATTCCTAATCTAATGGTCTACATAATGGCCAAGTTTTAATCTTATAGTAAAAAATTTTTGGTCATCTGCTAAAATTCTAGATTATTTGTTTGAATTTTTAGATTATATTATGCCAATGAAATCTTCTGATGGTCTCATTGTTAATATTCCTCCAGATGAAGTGAGAAATATATTTATTTCTTTAAAGATACTTTTTAGGATTAAATTTAAACTATTTTTAGTTCAACATTTCCAAGCTAATTTACAGGCCAGTTTAGCTCTTGCACAACTGTTAGCAGATCTTTAGAAGTAATTCACTATAAGTCATCAAGTTGTGTTTCCTCTTACACCTGGCAGTCATATTTTAAGAATTCCATCAACTTTGTATATAGACCACAATGACTTTGATTCTGATAATGATAACCATTATTCTACCCAAGGAAAATATGAATTCAATGATGATGATTAAATTGATATAAAGACTAGTTACAGGGTCTATCCATAGCCATGATAACCCTCTTTTATTATTTTTAGACCTCACTAATTTTAAGAAGGTGATAACTTGTCAACCGTGTCAACAGATTCTTTATTCTTTTTTGTAGTTGGTGGTGCGTAGTAGGCCTATAACCCACTAACCTTTGGCATCTTGCATCCTGTCTATTGATTTGGCATCTTTGCGTTAATCATTGATCTTCTCATTTCATCTTATAAATATGAGTTCTTCATGTTATAAGCATTGAATGCCTAGAGTCTTATGTCTAAGACTTAGGAGAAAAGTGTATGCTCTTCGCTTGCTCTATATGTGGGATCTTGCAAATCAGAAACTTTTATTAGAAATGATGTCTATAATATGTTTCTTATGTGGAATCACTCTATTATATATTATATTAGCTTGTCTATAATGTTATGTAATCACATTATGTAGACTTTAAAAATGCGATCTTGTGTTTAATAGTTAACCCACTAACCTTTGGCATCTTACCTTCTATCCATTGATTTATCATCTTTATGTTGACTATTGATCTCTCATTTCATCCTATAAATATGAGGATTTCTTCATGTCATAAGCATTGAATTCCTAGAGTCTTGTGTCTAAGTCTTAGGAGAAAAATGTATGCTCTTTGTTTTCCCTCTCTGTGGGATCCTGTGAATCAAAAACTTTTCTTAAAAATGATTTTTATAATATGATTTTGGTGTGGAATCACTCTGCTATATGTTGTATTAGCTTGTTTTTAATGTCTTGTAATTACATTCTGTAGTCTTTAAGAGTGTGATCAGGTGTTTAATGGTATCAAAACCATGTCAATACTCTATCAAGATTATGTTGTTTCTATAATATTTCTCTGATATATCAATAAAATTTTACTTTCAGCTCTTAAGCTTTGTATCTATCTTATTGTTATTCTAGTTTCTTATCTCCATATCATCTTCAAACAATAGGAAAGAGAATGATTCTATAAAGTCACGAGGAAGGCATGATTAAGGATCTGTATAGTACTGAAAATATGAAGACTATGGATGCATCAAACTAGATAACTCTTGATACTATAGGTACATCAGATGTCTGTACTCTCTCTGATATATCTATTAGTTTATTCTTTTCTTCAAATGAAGCAACTATAGAATTTAATGAAAAAAATCCTAGTCCTGAATGGAAGCTCCCAACTCTTAAGGCCACAAATGTATATGATAAATTTTCAACATTTCATTTAATTGATAAAACCACCATAAAAGTTTTTAAAAATGTTATCCAAGTTAAGCAGATTGATGATTATAAACACCACTTACAAATATTTGATGACAAAACTATATGATAGTTAAAATCCTAATCTAAATATAAGTTTTTGCATTTTGGAGTTGTTATTATTGGTGTTTTCCATTTATTCAAAAAAAATTAAATTTTAGTATTTTAAGATGTTTGCTTGATAATAGACATACAAACTTTAGTGCTTGGTTACAAAATTGGTCTTCATGATGGCCCAATTTTCAAAACTATGTATACCAACTATACGGTTGCCATTCATCAAGAAGCAAACCTCAATAAAGTCATGAAGCTCTTCCTTTAAAATCATGGATTAGATATGATCTCTGGATCTTGTCCTCTTGCTGTTAAATATTAGGTCATGTATCACCTAATGAACACCCTTCATCCTGTCCTCAATCACACTCTCATGTAAGGCAAAAACATGGCGTGTCATGTTATAGAAAATATTCAGATAATCTCAGTTGAATCAATCTCTTGGACTGACCTTAAGTTTCTCAAAAAATAGATAGTAGACACAAACTTTCTTTAGAAGCCCAAGAAATCCTTATCATTTGTTATATCTGTAAAATATTTAACAAACAAATATATTATCAGATTTAACTCTGAGAATGATCTAAAAGACCATATGGTAAATATATAATTGCAGCAACCCTTGCATGCAATCAATCCTCATTGTTTGCATCTCAAAAAAGTCTATGACTCTCAAATAGATTAATATTACTGTATTGATTGCCAAAAAATCATAAGTCATCTAGATCAATCCAGTATTCACATGGTTAAAAAATATTTAGCCATAGAAATATATTTATCACCTCTCCATTCTTTGATATTTTCTATGAATCTATTTGTAATTTGTTGACTAACACTGAAAGGATCTTTCTTAAGACCATGAATTTATACACTGGCACAAGTTAACATTGCATGAATCATTTCTTTCCTTCTTTCTGGTGGTTCACAATTGAATTTCTAGAAGAAAGGTTGAAGGTTCATTATTCTTATTTGAGAATCTAGTAGAGGTCTGGACTTTGAAGATTCTCCTATATCAAAATAGCTTTCAGTTTTAGTAGGTTTAATTTTTACCATACCTACTTGGAAGATCTTATCTAGAGATTTGTTAGAATCATGTAGACTTTTTGATTTAGATTTCGTGATTGATTCTCTTTGTATCTTTAAAACATTTTACCAAAAATGAATATTTTGACTATAATCAATATGTTTTGAAGCAACAAGTTTTGGATGTTGCTGAGAAGATTGTCCTTTGTATTTTAGTGAATCAAGAATATTAGAAATAAAAGATAAGCTAGAATTTTGGTTTATAATTTCTCTAACTGTGTTAGCAGAGGCTGAAGATAGTTGTTTGATTTCCTGATGTGTTTCTTCATATTTTGTTTCAAGAGTAGCAATTTGAGTTTTCAGATCTATTTCAATAGAATCCATACTAGTCTTAAATTGATCTTGACTTTAATAGATAACCTTTCCCTGAGAAATCATATCATCTATCTTTGTTTCAACATATTGTTGCTATAGTCTAATACTATTAGATTCATTATCTATTTTTTGGATAAGCTGACTATGATAGGTAGTAATATTATCATTCAAAACATTAATAGCTCTAGTAATTTCTCATTTCTGATATAACTAAATACTCCTTAACATTTTAGAAACCTGATCAAGACTTTGTTATATTTCTAAGACTTTATTATTCAAACATTTAGTTGTAAGATTATTACAATTAATTAACTTAACTTCTGTAGATTGATCAAGACTTTTATCAGTAGATCTAAGATAATACATTTTTGCTCTATATTTTTCATCGAGTGAATATTGATTGAAATCAATAGACTTTGAGAATCCCTTTTTTGTGTATGATTCATCTCCTAGAGGAGTTTTCCATAAATGACCTTCCTCTTCTTTTTTTTAGTCTTTTCTCTAAAAGTTCCTTCCATATTTATTCTTTTGGCTTCAGAAAGTAACTTCTTATTTTTCTCAAGCAATATGTCTATGACTAAATCTTTTTTAACCATGTGAATACTAGATTGATCTAGATGACTTATGATTTTTTGGCAATCAATACAGTAATATGAATCTATTTGAGGGTCATGGAATTTCTTGAGATGTAAACAGTAATGACTGATTGGAGGTAAGGGTTGTTTCAATTATATATTCAACATATGGTCTTTTAGATCATTCTGAGAGTCAAATTTGATAATAGATTTGTTTGGAAAATCTTTCACAGACGTATCAAATGATATAGATTTCTTAGGTTTTTAAACAAATTTTGTGTCTACTATCCATTTTATGGAAAACTTAAGGTTAGACCAAGAGATTGATTCAACTAAAATTATCTGATTATTTTTTGTAACATGACACACCATGCTTTTTCCTTGCATGAGAGTGTCCTTGATGGTAGGATGAAGGGTGTTCATTAAGTGATACATGACCTAATATTTAATAGCAAGAAGACAAGATCCAAGAATCATATCTAATCCATGAGTTTGAAGGAAGAGCTCCAAGACTTTATTGAGGTTTTTTTCCTGATAAATGACAATCAGATAATTAGGATACATAGTTGTGAAAATTGGGCCATCATAAAGACCAGTTTGAACAATATTTTGTAATCAAGCACTATAATTTTTATGTCTATTATCAAGCAAACATCCTAAAATACTGACATTCAAACCTTTTCTAAATAAAGAGAAAAAAATAATAGTAACGGCTCCAATATGTAAAAACTTATATCTAGATTAGGGTTTTAACTTTTGAATAGTTTTGTCATCAACTATTTGCAAGTGGTATTTATAATCATCATTCTGCTTAACTTGGATAAGATTTTTAGAAACTTTTATGATGGTTTTACTAATTAAATGAAATGGTGAAAGTTTATCATATATATCTGTGGCCTTAAGAGTTGGAAGCTTCCATTCAGGACTAGGATTTTCTTCATTAAATTCTATAGTTGCTTCATTTATAGAAAAGAATGAACTAATAGATATATCAGAGAGAATACAGACATCTGATGTACCTGTAGTATTAGGAGTTATCTAGTTTGATGTATCCATAGTCTTCATATCATTGGTACTATATAGATCCTCAATCATGCCTTCCTCATGGCTTTATGAGATCATTCTCTTCCCTCTTATCTGAAGATGATATGGAGACAAAATATCAAAATAATAGCAAGATAAATATAGAGAATAAGAGATAAAAGTAAAATTTTATTGATATATCAGAGAAATATTACAGAAGCAACATAATCTTGATAGAGTATTGACATGGATCTGAAACCATTAAACATAGGATCACACTCTTAAAGACTACACAATGTGATTATAGGACATTATAGATAAGTTAATACAACATATAGCAGAGTGATTCCACACAAGAAACATATTATAAACATCATTTCTAATAAAAAAATTTAATTCATAAGATCTCATAGAGAGGGCAAGCAAAGAGCATACACTTTTCTCCTAAGGCTTATGTCAGGATCTTGCTCCTCAAATAGAGCACATATGATTACTTCTTGTATTAGCAACTAAACATGGAATTATACCAGAATCAATAAGTAACTAGAAATATGAAACAACACAGGATTTGAGAGACAATACACAATTGTATTAAATACTTAGAAGAAAATACAATAAAGAAGATGCCACTTCTTCTTCCACCTCAAAGGTTCACCATGCCTCAAGACCTTCTTCCCTCTCTCTCTCGATCCCAACAATCAACTCAAATATAGAATTGATGTTCACCTCTCCAACCAGTCAGTAACACGCTACCAGTACACCAAGTACACAACCATACTCCAAGTAGATCTCTTGCTCTCTATTGCTACCTGCAAATCACTAAACCTTACTCACCATGTAGATATCTCTACACCCCTGAAGAACCCTTGTCCTTGCCTCACCAAGTCCTTATGATTCTTCAACCAGTACCCCAGTGGATCAGCTCCTAGACCTTGCAGACCCTGCAACTCTCCCTGATCATACACTCTCAACACCCCTGTGGAACTAGGAGGAGCTACACTAACTCTCTCTAAAAGCTCAATGGCTTTCTAGCACACTTTTACAATACAGCCTATGAGTCCATATATAGATCTCATGCTTACAATAATTAGACTACCTTAATTACAATAATTAGATACGCAACTCAAGACTAAGACTAGCCTTTGACATGCAAACAAACAGTCCAAAAATAGACTCTCTGGGATCAACATGAAAACTGCCTGTTCTCGCACAGGCTGCCGACGTTAGCTCCTCCATGACCGATGTCGGCCGACTGATAACCGAAGCCAATTGGTTCTTCGTTGCTATCTGACCAATGTCAGTTGATCAGACCAATGCTAGTTTCCCTACAACTGACTCTGCAACTCTGCATCCTCTGTAACTTCTCCTGTTTGCATCCTGGTGAAGCTTTTAGCTCCACAACCTAACAATCTCCCACTTGGAGATAAATAGTTGCACCTATACCTGTACCTATACACCATCTAAATTATTCCCTGGCTTGTATCCCTCTTCAAGATCAACCCTGAAGACTAACCACCACACAACCTGTGATGCTATACCTGTCATTCAAGTAACCTGCCACATCCGAACCTACACATCCATGTAGTGAAGACCTTGACCCTGCATAACAAGAATCCCTGCTGCTGATCCCACTGAACTGCCCTCCAGTACTCATTCCCTGAATTGGCTCCATACTTTCTGACAACTCCCACTGCTTGGGAAAATTTAGGCCTACACTAGACCTCATGTGATTTCGAACCCTGTTTCAAGCTAAGCTTGAACTATCCAACCCTTGGTGTGCTTACCAATTCTGCATCCTACGTAATGAACCTTGCCAACACCTGATTCACATCAGCTCCCACTGGAGATAAAATCTCCATGTCTCTTATGCCAAAGAATTTTTCTGCTCTAAATTCTTCATGACACACCTCTAAACTAACCTTACCTTTTAGCTCAGCAAAACCCTGTATGTACAAAACCTGCTAGCAAACCATCCACTTACAGTAACTGGATAATGTCGCGACTCATCATCCACCTGGTAAGAACAAAAATCACAATAGTTACACTGACATTGACTGAAGCCATGCTTAGTCATCCACCTGTCAAAACCTATACCACTGTCCTGCAGCGTCTTCAAGACCATATGTCTTGGCCTTCTGTCTCACGTATCCATCCACTCTCTTCTTTAACTATGGGAATCCATCCATCTCTCAGTGCGTCTTCAAGACCATATGTCTTGGCCTTCTGTCTCACGTATCCATCCACTCTCTTCTTTAACTATGGGAATCCATCCATCCTCATCCATGCCAAGCTCCCACTGTATCTAGATTCTACCTGCATTGCCTCTTCGCATCTTCCTGGTTCTTGACCATCAATAAGTAATATAAAGAAGGTGAACAATGAATATGAGGTTCACTTACCCTTTTTGACCTCGACATGAGCATTTGAGACTTGTTGATAGCTTGTTGTCTACCCAATATCCGTTCCAGTGACCAATCTTGGCCATCTCACAGTCTGCTCTTGACCGATGTTGGTTCCCTGCACTGACCCTGACTGTCGATGTCATTTCCCTGGCTGACGCCGGTATCCTTTCTGTCGATGTCGATTCCTTCATGACCGACATCAGTCTTCTTTCTACCAATGTCGGTTACTATTTGACCGATGTCGATACCTGTGTTCGTCTGTGAGTGATAAATTTTTACTCGCGAGCTCTCTGTGGATCAAAACCCTGTTCAAATCAACATAGCCCTGCTCAAAATAATTTAGTTCCCTCACCTGATCTCTATCTATCATCTCCTCCATGAACACCAAGGCTTTCTAGTTCTTTAGCTTGTCAAAGACATCTGACTTCCGCTTCAAAACTTGCATTCTCCTTCTACATATGTGACTAAGCCTATGAAGCCACATCTCTGCAACAGAAGGTGAATTAGCAATATAAGTAGATAGATAAAGGATACCTACTTTCTTACCACCATCTAATTTAAGTGTATCCACTGTGAGAGTTACAGTGCATCTCCCATCACCCAAATTTCTTGAAGAAATTAGACTCATCTCCAAGACTGGTACCTGCATGACTTCCTTCAACCACTGTGTGTCATCCGTCTGCAATTTTAGCTTCACTTCCCCTTCGTCAATCATCTGACAAGGCTCTCCAGCTCCTAAATAAAAGTCTCCAAAGACATACCCATGAAGAGATGCTCTATTTCAAATTGCATGGAAAGAGGCAAAAGAATCTGTGAACCAAGATTCCACTTTATCCAGAACATCCCCTGCAACATCTGCTCCTCCTTGTTGATCTGCTACCAACCAACAATCTTTATTTACCTGCTCTTTCTTTCCATCAATCAGACCATTTGTGTTATTCACTTTCTCCATTTGTAGCTTACTTCCTTCTGCCATTGCTATACTCCCACTCAATCAGAAACCCCTGTGAGTAACCTATAATCAACAAACACTACTAGATCTGAAACCATCTGTTAGTAACCCAACCAAAAGCTCTGATACCAACTGTTAAGATTGGTATCAACCTGGTCCACCTGCTCAACTTGCTCTGATACCAACCTGTCAGGGTCTTGCTCCTCAAATAGAGCACATATGATTACTTCTTGTATTAGCAACTAAACATGGAATTATACCAGAATCAATAAGTAACTAGAAATATGAAACAACACAAGATTTGAGAGACAATACACAATTGTATTAAATACTTAAAAGAAAATACAATAAAGAAGATGCCACTTCTTCCACCTCAAAGGTTCACCACGCCTCAAGACCGTCTTCCCTCTCTCTCTCAGTCCCAATAATCAACTCAAATATAGAATTAATGTTCACCTCTCCAACCAGTCAGTAACACGCTGCCAGTACACCAAGTAGACAACTGTACTCCAAGTAGATCTCTTGCTCTCTGTTGCTACCTGCAAATCACTAGACCTTACTCACCATGTAGATATCTCTACACCCCTGAAGAACCCTTGTCCTTGCCTCACCAAGTCCTTATGATTCTTTAACCAGTACCTCGGTGGATTAGCTCCTAGACCTTACAGACCCTGCAACTCTCCCTGATCATACACTCTCAGCACCCCTGTGGAACTAGGAGGAGATACAATAGCTCTCTCTAAAAGCTCAATGGCTTTCTAGCACACTTTTACAATACAGCCTATGAGTCCATATATAGATCTCATGCTTACAATAATTAGACTACCTTAATTACAATAATTAGATATGTAACTCAAGACTAAGACTAGCCTTTGACATGCAAACAAATAGTCCAAAAATAGACTCTCTGGGATCAACATGCAAACTACCTGTTCTCACACAGGCTGTCGACGTCGGCTCCTCCATGACCGATGTCGGCTGACTGGTAATCGACACCAGTTGGTTCTTTGCTGCTATCTGACTGACGTCAGTTGATCAGACCGATGCCATTTTCCCTGCAACTGACTCTACAACTCTGCATCCTCTGTAACTTCTCCTGTTTGCATCCTGGTGAAGCTTTTAGCTCCACAACCTAACAGCTTAGACACAAGATTTTAGGCATTCAATGCTTATGACATGAAGAACTTTTCATATTTATAGGATGAAATGAGATGATCAATGGTTGACACAAAGATGTTGAATCAATGGATAGAAGGCAAGATGCCAAAGGTTAGTAGGTTATGGGCCCACTGTGTTACCCCAACTACATAAAATAATAAGGAATCTACCGACACGATTGACAAGTTACCACCTTTTTAAAAGTGGTGAGGTCCATAGATAACAAAATATGGTTATCATGCCCACATTCATGACTACAGACAGACCTCGTAACTGGTCTTTATATCAATTTAACCTTCATCATTGAATTTGTATTCTTCTTAGGGAGAATAATAGTTGTCATCATTAGAATCAAAGTCATTATGGTCAATATAAAAATTTGATGAAATATTTAAAACATGAATACTAGGTGTAAGAAAAAACATAGCTTGATGACATTTAATGAACCACTTCCAAAGAGCCGCTAACAGTTGTACAAAATCTAAACTGGCACGTAGATTATCTTGCAAATGTTAAACTAAAAATATTTCAAATTCAATTCTGAAAGGTATCCTTAAAGCAATAAATATATTTCTCACTTGATTTGGAGGAATACAAATATAAGGATCATTAGAAGCTTTCATTGGCATAATATAATCCAAAAATTTAGATAAATAGTCTGGAATTTCAATAGATGACTAGAAATTCTCTACTGTAAGATTAAAACTTGGTCAGAAGGTCAACCATTGAATTAAAAATTTAAAAATATGTCTAAAAATAAAATTCTTAAATGGATTATTTATACCAGTAATCCTTGGATTATTAGCTTTATAATATTACATTATTATTGAACACCACTTTTTGCCGTCAGGTTCATAAAACTAAGATGTCCATGCCAAATGAGTATTATTGAGTTATGTATAGGTTTCATGAGATTTTCTTGTGAGGGCATTAATTTTATGGTTTAACTATTTAGCAATAGATAGAGTTAATCTCCATATATGCTAATGTTAAACATAGGATCACACTCTTAAAGACTACACAAGGTGATTACAGAACATTATAGACAAGCTAATACAACATACAGTAGAGTGATTCCACATAAGAAACGTATTATAAATATCATTTCTAAGAAAATTTTGTGATTCACAGGATTCCCCAGAGAGGGAAAGTGAAGAGCATATGCTTTTCTCCTAAGACTTAGATACAAGACTCTAGGCATTCAATGCTTATGACATGAAGAACTCCTCATATTTATAGAATGAAATGAGAATATCAACAGTTGACACAAAGATGCCAAAACAATGGACAGAAGGCAACATGGTAAAGGTTAGTGGGTTATGGGCCCACTGTGCACCACCAACTACATAAAAGAACAAGGAATCTATTGAAATAGCTGATAGATTACCACCTTTTTAAAAGTGGTGAGGTCCAAAAATATTAAAATAGGGTTATCATGCCCACATTCATGGTTATGGATAGACCCTGTGACTAGTCTTTATATTTATTCAATCATCGTCATTGAATTTTTATTCTTCCTAGGGAGAATAATAGTTGTCATCATCAGAATCAAAGTCATTGTGGTCCATATACAAAGTTGATGAAATTCTTAAAATATGACTGCCAAGTGTAGGAGGAAATATAGCTTGATGACTTATAGTGAACCACTTCCAAAGAGCCACTAATGGTTGTGTAAGAGCTAAATTAGCATGTAGATTACCTTGAAAATGTTAAACTAAAAATATTTAAAATTTAATATAAAAATGTATCTTTAAAGCAATAAATATATTTCTCACTTGATCTGAAGGAATATGAATAACAAGATCATCAAAACCTTTTATTGGCATAATATTATCCAAAAATTCAAACAAATAATCTAGAATTTTAGTAGATGGCCAAAAATTCAAACAAATAATCTAGAATTTTAGTAGATGACCAAAAATTCTCTACTACAAGATTAAAACTTGGCTAGAAGATAGACCATTAGATTAGGAATTCAAAACTATGTCTATAAATGAAATTCTTAAATGGATTATTTAGACCATTAATCCTTGGATTATTAGTTTCATGATATAACATTATTGTTAAACACCACCTTTTGCCATCAGGTTTTTAAAACTAAGATGTCCATGCTAAATGAATATTATTAATTTCTACAGAACCTTCATGAGATTTTTCTATGAGGGCATTGATTTCATAAGTTAACTGATTAGCAATAGATGGAGTGGATCTCCATATGTGTTGATGAAATTCTTCATAAATTTTAGTAACTTTTACTATCATGACTGACTATTCGGAATTAAATTTTTTAGATATAAAATTAGTATGGCAATTCTTTTTTCCAAAAATATGTTCAATGGAGAAATCAAATTCTGATAGAAATATTTTTCACCTGGTTAACCTGCTCACATATCCTTTTTTTAGATTATCATTAGAATGAAGAATACTCATAAAGTTATTTAAATCAGATCTATCAAGAAATTTTTTTGATCTCACAAAGAACATAACAACAAAAATTTCTTTGTGAGTAGAGTGATAATTTTTTTGAGCCTATTTAAAATTTCATGAAGTAAATCTATAAGGTTTTTTTGAACCATCTAACAATGTTTCTTTAAGAACTACACCACAATATAGTTCTGAAGCATCTATTTCAATATTCTTTAAACCATTACAAGGTAAAACTAAATTTATTTTTTGAATGGCCTTTATCATTTCATTTGACTATGCTGGAGGATTATTTGTTAGCATTTTATTTTGAAGTATTTTGTCATGTGTAATATTATAATAATACCCTGCTACATAGTTTACACAACCAAGAAATCTTTGTAGCAATTTTTTATTTTAGAGCTCATTAGGAAAATTCTTAATATTCTTCAAAACATATTTTTAAACTACAACTTCAACTGATTTTATAATAACTCCTAAGAACTCAATCTTATCTCTGAAAATTGACATTTTTTTCTTAGAGAGAACTAAACCATTATCAAACACAATCTGATAGAATTGTTCTAGATGGTTTAGATGATTTTTAAGAGATTTTGAAAAAACCAATATATCATCTATGTAGACAATGATAAAATTAGAATAAGTTCAAAAAATCTTATTCATTATTTCCTAAAATATGTTAGGAGTAGTCTTCAGTCAAAGGGTAAGACATTCTATTTATATTGTCCAAATAGAGTGACAAATGCAATCTTGTACATGTCTTGTTCTACTACTTGTATCTGCCAAAATCTTGATTTTAAATCAAATTTACTATAAACTTTACTTCCACTTATCTTCTGTAAGATTTCATCTTTTAAAAGAATAAGATGCTAAACAGGTAAAACATATTTATTAAGAGGAACATAATTTATGACTAATCTCTTCTTTCTCTTTATTTCTTCTGATCTTTTATTTACATAAAATGCTTCACAAGCCCAAGGGATATTAAAATATCTTATCAAACCTTGTTCTTTCAATTATTTTATTTCTTAAAAACATTCCTCTCTAAGTGAAGGAGAAATTCCTGAATGATGTGCCCTAAACTTGGGTTCTATTTTTTTGTCATTTTTCTCCTTTACCATCTTTAGTTCAATTTTGCATTCATATATTTTTCAATCTTTAAATGCTAAAAGATTTTCAAAGTATCAATCTTTTTTGAGTTTTTCAATTATTGATTCAATGCTAGTATAACAAAGATTTACCTTTTGTTGTATCCATCTGGTATCAACTGATTTCTCTAGTTTTTTTTATAGGAATTTTGCATTCATATTTGGATTTCTTATATAAAAAATATTTTTCTACAAGAATTATTTCATACGACTAGATTTTAATAGGATAGAAAGTGGCTAAGTTATCTAAACTAATCATCATATCATACATTGGCATCTCATGTTGTATTATCTTAAAATGATAGATAGAGTCACCAAGCATAACAAGAATAATTATAGATAATTCTGAAATTACAATTTTTGTATTGAAATTCAACTTATGAAAACTAGCTTTCCATATATTAGTAGGAATAGAATGATATCTAGCAAGAGAAATATTACCACCTATGTCAAGTAGGACATCCAAGCTATATAATTTAAAACCATCCTATTTAATCTGAATTTCACATACTAGATTATTAGAATTATATATTAATATATGATTTATGTTTAAATTATTATGAGAGGTTTTTCCCTCTCAAAATGAGATTCGATCTCATTAATTACATGGAGCAATTCTTCTTCAAAGCATTATTCATGTTCATCAACAAGAGCTTCTTCTTTCATAAGATCTTATAATTTAGACTGAGCTTTAGCTAAGAAGAGTTAAAGTTGGTAGATGCACTTTTTTATCTAAGTAGCTCTATCATATGTGTCGATTTGATAGGCAACTTCAATCGGATGAGCTTTCTAATTCTTAGACTAAAATTTTTGAGACAAAATATGTTTTTGCCTTTTTTGTTAAGCTAAGTAGAGAGAATATTTTTGCTTAGCAACTGTAATTTATTATTGTAAAAATATTCTTTTAGAGATCATATATGCAGGAGTTTTAGCATATCTTTTTTTGAGAAAAGATATATGTTGGTATAAAATCAATGCTTCTAGAAAAGGAACCGAAATCATATGAATCTAAAATCCTATATCAGAATCATAATTAGATGATTCATCTTCTAATTTAGTGTCAACAAGATTCATATTTACTTAATTATCAGAGTCATCACTATCTGATGCTTCCTATAAAATATCTGACTCATATGGAAGTTCATCTTCATCTGAAACTAAAAACATATTCATCTTCAAGAGAAATATTACCACCTATGTCAAGTAGGACATCCAAGCTATATAATTTAAAACCATCCTATTTAATCTAAATTTCACATACTAGATTATTAGTATTATATATTAATATTTAATTTATGTTTAAATTATTATGAGAGGTTTTCCCTCTCAAAATGAGATTCGATCTCATTAATTACATGGAGCAATTCTTCTTCAAAGCATTATTCATGTTCATCAACAAGAGCTTCTTCTTTCATAAGATCTTATAATTTAGACTGAGCTTTAGCTAAGAAGAGTTGAAGTTGGTAGATGCACTTTTTTATCTAAGTAGCTCTATCATATGTGTCGATTTGATAGGCAGCTTCAATCGGATGAGCTTTCTAATTTTTAGACTAAAATTTTTGAGACAAAATATCTTTTTGCCTTTTTGTTAAGCGAAGTAGAGAGAATATTTTTGCTTAGCAACTGCAATTTATTATTGTAAAAATATTCTTTTAGAGATCATATATGCAGGAGTTTTAGCATATCTTTTTTTGAGAAAAGATATATGTTGGTATAAACTCAATGCTTCTAGAAAAGGAACCGAAATCATATGAATCTAAAATCCTATATCAGAATCATAATTAGATTATTCATCTTCTAATTTAGTGTCAACAAGATTCATATTTACTTAATTATCAGAGTCATAACTATCCGATGCTTCCTACTAAATATCTGACTCATATGGAAGTTTATCTTCATCTGAAACTAAAAACATATTCATCTTCAAGAGAAATATTACCACCTATGTCAAGTAGGACATCCAAGCTATATAATTTAAAACCATCCTATTTAATTTGAATTTCACATACTAGATTATTAGTATTATATATTAATATCTGATTTATGTTTAAATTATTATGAGAGGTTTTTCCCTCTCAAAATGAAATTCAATCTCATTAATTACATGGAGCAATTCTTCTTCAAAGCATTATTCATGTTCATCAACAAGAGCTTCTTCTTTCATAAGATCTTATAATTTAGACTGAGCTTTAGGTAAGAAAAGTTGAAGTTGGTAGATGCACTTTTTTATCTAAGTAGCTCTATCATATGTGTCAATTTGATAGGCAGTTTCAATCGGATGAGCTTTCTAATTCTTAGACTAAAATTTTTGAGACAAAATATCTTTTTGCCTTTTTGTTAAGCTAAGTAGAGAGAATATTTTTGCTTAGCAACTGCAATTTATTATTGTAAAAATATTCTTTTAGAGATCATATATGCAAGAGTTTTAGCATATCTTTTTTTGAGAAAAGATATATGTTGGTATAAACTCAATGCTTCTAGAAAAGGAACCGAAATCATATGAATCTAAAATCCTATATCAGAATCATAATTAGATGATTCATCTTCTAATTTAGTGTCAACAAGATTCATATTTACTTAATTATCAGAGTCATCACTATCTGATGCTTCCTATAAAATATCTGACTCATATGGAAGTTTATCTTCATCTGAAACTAAAAACATATTCATCTTCAAGAGAAATATTACCACCTATGTCAAGTAGGACATCCAAGCTATATAATTTAAAACCATCCTATTTAATCTGAATTTCACATACTAGATTATTAGTATTATATATTAATATCTGATTTATGTTTAAATTATTATGAGAGGTTTTTCCCTCTCAAAATGAGATTCGATCTCATTAATTACATGGAGCAATTCTTCTTCAAAGCATTATTCATGTTCATCAACAAGAGCTTCTTCTTTCATAAGATCTTATAATTTAGACTGAGCTTTAGCTAAGAAGAGTTGAAGTTGGTAGATGCACTTTTTTATCTAAGTAGCTCTATCATATGTGTCGATTTGATAGGCAGCTTCAAAAGGATGAGCTTTCTAATTCTTAGACTAAAATTTTTGAGACAAAATATCTTTTTGCCTTTTTGTTAAGCTAAGTAGAGAGAATATTTTTGCTTAGCAAATGCAGTTTATTATTGTAAAAATATTCTTTTAGAGATCATATATGCAGGAGTTTTAGCATATCTTTTTTTGAGAAAAGATATATTTTGGTATAAACTCAATGCTTCTAGAAAAGGAACTGAAATCATATGAATCTAAAATCTTATATCATAATCATAATTAGATGATTCATCTTCTAATTTAGTGTCAACAAGATTCATATTTACTTAATTATCAGAGTCATCACTATCTGATGCTTCCCATAAAATATCTGACTCATATGGAAGTTCATCTTCATCTAAAACTAAAAACATATTCATCTTCAAGAGAAATATTACCACCTATGTCAAGTATGACATCCAAGCTATATAATTTAAAACCATCCTATTTAATCTAAATTTCACATACTAGATTATTAGTATTATATATTAATATTTGATTTATGTTTAAATTATTATGAGAGGTTTTTCCCTCTCAAAATGAGATTCGATCTCATTAATTACATGGAGCAATTCTTCTTCAAAGAATTATTCATGTTCATCAACAAGAGCTTCTTCTTTCATAAGATCTTATAATTTAGACTGAGCTTTAGCTAAGAAGAGTTGAAGTTGGTATATGCACTTTTTTATCTAAGTAGCTCTATCATATGTGTCGATTTGATAGGCAGCTTCAATTGGATGAGCTTTCTAATTTTTAGACTAAAATTTTTGAGACAAAATATCTTTTTGCCTTTTTGTTAAGCTAAGTAGAGAGAATATTTTTGCTTAGCAACTACAATTTATTATTGTAAAAATATTCTTTTAGAGATCATATATGCAGGAGTTTTAGCATATCTTTTTTTGAGAAAAGATATATGTTGGTATAAACTCAATGCTTCTAGAAAAGGAACCAAAATAATATGAATCTAAAATCCTATATCAGAATCATAATTAGATGATTCATCTTATAATTTAGTGTCAACAAGATTCATATTTACTTAATTATCAGAGTCATCACTATCTGATGCTTCCTACAAAATATCTGACTCATATGAAAGTTCATCTTCATCTGAAACTAAAAACATATTCATCTTCATTGATTCTATGGCTATTTAGAAAATTAATCTTCTTGGATTTTTTTTCTTATTAGGACATTTATTTACATAATTATCACCTTGATAGATGAAGCATTTGATCAACTTATTTTGAAACCCATGTTTCTTTTTTTTTAATATCCTTCTAGGACCAAATTTCTATTTTCAAGACTTATATATAAGCTTTGAAAGCTTAATATAGGTAAATTATTTTTCTGATGAGCATTTACAAGAATGGGATTTCTTCTTCTTTTTATATTGTCTATATATATGCACATCTATACAACTAAAATTATCATCAATAGAATTATAGAATTTAGCACCAATCTATTTATAAAACTTTATAGTTTCTTTTTGTGCCTTTCTTTCTGTACATAACATTTCATTAACTACTTTAATTTCTGATTTATCATTCTAAAAGACATAGTTGGAAGATTATCAACCATAGCAGCTTTATATTTGGTAGCAAAATATTTAGAAAAGGATTCTATATACTTAATCCTATATGTTGGATTAAATATTTCTCCAATATTATAGAATAGATTCTCTGTATAGCACATATATTCATCTAGCCTAGTTATATCACACAATTGGGCTTTAAAAAACTTTGTTTTTTTTTTGCTTCTTTAACATTATCAAGTGTGTCAACAAATTCAAAAAGTAAGCATTACAGAGTGCAGAAATAGGTTCTGGATGAGTGTATATACTTTCATGAAACACTAGACCACTAGCATCCCACCATTCTTTGATATTTCTTATGAACCCATTTGTAATTTATTGACTAACACTAAAAGGATCTTTCTTAAGACCATGAATTTATACACTGGCTCAAGCTAACATTACATGAATCATTTCTTTCCTTTTTTCTAGTGATTCATAGTTTAATTTCCATAAGAAAGATTTAAGGTTTAATGTTTTTATTTGAGATTCTAATGGAGGTCTGAACTTTGAAGATTCTCCTATATCAAAATAGCTTTTAGTTTCAGTAGGTTAAATTTTTTTCATACCTATTTGGAAGATCTTATCTAGAGATTTCTTAGAATCAGGTAGACTTTTTTATTTAGATTTCATGAATGATTCTATTTCTATTTTTAAAACATTTTGCCAAGAATGAATATTTTAACTGTAATCAATATGTTTTAAAACAACATTTTTTGGTTGTTGCTAAGAAGATTGTCCTTTATCTTTTAATGAATCTAAAATATTAGGAATATAATATAAGCTAGAATTTTGATTTATAATTTCTCTAACTATGCTATCAGAGGCTGAAGATAGTTGTTTGATTTTCTGACGTGTTTCTTCCTATTTTGTCTCAAGAGTAGCAATTTGAGTTTTCAAATCTATCTCAATAAAATCCATACTAGTCTTAAGTTGATCTTGACTTTGATTGATAATATTTTCCTGAGCAATCATATCATCTACCTTTGTTTCAACAAATTGTTGTTGTAATCTAATATTGTTGGATTCATTAGCTATTTTTTGGATAAGCCAATTATGATGGGTAGTAATATTAACATTCAAAATATTAATAGATCTAGTAATTTATCTTTTATGATATAACTCAATACTCCTTAACATTTTAGAAACCTAATCAAGACATTGTTGTATTTCTAAGACTTTATTATTCAAACATTTAGTTGTAAGATTATTCTAATTCATTAACTTAACTTCTGTAGACTGATCAAGACTCTTGTCAGTAGATCTGAGATAATACATTTATGCTCTACATTTTCCATCAAGTGAATATTGATTCAAATCAACAGGCTTTGGAAATCCCTTTTCTATGTATGATTCATCTTCTAGAGGATTTTTCTATATATGACCTTCCTTTTCTTTTTTTTTTGTCTTTTCTCCATAATTTCTTTCCAGATTAATTTTTTTAGCTTCAACAAGTAACTTTTTATTTTTTTCAATATTTTTTAACCATATGAATACTGGATTGATCTGGATGACTTATGATTTTTTGGAAATCAATATAGTAATATGAATCTATTTGAGAGTCATGGAATTTTTTGAGATGCAAACAGTGAGGACTGATTGGAGGCAAGGGTTACTGCAATTGTATATTCAACATATGGTTTATTGGATTATTATGAGAGTCAAATCAGATAATAGATTTGTTTGGAAATTTTTTAATAGATGTAGCAAATGATAAGGATTTCCTAGGCTTCAAAACAAATTCAGTGTCTACTATCCATTTTTTAGGAAACTTAAGGTTATACCAAGAGATTGATTCAATTGGGATTATCTGACTATTTTTTATAGCATGACACACCATGCTTTTTCCTTGTATGGGAGTGTGCTTGACAGTTGAATGAAGGGTGTTCGTTAGGTGATACATGACCTGATATTTAATAGTAAGAGGATAAGATCCAAGGATCATATCTACTCCATGATTTTGAAGGAATAGCTTCAAGACCTTTTTGAGGTTTTCTTCTTGATGAATAGCAACCAAATAATTAAGATACACAGTTGTGATAATTGGGCCATCATGAAGACTAGTTTAAACAACATTTTATAAGTAAGCTCTAAAGTTTGTATGTCTATTATCAAGCAAACATCCTAAAATATTGGCATTTAGACCTTTTTTGAATAAATGAAAAACACCAATAGTAACAACTCTAATATGCAAAAACTTATATTTAGACTGGGATTTTAACTATCAGATAGTTTTATCATCAACTATTTGCAAGTAGTATTTATAATCATCATTCTCCTTAACTAGGATAACATTTTTAGAAAATTTTATGGTGGTTTTAGTAATTAAATGAAATGATGAAAGTTTATCATATACATCTATGGCCTTAAGAGCTGGGAGCTTCCATTTAGGACTAGTACTTTTTTCATTAAATTCTACAGTTGTTTTATTTATAGAAAAGAATGAACTAACAAATATATCAGAAAGAATATATGCATCTATTTTACTTAAAGTATTAGGAGTTATCTAGTTTGATGCATCCATAGTCGTTGTATCATTAGTACTATATAGATCCTCAATCATGCTTTTCTCACGATTGTATAGGATCATTCCCTTCCATATTATCTGAAGATGATATGGAGACAAAAGACCAGAATAACAACAAGATAGATACAGAGAGAAAGAGATGAAATTAAAATTTTATTGATATATCAGAGAAATAAAAAATATTATAATATAAGGAGAAAATCATTATAAGATGACCTTCTAGATAATTATCTCCCAGAATGATATATATAAAATACTATATGATGAATATATAATTGTAGCAACCCTTGCCTCCAATCATTCCTCACTTTTTGTAACTCAAGAAAGTTCGTGACCCTCAAATAGATCTATATTACTGTATTGATTGCCAAATAATCATAAGTCATCTAGATCAATCCAGTATTCACATGGTTAAAAGAGATTTAGACATAAAAAGACTATTTTAGAAAAATAAAAAGTTACTTGATGAAGCCAAAAGAATTAATATGGAAGAAACTTCTGAAGAAAACACTAGAAAAGAAGAAGAGGTTCATATATGTAAAACTTCTCTAGAAGATGAATCATACATAGAAAAGGGATTTCCAAAGCATGTTGCTTTATTTCTTAGTACAAGAGATCTACTAGAATATTGATTATAGTCAAAATATTCATTCTTGGCAAAATGTTTTAAAGATACAAAGAGAATCATTCATGAAATCTAAATCAAAAAGTTTGCCTATTTCTAAAAAATCTCTGGATAAGATCTTCCAAGTAGGTATGACAAAAATTGAACCTACTTAAACTAAAATATATTTTGATATAGGAGAATCTTCAAAGTTGAGACCTCCACTAGATTCTCAAATAAGAACATTGAACCTTCAACTTTTCTTTTAGAAATTCAATTGTGAACCACCAAAAAGAAGGAAAAAAGGATTCGTGTAATGTTAGCTTGGGTCAGTGTATAAATTCACGGTCTTAAGATAGATCCTTTCAGTGTTAGTCAACAAATTGTAAGTAGGTTCAAAGAAAATGTCAAAGAATGGTGGGATGCTAGTGGTCTAGTGTTTCATAAATGTATATGCACTCATCTAGAACCTATTTTCACTCTACAATGCTTTATTTTCTAAATTTATTGACACACTTGATAATGATAAAGAAGTAAATAAAACAAAGTTTTTTAAAGCCCAATTATGTGATATGACCAGGCTAGATGAATATATGTGCTATATGGAGAATCTATTATATAATACTAGAGAAATATTTAATCCAACATATAAGATTAGGTATATAGAATTTTTTCCTAAATATTTTGCTACCAAATACAAAGCTGTTATGGGTGATAATCTTCCAACTATGTCCTTTGAAAGGATAAATCAGAATATTAAAATAGTTAATCAAAGGTTATGTGCAAAAAAAAAGGCACAAAAAGAAACTATGAAGTTTCACAAATAGATTGAATGCCTAGAGTCTTGTGTCTAAGCCTTAGGAGAAAAGCGTATGCTCTTCACTTTCCCTCTCTATAAGATCTTACTAATTAGAAACTTTTCTTAGAAATGATGTTTATAATATGTTTCTTATGTGGAATCACTCTGCTATATGTTGTATTAGCTTGTTTTTAATGTCCTATAATCGCGTTGTGTAGTCTTTAAGAGTGTGATCCTGTGTTTAATGGTATCATAGACATGTCAATACTCTGTCAGGATTTGTTGTTTCTATAATATTTTTCTGATATATCAATAAAAATTTAATTTCATATCTTGCTCTTTATGTCTATCTTATTGTTATTCTGGTCTTTTATGTCCATATCATCTTCAGACAATAAGGGAATGATCTCGTAAAGTTATGAGGAAGGCATGATTGAGGATTTGTATAGTATCGATGATACAAAGACTATGGATGCATCAAACCAAATAACTCTTGATACTACAGGTATATCAGATGTTTGTACTCTCTTTGATATATCTGTTTATTCATTTTTTTCTACAAATGAAGTAACTGTACAATTTAATGAAGAAAATCCTAGTCCTGAATGGAAGATCCTAACTTTTAAGGCCACAAATGTATATGATAAACTTTCATCATTTCATTTAATTGTTAAAACTACCATAAAAGTTTTTAAAAATGTTATCCAAGTTAAGTAGAATGATGATTATAAATACCACTTAAAATAGTTGATGACAAAACTATCTGACAGTTAAAATCTCAATCTAAATATAAGTTTTTGCATATTAGAGCCATTACTATTGGTGTTTTTACTTTATTTATAAAAATTCTGAATGTTAGTATTTTAGGATATCTGCTTGATAATAAACATATAAAATTTATTTCTTGCTTACAAAATGTTGTTCAAACTGGTCTTCATGATGACTCAATTTTTACAATTCTATATCCTAATTATCTAGTTGTCATTCATCAGGAAGAAAACCTCAATAAATTCTTGAAGCTCTTCCTTCAAACTCATAGATTAGATATGATACCTAGATCTTGTCCTCTTGCTATTAAATATCAGGTCATGAATCACCTAATGAACACTCTTCATCCTATCATCAAGCACACTCTTGTCTAAGATAAAAGTGTGGTGTGTTGCATTACAAAAATTAGTCAGATAATTCAAATTGAATCAATCTCTTGGTCTGACCTTAAGTTTCCCAAAAAATGGATAGTAGACACTGACTTTCTCTAGAAGCCCAAAAAATCCTTATCATTTTCTACATCTATAAAATATTTACTAAACAAATATATTATTAGATTTTACTCTTATAATGATCTAAAAGACCATATGTTAAATATACAATTGTAACAACCCTTGCCTCTAATCAGTGCTCACTGTCTGCATCTCAAGAAACCATGACCCTTTAATCGACTCATCTTATTGTATTGATTGCCAAAAAATCATAAGTCATCTAGATCAATCTAGTATTCACATGATTAAAAGAGATTTAGCCATAGAAAGACTGCTTGAAAAAAATCAAAAATTACTTGTTGAAGCCAAAATAATTAATATGAAAGGAACTTCTAGAAAAAAGACTACAAAAGAAGAAGAGAAAGGTCATATATGGAAAACTCCTCTGGGAGATGAATCATACATATAAAAAGGATTCCCAAAGCTTGTTGATTTCAATCAATATTCACTCGATAGAAAATATAGAGCATAAATGTATTATCTCAGATCTACTGATAAGAGTCTTGATCAGTCTACAAAAGTTAAGTTAATGAATTGGAATAATATTGCAACTAAATTTTTGAATAATAAAGTCTCAAAAATACAACAAATTGATCAGGTTTATAAAATGTTAAGGAGTATTGAGTTATATCAAAAAAGAGAAATTATTAGAGCTATTAATGTTTTGAATGATAATATTACTATCCATCATAGTCAGCTTATCCAAAAAATAGATAATGAATTCAGTAGTATTAAACTACATCAACTCTCTATTAAAATAAAGGTATATGATATGATTACTTAGGAAAAGGTTATCAGTCAAAGTCAAAATCAACTTAAAACTAGTATAGCTTCTATTGAGACAAATTTGAAAACTCAAATTGCTACTCTTGAGACAAAATAGGAAGAAGCACATCAAGAAATCAAATATCTATTTTCAACCTCTGATAACATAGTTAGAGAAATTATAAACTAAAATTCTAGCTTATTTTCTATTCTTGATATTCTAGATTCACTAAAAAATAAAGGACAATCTTCTCAGTAATAGCCAAAAATTATTGTTTCAGAACATATTGATTATAGTCAAAATATTCATTCTTGGCAAAATGTTTAAAGATACAAAGAAAATCATTCATGAAATTTAAATCAAAAAGTCTACCTAATTTTGAAAAATCTCTAGATAACATCTTCCAAGTAGGTATGAAAAAAATTTAAACTACTAAAACTGAAAACTATTTTGATATAATAAAATCTTCAAAGTCCAAACCTCCACTAGATTCTCAAATAAGAACATTGAACCTTTAACCTTTCTTATAGAAATTCAATTATGAAGCACCAAAAAAAAGGAAAGAAATGATTCATATAATGTTAGCTTGGGCCAGAGTACAAATTCATGGTCTTAAAAAAAATCATTTTAGTGTTAGTCAATAAATTGTAAATGGGTTCATAGGAAATATCAAAGAATGGTAGGATGCTAGTGGTCTAGTGTTTCATAAAAGTATAAACACTAATCGAGAACCTATTTCTACACTTTGAAAAGTTTTACTTTCTAAATTTGTTGGCACACTTGATAATGATAAAATCAGAATAAGCTGAAAAAATCTTGTTCATCATTTCTTGAAATATGCTAGGAGTAGTCTTTAAGCCAAAGGGTAAGACATTCCATTCATATTATCCAAATGGAGTGACAAATGCAATATTATGCATATCTTGTTTTTCTACTTATATCTACCAAAATTTTGATTTTAAATCAAATTTATTATAAACTTTACTTCCATTTATCCTCTGTAATATTTCATCTTTTGAAGGAATAAGATGATGAATAGGTAAAACATATTTATTAAGAGGAACATAATTTATGACTAATCTCTTCTTTATCCTTATTTGTTCTGATCTTTTATTTACATAAAATGCTTTACAAGTGCAAGGGTTATTAGAATCTCTTATCAAACTTTGTTCATTTAATTGTTTTATCTCCTAAAAACATTCCTCTCTAAGTGAAGGAGACATTCCTAAATGATGTGCCCTAAATATGGGTTTTATTTCTTTACCATTTTTATCATTTACCATCTTTAGTTCAATTCTATATTCATGTATTTTTCTATCTCTGAATACTAAAGAATTTTTAGAGCAGCAATCTTTAAGAACTACACACAATATGCTAAATGATTTTGAAGATCTGTATAGTACCAATGATATGAAGACTATGTATATATCAAACCAAATAACTCCTGATACTACAGGTACATCAGATGTATGTACTCTCTTTGATATATCTATTGGTTCATTTTTTTTACAAATGAAGCAATTGTAGAATTTAATAAACAAAATCCTAGTCCTGAATGGAAGCTCCCAACTCTTAAGGCCACAAATTTATATGATAAACTTTCACCATTTTATTTAATTGTTAAAACCACCATAAAAGTTTCTAAAAATGTTATTCAAGTTAAACAGAATGATGATTATAAATACCACTTGAAAATAGTTGATGACAAAACTATCTGATAGTTAAAAACCCTAGTCTAAATATAAGTTTTTTCATATTGGAGTCATTACTATTGATGTTTTCTTTTTATTCAAAAAAAGCCTAAATGTCAATATTTTAAGATGTTTGCTTGAAGACTGTTATCTGATTGTTTTAGTATATGTCTTGTTTCTATATGACCCTCAAAGAGAATTGTTCTTTAGATAATTATCTCTTGCTCTCTATGTCTATCTTGTTGTTATTTTTTTGAATTTGTTGGCTACTTGTCATTTGGAATATGGTATAAATACCATATGGCCCTTGGTGTTATAGGGATTCATATATGGTATCATTACTTCTATTACCTGGTATTGTAGCAAGGTAAATCTTTTGTCTGTAATGTCCTAAATCACGTTGTGTAGTTTTTAAGAGTGTGATCCTATGTTTAATGGTATCAAAGCCATGTCAATACTCTATTAGGATTATGTTGCTTCTATAATATTTCTATGATATATCAATAAAATTTTACTTTCATCTCTTGCTCTCTGTATCTATCTTGTTGTTATTCTGGTCTTTTGTCTCTATATCATCTTTATACAATAGGGAAGTAAATGATCAAGTAAAGTCATGAGGAAAGCATGATTGAAGATTTGTATAGTATCGACAATATGAAGACTATGGATGCATCAAACTAGATAACTCTTGATACTATAAGTACATCGTATGTCTCTACTCTCTCTTTGATATATCTGTTGGTTCATTATTTTCATCAAATGAAGTAACTATAGAATTTAATGAAGAAAAATCTTAGTCTTGAATGAAAGCTCCCAACTCTTAAAGCCACAGATGTATATGATAAAATTTTGCCATTTCATTTAATTTATAAAACCACCATAAAATTTTTTGAAAATATTATCCAAATTAAGTAGAATGATGATTATAAATACCACTTGCAAATAGTTGATGAAAAAAATATTCAACAGTTAAAATTCTAGTCTAAATATATGTTTTTGCATATTGGAGCTGTTAATATTAGTGTTTTCCCTTTATTCAAAAAAGCTCTAAATGTCAGTAGTTTAGGATGTTTGCTTGATAATAGACATACAAACTTTAGTGCTTGCTTATAAAATGCTATTCAAACTGGTCTTCATGATGGATCAATTTTTACAACTATGTATCCTAATTATGCAATTGCCTTTCATTAGGAAGAAAACCTCAATAAAGTCTTGAAGATCTTTTTTCAAACTCATGGATTAGATATGATCCCTAGATCTTGTCTTCTAACTCTTAAATATCAGGTCATATATCACCTAATGAACACCCTTCATCCTACCATCAAGCACACTCCTGTGCAAGGCAAAAGCATGGTGTGTCATGCTACAAAAAATAGTCAGATAATCCAAACTAAATCAATCTCTTGGTTTGACCTTAAGTTTCTTATAAAATAGATAGTAGACACAAACTTTGTTCATAAACCCAAGAAATATTTATCATTTACTACATTTCTAAAAGATTTTCCAAACAAATATATTATCAAATCTGACTCTCAAAATGATCTAAAAGACCATATGTTGAATATACAATTACAACAACCTTTACCTCCAATCAATCCTCAGTATCTACATCTCAAAAATTCCATGACCCTGAAATAGATTCATATTACTATATTGATTTCCAAAAAATCCTAAGTCATCCAGATCAATTCAATATTTGCATGGCTAAAAGAGATTTAGCCATAGAAAGACTAATTGAGAAAAATAAGAAGTTACTTATTGAAGCCAAAAGAATTAATATAGATAGAACTTCTAGAGAAAAGACTAGAAAAAATGAAGAGGAAGGTCATATATGGAAAAGTCTTCTTGGATATGAATCATACACAGAAAAAAGGTTCCCAAAACCTACTGATTTCAATCAATATTCACCCGATGGAAAATATAAAGCATAAATGTATTATCTCATATCTATTGACAAGAGTCTTAATCAGTCTACAAAAGTTAAGTTAATGAATTAAAATAATTTTACAACTAAATATTTTAATAATAAAGTCTCAAAAATACAACAAAGTCTTGATTAGGTTTCTAAAATGTTAAGGAGTATTGAGTTATATAAAAAGGGAGAAATTACTAGAGTTATTAATGTTTTGAATGATAATATTACTACCCATCATAGTCAGCTTATCTAAAAAATAGATAATGAATCCAACAGTATTAGATTACAGCAACAATATTTTGAAACAAAGGTAGATGATATGATTTCTCAGGAAAAGATTGTCAGTCAAATTCAAGATCAACTTAAGACTAGTATGGCTTCTATTGAGATAGATTTGAAAACTCAAATTGCTACTCTTAAGACAAAATAAGAAGAAGCACATAAGGAAATCAAATAGCTATATTTAGCTTTTGATAGCATAGCTAGAGAAATTATAAACCAAACTTCTAGCTTATCTTCTATTCTTGATATTCTAGATTCACTAAAAGACAAAGGACAATCTTTTCAACAACAACTAGAAATTGTTGTTTCAGAACATATTGATTATAATCAAAATATTCATTCTTGGTAGAATGTTTTAAAGATACAAAGAGAATCATTCATGAAATCTAAATTAAAAAGTTTGCTTGATTCTAAAAAATCTTTGGATAAGATCTTCCAAGTAGGTATTGCAAAAATTGAACCTACTGAAACTGAAAGCTATTTTGATATAAGAGAATCTTCAAAGTCCAAACCTCCACTAGATTCTCAAATAAGAACATTGAACCTTCAACCTTTTTTCTAAAAATTCAATTGTGAACCACTAAAAGTAAGGAAAAAAATGATTCATGCAATGTTAGCTTGGGCCAGTGTACAAATGCATGGTCTTAAGAAAGATCCTTTCAGTGTTAGTCAATAAATTACAAATGGGTTCATAGGAAATTTCAAAAAATGGTGGGATGCTATGTGGTCCAATGTTTCATGAAAGTATATACACTCATCTAAAACCTATTTTTGCACTCTGCAATGCTTTACTTTTTGAATTTGTTAGCACACTTGATAATGATAAAGAAGCAAATAAAGCAAAGTTTCTTAAAGCCCAATTGTGTGATATGACCAAGCTAGATGAATATATGAGCTATTTGGAGAATATGTTCTATAATAATGAAAAAATCTTTAATCTATCATATAAGATTAGGTAAATAGAATCTTTTTTTGAATATTTTACTACTAAGTACAAAGCTGTTATGGATGATAATCTTCTAACTATGTTTTTTGGAAGGATAAATAAGAATATTAAAGCAGTTAATGAAAGGTTATGTGTAGAAAGAAAGCTACAGAAATAAACTATGAAGTTTCATAAATAGATTGGTGCAAAAGAATTTAATTCTATTGATGATGATTTTAGTTGTATGGATGTGCATAGATATAGACAGTATAAAAAGAAAAAGAAATCTCATTCTTGCAAATGCTCCTCAGAAAAATAATTTACTTATATTAAGTCATGGAAGCTTAGATATAAGTCTCAAAAAAGGAAATTTAGTCCTAGAAGGATATTCAAAAAAAATAAACATGGGTTCCAAAAGAAGCCAATCAAATGCTTCATCTGTCAAGGTGATCATTATGCAAATAAATATCCTAATAAGAAAAAAGAATCCAAGAAAATTAATTTTATGAATATCCATTCAATCAATGAAGTTGAATACGTTTTAGTTTTAGATGAAGATGAAGATGAACTTCAATATGAGTTAGATATTTTATGAGAAGCATCAAATCGTGATGACTCTGATAATCAAGTAAATATGAATCTTGTTGATATTGAATTAGAAAATGAATCATCTGATTATGATTCTGATATAGAATTTTAGATTCATATGATTTTTTCTCCTTTTCCAGATGCATTGAGTTTATCACAATAAATATCTTTCCTCAAAGAAAGATATGCTAAAACTCCTCCATATATGATCTCTGAAAAAATATTTTTACAATAACAAATTATAGCTATTGAGTAAAAATATTCTCTCTACTTAGTTCAACAAAAAAGGCAAAAGGATATTTTGTTCTAAGAATTTCAGTCCAAAAATCAGAAAGCTCTTCCAATTGAAGCTACCTATTAACCCGACATATATGATAGAGCTACTTGGTGAAAAAAGTGCATCTACCAATTTTAGCTCTTCTTAGCTAAAGCTCATATTGAATTACAAAATCTTATGAAAGAAGAAGCTCTTGCTGATGAACATGAACAACTCTTTGAGGAAAAATTGCTCTAAGTAACTAATGAGATCGAATCTCATTTTTAGAGGGGAGAAACCTCTCATAACAATTTAAACATACATCAGATATCAGTATATAATACTAATAATCTAGTATATGAAATTCAAATTAAATGAGATGGTTTTAAACCATATATCTTGGATGTCCTGCTTGACACAGGTGTTGATATTTCTCTTGCTAGATATCATTCTATTCTTGTTGATATGTGGAAAACTAATTTTCATAAGTTGACTTTCAATACAAAAATAATAATTTCAAAATTGTTTGTAGTTATTTCTATTATGCTTGGTGACTCTATCTATCATTTTAAGATAGTACAACATGAGATGCCAATGTATGACATGATGATTAGTTTAGATAACCTAACTACTTTTTATCCTATTACAATCTAGTCATATGAAATATTTTTTGTAGAAAAATATTTTTTATATAAAAAATCTAAATATGAATGCAGAATTCCTATGAAAGAAAAACTAAAGAAACTAGTTGATACTAGATGGATACAGCAAAAGGTAAATCTTTGTCTTGTCGGTCAAAGAGGTATCTCCAGGTTTTTGGAATGGAATTGTGGAACGTATATAGAGAAAACTTCTTGGATGGAAGGGGAAACTACTCAGCAATGATGGTAAGCTGCAACTTCTTCGGGCATCCTTGCAAGGTATTCCTACCTACTTCATGTCTCTTTTTAAAATTCCTACGTATTTTGTTGAAAAGCTGGAGCATATCCAAAGGAAATTTTTATGGACAGGAGTGGAAGACAAACAGAGAATGTCTTTAGTCAGATGGGAAAAAGTGTGTCTCCCAAAATCTCATGGTGGACTTAATATAAGATCCATGATGAACATGAATAAAGCCCTCCTCTCAAAAGTTAGTTGGAATCTGATTCACAACAATAGTGAGTGGGAGGAAATAATGTATGCCAAATACATGCATAGCATTGATGATTCTAACTTTCTTCAACAGGCGGGATTACCCCAGGGGTCTGTGATATGGAATAAAATGCTAAAAATTAGAAGCCTTCTCAAATAAGGAATTAGGTAGAAGCTTGGAAATGGCCGGCAGATTAAATTCTGGGAGGATAATTGGTTAAGGGACAAGCCTCTCATCTCCCAAGGAAACTATGGAGAAAATTTTGACCTGACTACTCAGTTCTTTGGTGATAGGGTTAGTGATTATATGGAAAATAACAATGGGATAAGGAGCTGGAAAAACCTTTTGGATTGTTGTGTGCACAGGCTTGAGCTTATCCCAAGAATTTGGGAGATCCAGCAATGTGTTTAGGAGATCAAAATCCCACTCTTCCCTTGAGAGGATGAACAATACTAGTAGCTGGATAAGAATGGATCGTTCTCTGTCAAATCTGCCTATCATCTACTTACACCTGAAGCTCAAAATAAGGAGGTATGGAAAAAGGTATGGAATCATGAACTCATTCCAAAGATTAACTTGTTTTGGTGGGTTTCTGCCCATAACAAAATCCTTACACAGGATAACCTTCAAAAGAGAGGGTTTACTTTGGTCAATAGATGTTTTCTGTGTGGTTCTAAAGAGGAATCAGTTTCACACCTATTCATCCACTGTGAGTTTACCCGAGGTTTATGGGGCACAATACTTAACAACTTTGGCATTGAATGGGTTTGCAATTCTGACCTTAACGAAGTAATTCTCAGCTAGAACTCAACCTTCACACATCCTTGGATTAAGGAATTATGGAAGCAAGCTCTGTCATGCTTGAGCTAGACCTTATGGAAAGAGCGCAATCACAAAATTTTTAGGGACACTACTAGAAATGCTTCTCAGGTGTTTAACTCCTTTACTAGGACCATATTGGAAAGCGTTACAACAGCTCATATTAGTGTTGCAAAGAAACCCCTATCTCAATTTGAAAGCCAAATGGAAGGTTTTAAACCTTATCCCTGGACATGATAATTCCAAAATTCTTCAGAGACTTCATACTAAATGGATACCACCTAAACCCAATTGGATGAAACTCAATTTTGATGGGGCATCCAAGTTGAGTGGTAAAGCAAGTGGAGGAGGAATAATAAGGAATGAAAAAGGAGGGATGTTTATTGTCTATGTTGGTGGCATTGGTTGCTAGAGCAATAACTATGCTGAAGCTATGGCTTTACTTTGGGGATTAAAGTTAGCTATATCCCCAGGAATTAGAAATTTGAATATTCAGGGAGATTCTAAGTTGGTCATAGATGTCGTTAATAAAGCATCTAACGTTGGAATCTAGCTAAAAGACATCATTACAGACATCCATTTTCTTTTACAAAAGTTTTTTGAAGTTGAGATTACCCACACCTACAAAGAAGTTAACAGGGTCATTGATGCTTGTGCCAACCTTGGTCAGCAATTCTCAAAATGGAGGGTATGGTGACAAGTGTCTCATATACCCCTAAACATTAGAGATATCATTCAAAAGGAAATGACGAATCATGAATGATGCACATTGATGAAAAAGATAGCTTTCAAAGGTGGTCCACGTGGAGAAGGCCATCGCGGATCTTGGAAAATGATAACCTTAGTACTTCCTTGATTGGCATGATTAATTCCTTGTATCATGAGGTGGAGGTGCGAGAGTCACATCATGAAAACCAAGGGGAAATTATTTTCAAGCATGGGAGTAGATGTCACCGTGGTGGGGCATTTCATAAAATGAGCCTTCACATCTGCATTCAGCACAAATAGAACTGAGGGCTTGTTACTTGTTTAGAGCTCAGGTGGTAATTGGGGATTTCATTGGCTGGGTTTGCAATTACAGAATGGGGGGAGATCATATTCGAACTGAACCGGTCTCTTACTGTGAATTTCAAGACAACCCATTAGTCTGGCATTACTATAAAGAAGGAGGTATCAGCCCATATTTGGAAAGGTTGAATGGTTATGATGAAAATTTGTCCAAGCAGTTCACACGATCCTGGTTAAATAGGCAGGTCACTGTGGGGGGTATTAGCTTTGAAATCTCTGAAAAGGTGATTTCAATGGCCATGGGTATGACCATGCAGGGTTTAAAACTCTAAAGGAAAACCAAAATCATGGATTTGGCTAGTCACAAATTGTTTCTGGGTGAAGGAGAAGAACTCATCCCGTATCAAGGAGGGTTTGAGTGCACCAAACTGCCAGAGCCATGGGATGGTGTCTGTTTCATTCTTATGAAATATTTCACTCTCAAGGGGTGATATACCAGGTTTTATAACTATCACCTTTCTTTTTTTAAATCATTTTAGATGCAATGCTATTATCAGCTTTCCTTTCTACCTGATGTCCTCATTGTAACACTCTATCCTGAGGGTGAGAGCCAAAATGGCCAAGAAGCCAGACATAAAACCTATTCCCTTACACCAGGGGCTTATTTTTTGTCTCTATAATTTTCACTGCTCCCTTGAGCCAAACAAGAATATCAGAGGTGTTAATGAAGACATTCCCTCAAACCTGATATCTGGCGATGCAATTGATGAATCATGGGTTTCCCCTGCTCCTACCAATACCAATGACGCCCCTTTCTCTACCCCTGTTAAGACCCCTGTTAATACTTTGAGCTCCCTTGTAAGCAAAAAGAGAAAGAAGAGGAAGGTTGATGGAGAAAAAGAAAATTTTGAAGAGACTATGGAAGGGACCCACAAAAATCTAGATGGGGCCATGGGGGGCCAAGGTGGCAAACCTCACAAGCCTTCCAAAATCAGTAAGGATGGTTTCCCTTCGGGAGTGCGTAGGTCAGGGTGGATCGCTAGAACACCAGCCCCAAAGATCAGGCTGATTGAGTATTCAAAAAGTGCTTTTGATGACGCAACCCAAGATGAAGAGTATGAAGAGCCAAAAATTCAAGAAATTTTGGAGGACACTGGTGGGAAACAGGTTTCTCGGGTTTTTGAGGTCACTAAAGAACAGGGTGCTGATTCTAGGGGAACTACTGACAATAAGGAGAAGATGCATGTAGAAGAAGCTGGTGAGGGTTCAGAGAATGAGAATGATTGGAAAATAGAAATTGGGGCCTTGAAGGACTGAATTCAAAAGCTAAAAAAGGTCTTTGCCAAAGGCCTTCGAAATAACATTCTATTGAATATGTCTATGTTGGAAGTAGTGGGTAATCCAGGGAATGTTGACAATGCAAACAATGAGAATCTTAAGGATCTTTTTAATTCTATAGCTATGTAGTTTTGTCCTTTCTGACTCTAGTCTTTCCAGTGTTTTGTTTTGCTTCTGACTGTGTTTCTCGATTGTGCCATTATTTCTGTGTTGGCATCTTTTGTTTGTCAGTCTTCATGTCTTTTTTGACTTTATAGGGTTCGGCCCCTGGTTTGCCGCCTTAATCAAAAACATTAAACCAATATTTGAAAAACTCAAAAAAGATTGTTGCTCTAAAAATTCTTTAGTATTCAGAGATAGGAAAATACATGAATATAGAATTAAACTAAATATGATAAAAAAAAGAAAAATGGCAAAGAAATAGAACCTAAGTTTAGGGCACATCATTCAGGAATATCTCCTTAACTTAGAGAGGAATGTTTCAAGAAATAAATCAATTAAAATAACAAGGTTTGATAAGATATTCTAATAATCCTTGGACTTGTGAAGCATTTTATGTAAATAAAAGATCAGAATAAATAAGAGGAAAGAAAAGATTAGTCATAAATTATTATCCTCTTAATAAATATGCTTTACCTATTTAGCATCTTATTCTTTTAAAATATGAAATCTTGTAGAGAATAAGTACAAGTAAAGTTTACAATAAATTTGATTTAAAATCAAGATTTTGATAGATACAAGTAGCGGAACAAGACAGGTACAAGACTGTCTTTGTCACTCCATTTGGACAATATGTATGGAATATCTTACTCTTTGGCTTAAAAACTGCTCCTAGCATATTTCAAGAAATGATGATCAAGATTTTCTCAACTTATTCTAATTTTATCATTATCTACATAGATAATATATTGGTTTTTTCAAAATCTCCTAAAGATCATCTAAACTATCTAGAATAATTCTTTCAGATTATATTTAATAAAGGTTTAGTTTTATTCAAAAAATATATATCAGTTTTTAGAGATGAGATTGAGTTCTTAGGAGTTACTATAAAATCAGGGGAAGTTGTAGCTTAGGAACATATTTTGAAGAATATTAAGAATTTTTCTGATGAGCTCAAAGATAAGAAATTACTACAAAGATTTCTTGGTTGTGTAAACTATGTAGCAGGTTATAATTATAATATTGCACAACACAAAATACTTCTAAACAAAAAGCTAAAAAAAAATCCTCTATCATGGTTAGATGAAATGACAAAGGTCGTTTAAAGAATAAAATAGAATTATCAAAATTTGCCATCTTTAGTTTTACCTGGTAATGATCTAAAGATTATTGAAATGGATGCTTCAAAACTATATTGGGGTGTAGTTATTAAATAAAGGATATCAAATGGTTTTAAAAACTTCTATATATTTTCTTCAAAAAAATTTAAACAAGGTTAGAAAAATTATCACTCTACTCACAAAAAAATTCTTGCTGTTATTAAAGCTATTCAGGATTTTATGTTCTTTGTGAGATCAAAAAAAAATCTTGTTAGATCTGATTTAAATAACTTTATGAGTATTCTTCATTCTATTGATTATCTAAATAAAGGCTCTGTGAGTAGATTAACTAGGTGGGCAACATTTCTATCAAACTTTGATTTCTCTGTTCAACATATTTTTGGAAAAAAAAATTGTCTTGCTAATTTTATATATAGAGAATTTAATTTCGACCAATCAATCATGGCAGCAATAATTATTAAAGTTTCTGAAGAATTTCATCAACATATATGAAGATCCACTCCATCTTTTGATAATCAGTTAACTCATCTAATCAATGTCCTCATAAAAAAATCTCATGAAGCCTCTATAAAACTCAATAATACTCATTTGGCATGGACATCTCAATTTCAAGAACTTGATGGTAAAAGGTGGTGTTCAACAATAATGTTATATCATGAAGCTCATAATTCAAGGATTACTGGTATAAATAATTCATTTAAGAATTTTATTTGTAGACATGGTTTTGAATTCTTAATCTAAAGGTCTATCTTCTGGCCAAGTTTTAATCCTGTAGTAGAGAATTTTTGGTCATCTACTAAAATTTTAGATTATTTGTTTGAATTTATAGATTATATTATACCAACAAAAGCTTCTAATGATCTTGTTATTCGTATTCCTCTAGATCAAGTGAGAAATAAATTTATTGTTTTAAGGATACCTTTCAGGATTAAATTTGAAATATTTTTAGTTCAATATTTCCAAGCTAATTTACATGTCATTTTAGTTTCTACATAATTGTTAGTGGCTCTTTGGAAGTGTTTCACTATAAGTCATCAAGCTATGTTTCCTCCTACACTTGGTGATCATATTTTAAGGATCCCAACAACTTTGTACAAGGACCACAATGACTTTGATTCTAACGATGACAACCATTATTTTTCCTAAAGAGAATACAAATTCAATGACAATGATTGAATTGATATAAAGACTAGTTACGGGGTCTATCTATAGCCATGAATGTGGGCATGATAACCCTCCTTTGTTATTTGTGGACCTCACCACTTTTTAAAAGGCAGTAACATGTTAGTTGTGTCAGCAGATTCCTTATTCTTTTATGTAGTTAGTGGTGCACAATGGGCCCATAACCCACTAACCTTTGACATCTTACCTTCTATCCATTGATTTGGCATCTTTGTGTCGACTGTTGATCTTCTCATTTCATCCTATAAATATGAGGAGTTATTGATGTCATAAGCATTGAATGCTTAGAGTCTTGTTGTGAGCCTTAGGAGAAAAGTGTATGCTCTTCACTTGCCCTCTCTGTGGAATCCTACAAATCAAAAAACATTCGTAGAAATGATGTTTATAATATGTTTCTTAAATGGAATCACTCTGTTATATGTTGTATTAGCTTGTTTTTAATGTCTTGTAATCACATTGTGTAGTCTTTAAGAGTGCGATCCTATGTTTAATGGTATCAGAGCCATGTCAATACTCTATCAAGATTATGTTGCTTCTATAATATTTCTCTAATATATCAATAAAATTTTAATTTTATATCTTTGTCTTTGTATCTCTCTTGTTGTTATTCTAGTCTTTTGTCTCCATATCATCATCAGACAATAGGGAAGGAAATGATCTCATAAAGTCATGAGGAAGATGTGATTGAGGATCTATATAGTACCGATGATATGAAGACTATGGATGTATCAAACTAGATAACTTCTGATATTATAGGTACATCAAATATTTGTACTCTCTCTGATATATCTATTGGTTCATTCTTTTCTACAAATGAAGCAACTGTAGAATTTATTGAAGAAAATCCTAGTCCTGAATAGAAGCTCCCAACTATTAAGGCCACAGATGTATATTATAAACTTTCACCATTTCATTTAATTACTAAAATCATCATAAAAGTTTATTAAAATGTTAACCAAGTCAAGCATAATGATGATTATAAATACCACTTTCAAATAGTTGATGATAAAATGATCTGATAGTTAAAATCCCAATCTAAATATAAGTTTTTACATATTGGAGTCATTACTATTGGTGTTTTTATTTTATTTAAAAAAGGTCTGAATGTCAATATTTTAGGATGTTTGATTTATAGTATACATACAAACTTTAGTTCTTGCTTACAAAATATTTTTCAAACTGATCTTCATGATGGCCTAATTTTCACAACTGTATATCTCAATTATTTGGTTGTCATTCATCAGGAAAAAAACCTCAATAAAGTCTTAAATTTCTTCCTTCAAACTCATGGATTAGATATGATGCCTATATATTATCCTCTTTCTATTAAATATTAGGTCATGTATCACCTAACGAACACCCTTCATCCTATTGTCAAGCACACTCCTACACAAGATAAAAATCTGGTGTGTCATGCTACAAAAAATAGTCAGATAATTCCAGCTGAATCAATCTATCAAGTTTATTAGTTAAAGAGATTAATTTGGCTGAATCAATCTTTTGAATGATGCCAATGTATGACATGATGATTGATATCAGATCCATATCCTCAAGGTAAATTAATTGATAGTAGAAATCATATGAATCTAAAACATAACCATTAAACACAATATCCTATGTTTAATGGTATCAGAGCCATGTCAATACACTGTTAGGATTATGTTGCTTATATAATATTTCTTTGATATATCAATAAAATTTTGCTTTAATCTCTTGCTCTCTGTATCTATCTTGTAGTTATTTTGGTCTTTTGTCTCCATATCATCTTCAAATAACAAAGAAGAGAATGATCCCATAAATTTGTGAGGAAGGTGTGATTGAAGATCTGTATAGTACCAATGATATGAAGACTATGAATGCATCAAACAAGATAACTCCTCATACTAGAGGTACATTGGATGTCTGTACTCTCTCTGATATATCTGTTGGTTCATTTTTTTCTATAAATGAAGCAACTATAGAATTTATTAAATAAAATCCTAATCCTAAATGGAATCTCTCAACTCTTAAGGCCACAAATGTATATGATAAATTTTCATCATTTTATTTAATTACTAAAACCACCAAAAAAATTTCTAAAAATATTATCCAAGTTAAGTAGAATGATGGTTATAAATACCACTTACAAATATTTGATGACAAAACTATTTGACAGTTAAAATCTTAGTCTAAATATAAGTTTTTGCATATTAGAACTGTTACTATTAGTGTTTTCCCTTTATTAATAAAATGTTTGAATGTCAGTATTTTAGGAAGTTTGCTTGATAATAGACATACAAACTTTAGTGCTTGCTTACAAATAATGTTCAAATTGGTCTTCATGATGGCCCAATTTTTACAATTGTGTATCCTAATTATTCAATTTCTATTCATAAAAAAAAAACTCAATAAGGTCTTGAAGCTCTTCCTTCAAACTCATGGATTAGATATAATCCCTAGATCTTGTCCTCTTGCTATTAAATATTAGGGAATGTATCACCTAACAAACACCTTTCACCCTGTCATCAAGCACACTCTCGTGCAAGGTAAAAGCATGGTGTGTCACGCTATAGAAAATAGTCAGATAATCCCAGTTGAATTAATCTCTTGATCTGACCTTAAGTTTCCCAAAAAATAGATTGTAGGCACAGACTTTCTTCAAAAACCCAAGAAAGTCTTATCATTTACTACATTTTTAAAAGATTTGCCAAACAAATCTATTATCATATTTGACTCTCAAAATGATCTAAAAGACCATATGTTGAATATACAATTGCAACAACCCTTGCTTCCAATCATTCCTCATTATTTGTATCTCAAGAAAGTCCATGACCCTCAAATAGATTCATATTACTATATTGATTGCCAAAAAATTATAAGTCATCTAGATCAATCCAGTATTCACATGGTTAAAATATATTTAGCCATAGAAAGCTTGCTTGAGAAAAATAAGAAATTACTTGTTGAAGCAAAAAGAATTAACATGGAAGAAACTTCTAGAGAAAAGACTAGAAAAGAAGAAGAAGAAGAAGAAGAAGGTCATATGTGGAAAACTCCTTTGGGAGATGAATCATATACAAAAAAAGGATTCCCAAAGCCTATTGAGTTTAATCAATATTCACCTGATAAAAAATATAGAGCACAAATGTATTTTCTCAGATCTACTGACAAGAGTCTTGGTCAGTCTATAGAAGTTAAGTTAATGAATTAAAATAATCTTGCAACTAAATGTTTGAATAATAAAGTCTCAGAAATATAGAAAAGTCTTGATCAGGTTTCTAAAATGTTAAGGAGTATTGAGTTATATTAGAAAGGAGAAATTACTAGAGCTATTAATGTTTTGAATGATAATATTACTACCCATCATAGTTAGCTTAACCAAAAAATAGATAATGAATCTAACAATATTAGACAATAGTAACAATTTGTTGAAATAAAGGGAGTTGATATGATTGCTTAACAAAAAGTTATCAGTCAAAGTCAAGATCAACTTAAGACTAGTATGGCTTCTATTGAGACAAATTTGAAAACTCAAATTGTTACTCTTGAGACAAAATAAGAAGAAGCACATCAGGAAATCAAACAGCTATCTTCAACCTCTAATAACATAGCTACAAAAATTATAAACCAAATTCTATTTTATCTTCTATTCCTAATATTCTAGATTCACTAAAAGACAAAGGACAATCTTCTCAACAACAGCCAGAAATTGTTGTTTTAGAACATATTGATTATAGTCAAATATTCATTCTTGGAAAAATATTTTAAAGATACAAAGAGAATCATTCATGAAATCTAAATCAAAAAGTCTACCTAATTTTTAAAAATGTCTAGATAAGATCTTTCAAGTAGGTATGGCAAAAATTGAATCTACTAAAACTGAAAGCTATTTTGATATAGGAGAATCTTCAAAGTCCAGACCTCCACTAGATTCTCAAATAAGAACATTGAACCTTCAACCTTTCTTTTGGAAATTCAATTGTGAACCAATAGAAAAAAGAAAGAAATGATTCATGCAATGTTATCTTGGGCCAGTGTATAAATTCATGGTCTCAAAAAAAATCATTTCAATGTTAGTCAACAAATTACAAATGGATTCATAGGAAATATCAAAGAATGGTGGGATGCTAATGGTCCAGTGTTTCATAAAAGTATATACACTCATCCAGAACCTATTTTTGCACTCTACAATGCTTTACTTTCTGAATTTGTTGGCATACTTGATAATGATAAAAAAGTAAACAAAGCAAAGTTTCTTAAAGCTCAATTGTGTGATATGACCAGGCTAGATGAATATATGTGTTATATGGAGAATCTGATCTATAATACTAGAGAAATATCTAATCCAGCATATAATATTAAGTATATAAAAGCTTTTCTTGAATATTTTGCTACCAAGTACAAATCTGCTATGGGTGATAATCATCCAACTATGTCCTTTGGAAGGATAAATTAGAATATTAAAGTAGTTAATGAAATGTTATGTGTAGAAAGTAAGACACAGAAAGAAATTATGAAGTTTTAGAAACAGATTGGTGTCAAATTCTGTAATTCTATTGATGATAATTTTGGTTGTATAGATGTACATAGATATAGACAGTATAAAAAGAAGAAGAAATCTCATTCTTGCAAATGCTTCTCACAAAAAATTTACTTATATTAAGCCTTGAAAGCCTAGATATAAGTCTTGAAAAATGAAATTTACTTATATTAAGCTTTGGAAGCCTTGATATGACTAGACTAAATGAATATATGTGCTATATGGAGAATTTGTTTTATAATACTGAAAAAATATTTAATCTAGCATATAAGATTAAGTATATAAAATCTTTTCTTGAATAATTTTCTACTAAGTACATAGCTTTTATGGGTGATAATCTTTCAACTATGTCCTTTGGAATGATAAATCAGAATATTAAAGCAGGTAATGAAAGGTTATGTGTAGAAAGAAAGGCACAGAAAGAAACTATGAAGTTTCATAAACAAATTGGTGTCAAATTCTGTAATTCTATTGATGATAATTTTGGTTGTATGAATGTACATATATATAGACAGTATTAAAAAAATCTCATTCTTGCAAATGCTTCTTAGAAAAACAATTTACTTATATTAAGCCTTGGAAGCTTAGATATAAGTCTCAAAAAAAGAAATTTTGTCTTAGACAAATATTAAAAAAAAAGAAACATGGGTTCCAAAAGAAGTCGGTCAAATGTTTCATCTGTCAAGGTGATAATTATACAAATAAATGTCTTAATAAGAAAAAATAATCCAAGAAGATTAATTTTTTTAATAACCATGGCATCAATGAAGATGAATATGTTTTAGTTTTAGATGAAGATAAACTTCAATATGAGTCAGATATTTTGTGGGAAGCATCAGATAGTGATGACTCTAATAATTAAGTAAATATAAATCTTATTAACACTGAATTAGAAGATGAATCTTCTGATATAAGATATCAGATTCATATGATTTCTACTTCTTTTCTAAATGCATTGAGTTTATCCCAACAAATATCTTTTCTCAAAGAAATATATGCTAAAACTCTTACATATATGATCTCTAAAATAATGTTTTTACAACAATAAATTATAGTTGTTAAACAAAAATATTCTCTCTACTTAGCTCAACAAAAAATTTAAAAGTATATTTTGTCCCAAGAATTTCAATTCAAAAATCAAAAAGCTTCTCCGATTGAAGCTGCCTATCAACCCGACACATATGATAAAGCTACTTGGTGAAAGAAGCACATCTACCAACTTCAGCTCTTCTTAACTAAAATTCGGACTGAAATGCAAGATCTTATGAAAGAAGAAGCTCTTATTGATGAACTTGAACAACTCTTTGAAGAAGAATTGCTTCTAGTAACTAATGAAATCGAATCTTATTTTGAGGGGGGAGAAACCTCTCATAATAATTCAAACATACATCAGATATCAATATATAATATTAATAATCTAGTATATGAAATTTAGATTAAATGAGATGGTTTTAAACCATATAGCTTGGATGTCTTACTTGACACAAGTGCTGATATTTCTTTTTCTAGATATCATTCTATTCTTGTTGATATGTGGAAAGTTGATTTTCACAAGTTGACTTTCAATACCAAAATTGTAATTTTAAAATTGTCTGCAGTTATTCGTGTTATGCTTGGTGACTCTATCTATCATTTTAAGATAGTACAACATGAGATGCCAACTTATGACATGATGATTGGTTTAGATAACCTAGCTACTTTCTATCTTATTACAATCCAGTGGCATGAAATAATTCTTGTAGAAAAATATTCTTTATATAAGAAATCTAGATATGAATGTAGAATTCCTATGAAAGTAAAATCAAAAAAAACAGTTGATACCAAATAGATACAATAAATGGTAAATCTATGTCACGCTAGCATTGAACCAATAATTAAAAAACTCAAAAAATATTGCTGCTCTAAAAATCATTTAGCATTCAGAGATAGGAAAATATATGAATGCAAAATTGAACTAAAGATGGTAAAAGATAAAAATGGCAAAGAAATAAAACCCAAGTTTAGGGTACATCATTCAGAAATGTCTCTTTCACTTAGAGAGGAATGTTTTTAGGAAATAAAGCAATTAAAGAAACAAGGTTTGATAAGAGATTCTAATAGCCCTTGGGCTTGTAAAGCATTTTATGTAAATAAAAGATCATAACAAATAAGGGGAAAGAAGAGATTAGTCATAAATTATGTCCCTCTTAATAAATATATTGTACATGTTTAACATCTTCTTCCTTCAAAAGATGAAATATTGCAGAGAATAAGTAGAATTAAAGTTTATAGTAAATGTAATTTAAAATCAAGATTTTGGTAGATACAAGTAGAAGAACAAGATAGGTATAACACTACATTTATCACTCCATTTGGACAATATGAATGAAATGTCTTACCCTTTGGCTTAAAGACTACTCATAACATATTTTAGGAAATGATGAACAAGATTTTCTCAGCTTATTCTGATTTTATCATTGTCTACATTGATGATATATTAGTTTTTTCAAAAATTTCTCAAGATCATCTGAACCATCTAGAATAATTATATCATATTATGTTTGATAATGGTTTAGTTCTATTTTTTTTAAATGTCAGTTTTCAAAGATGAGATTGAGTTCTTATGAGTTACTATAAAATCAAGATAATTTGTAGTTCAAGAACATGTTTTGAAGAATATTAAGAATTTTTTTATGAGCTCAAAGATAAAAAATTGCTACAAAGATTTTTTAGTTGTGTAAACTATGTAGCAGGTTATTATTATAATATTACATAGGATAGAATACTTCTAAACAAAAGGCTAACAAAAAATCCTCCAGCATGGTCAAATAATATGACAAAGGTCATTCAAAAAATAAAATAGAATTGTCAAAAATTTACACCTTTAGTTTTACCTAGTAATGGTCTAAAGATTATTAAAATAGATGCTTCAAAACTATATTGGGGTGCAGTTCTTAAAGAAAAGCTGTCAGATGGTTTAGAAAAACCTTTTATATTTACTTCAATAAATTTTAAATAGGCTCAAAAAAATTATCACTCTACTCACAAATAAATTTTTGTGGTTATTAAGGTTATTCAAGATTTTATGTTCTTTGTGAGATCAGAAAAATTTATTGTTAGATCTAATTTAAATAACATTATGAGTATTCTTCATTATATTGATAATCTAAAGAAAGGATCTGTGAGTAGGTTAACCAGGTGGGCAACATTTCTATTAAACTTTGATTTCTCTTTTGAACATATTTTTGAAAAAAAGAATTGTCTTGCTAATTTTATATCTAGAGAATTTAATTCCAAATAGTCAGTCATGGCAGTAACGGTTACTAAAGTTTGTGAAGAATTTCAACAGCATATATGGATATCCACTCCATCTGTTGCTAATCAATTAACTCATGAAATCAATGACCTCACAAGAAAATCTTATGAAGCCTTTATATAACTCAATAATACTCATTTGACATGGACATCTTAGTTTCAAGAAATTGACAGCAAAAGGTGGTGTTCAACAATAATGTTATATCATGAAGCTAATATTTCAAGGATTACTGATATAAATAATCCATTTAAGAATTTCATTTGTAGACATGGTTTTGAATTCATAATCCAATGGTCTACTTTTTGACCATGTTTTAAACCTGTAGTAGAGAATTTATGGTCATCTGTTGAAATTCCAAATTATTCGTTTGAATTTCTGGATTATATTATGTCAATGAAAGTTTCTGATGATCTTGTTGTTCGTATTCCTCCAGATCAAATGAAAAATATATTTATTGATTTAAGGATACCTTTTAGGATTAAATTTAAAATATTTTCAGCTCAACATTTCCAAGCTAGTCTACATCCCAGTTTAGCTCCTGCATAACCATTAGTGGCTCTTTGGAAGTGGTTCACTATAAGTCATCAAGTTGTGTTTCTTACTATACATGGCAGTCATATTTTAAGGATTCCCTCAACTTTGTATATGGATCACAATGAATTTTATTATGGTGATGATAACCATTATTCTCTCTAAGGATAATATGAATTCAATGACGATGATTGAATTGATATAAAGACTAGTTACAGTGTCTATTCGTAGTTGTGAATGTGGGAATGATAACCTTATTTTATTATCTATGGACCTCACCACTTTTAAAAAGGTGATAATTTGTCAACCATGTTTGCAGATTCCTTATTCTTTTGTGTAGTTGGCGATGCACAGTGGGCCTATAACCCACTAACCTTTGGCATTTTGTCTTTTGTCTATTGATTCAACATATTTGTGTCGACCGTTGATCTTCTTATTTCATCCTATAAATATGAGGATTTATTCATGTCATAAGCATTGAATGCATAGAGTCTTGTGTCTAAGCCTTAGGAGAAAAGTGTATGCTCTTCAATTGTCCTCTTTGTGGGATCCTACGAATTAGAAAATTTTCTAAGAAATGATGTTTATAATATGTTTCTTGTGTGGAATCACTATGTTATATGTTGTATTAGCTTATTTGTAATGCCCCGTAATCACATTGTGTAGTCTTTAAGAGTGTGATCCTATGTTTAATGGTATTTAAAGACTATACAACGTGATTATAGGGCATTATAAACAAGCTAATACAACATATAGCATAGTGATTCTACACAAAAAACATATTATAAACATTATTTCTAAGAAAAAAATTTGATCCATAGGATCCCACAGAGAGGGCAAGTGAAGAACATACACTTTTCTCCTAAGGCTTAGACACAAGACTCTAGGCATTCAATGCTCATGACATGAATAACACCTCATTTTTATAAGATGAAATGAGAAGATCAATAATCGACACAAAGATGCCAAATCAATAGATAAAAGGCAAGATGCCAAAGGTTAGTGGGTTATAGGCCTACTACACACCACCAACTACATAAAAGAATAAGGAATCTACTGACATGACCGTCAAGTTACCACCTTTTTAAAATTAGTGAGGTCCATAGATAATAAAAGAGGGTTGTCATTCCCACATTTATGGCTATAAACAGACCCCGTAACTAGTCTTTATATCAATTCAATCATCATCATTAAATTTATATTCTCCTTGGGGAGAATAATGATTTTCATCATCAAAATCAAAGTCATTGTGGACTATGTACAAATTTGATGGAATCCTTAAAATATGACCATGAGGTGTAGGGGGAAACACTGTGTGATGACTTATAGTGAACCACTTCCAAAGAGTCACTAACGATTGTGCAGGAGCTAAAATGGTATGTAGATTAGCTTGGAAATGTTGAACTAAAAATATTTCAAATTTAATCATGAAAGGTATCCTTAAAGTAATAAATATATTTATCACTTGATTTGGAGGAATATGAATAGTAAGATCAACAAAAGCTTTCATTGACATAATATAATCTAGAAATTCAAATAAATAATCTAAAATTTCAACAGATGACTAGAAATTCTTTACTATAGGATTAAAACATGGCCAGAAGGTAGACCATTGTATTAAGAATTCAAAACCATGTCTTCAAATGAAATTCTTAAATGGATTATTTATACTAGTAATCCTTGGATTATTAGCTTCATGATATAACATTATTGTTGAACATCACCTTTTGTCATTAGGTTCTTAAAACTAAGATGTCCATGCCAAATGAGTATTATTGAGTTTTGCAGAGGCTTCATGAGATTTTCTTGTGAGGGAATTGATTTCATGTGTTAACTAATTAGAAATAGATGGAGTGGATCTCCATATATGGTGATGAAATTCTTCATGAACTTTAGTAATTGTTACTACCATGACTGACTGTTCAGAATTAAATTCTCTAGATATAAAATCAACAAGGCAATTCTTTTTTTCAAAAATATGTTCAACAGATAAATCAAAGTCTGACAAAAATATTGCCCACCTGGTTAACCTACTCATAGATCCTTTCTTTAGATTATCATTAGAATGAAGAATACTCATAAAGTTATTTAAATCAAATTTAACAAGAAATTCTTTTGATCTCACAAAGAACATAACAACAAGAATTTCTTTGTGAGTAGAGTGATAATTTTTTTGAACCTGTTTAAAAAAATTTGAAGCAAATCTATAGATTTTTTCTAAACCATCTAACAGCCTTTATTTAAAAATTGCACCCCAATATAGTTCTGAAGCATATGTTTCAATAATCTTTAGACCATTACCAGTTAAAACTAAAGGTGGCAAATTTTGAAAATTATGTTTTATTCTTTGAACGACCTTTGTCATTTCATCTGACCATGCTAGAGAATTTTTTGTGAGCCTTTTATTTAGAAGTATTTTATCATGTGTAATATTATAATAATAACTTGATACATAGTTTACACAACCAATAAATCTTTATAGTAATTTTTTATCTTTGAGCTCATCAAGAAAATTCTTAATATTCTTTAAAACATATTCCTGAATTGCAATTTCTATTGATTTTATAGTAACTCCTAAGAACTCAATCTCATCTATGAAAATTGACATTTTTTCTCAGATAGAACTAAACCATTATCAAACATAATCTGATAGAATTGTTCTAGATATTTTAGATGATCTTTAGGAGATTTTGAAAAAACCAATATATCATTTATGTAGACAATGATAAAATTAGAATAAGCTGAGAAAATTATGTTCATCATTTTCTAAAATATGGTATTAGTCTTTAAGCCAAAGGGTAAGACATTCCATTCATATTTTCTAAATGGAGTGACAAATGTAGTCTTATACTTGTCTTGTTCTACTACTTGTATCTGCCAAAATCTTGATTTTAAATCAAATTTATTGTAAACTTTACTTTCACTTATCTTCTGCAAGATTTCATCTTTTAAAGGAATGGGATCCTAAACAGGGAAAATATATTTATTATGAGGAACATAATTTATGACTAATCTCTTATTTCCACTTGTTTGTTCTGGTCTTTTATTTACAAAAAATGCTTCACAAGCCCAAGGGCTATTAGAATCTCTTATCAAACTTTGTTCCTTTAATTGCTTTATTTCCTGAAAACATTCCTTTTTGAGTGAAGGAGACATTCCTGAATGATGTGCCCTAAACTTGGGTTCTATTTCTTTGCCATTTTTATCCTTTACCATCTTTAGTTCAATTTTGCATTCATGTATTTTCCTATCTCTGAATGTTAAAGGATTTTTAGAGCAACAATCTTTTTTGAATTTTTCAATTATTGGTTCAATGCTAGTGTGATAAATATTTACCTTTTGTTGTATCCATCTGGTATTAATTGGTTTCTTTGATTTTTCTTTCATAGGAATTCTGCATTCATATCTCGATTTTTTTATATAAAGAATATCTTTCTACAAGAATTATTTCATGCAGCTAGATTGTAATAGGATAGAAAGTAGCCAGGTTATCTAAACCAATCAACATGTCATACATTAGCATCACTGAAAAGATTAATTTAGCTGAAGAGAAACACATGATCCTATGCTTAATGGTAGCATTACTTTTATTACTTTTTATTGGGTAGATTCCTTGTTACCATTAAACATAGGATCCTATGTTTAATGGTAGAATAAATCATCCCTTAAGACTAGGCTACTGAATGACTTATAGGGATGGTATTAGTTGATTTACCTTCAATATAATTGGTAAATTATCCTAGCTAATACAAAATATAATAGTAATCATATACCATTAAGGATATTATGCATCTATGTTATCATTAATTATGTATCTATATAAAAATATTAAATACCATATCTAACAAGAAATATCAGCTAAAATTTATCTATCTTATTTGTATTATGCTTATAATTTATAGGATCCTTAATGGTATCAATCATATTTACCAGGGAATCTATTTCTGATGTATATGCATCTCTGATGTTTATTGCTAAATATCAAAATTCAATAAGAGTCTATATATGCATCAATTATAAAGCTGGTGGATTATTTCTCTTGTTAGATATCATTATATTCCTATTATGCTGACAATCTGATAGAATTGTTTTAGATGGTTTAGATGATCTTTAGGAGATTTTAAAAAAACCAATATATCATCTATGTAGACAATGATAAAATCAGAATAAGCTGAGAAAATATTGTTCATCATTTCTTGAAATATGCTAGGAGTAGTCTTTAAGCCAAAGGGTAAGATATTATATTCATATTGTCCGAATGAAGTGACAAATGTAGTCTTATACATGTCTTGTTCTGCTACTTGTATCTGTCAAAATCATGATTTTAAATCAAATTTATTGTAAACTTTACTTCCACTTATTCTCTGCAAGATTTCATCTTTTGAAGGAATAAGATGTTGAACGGGTAAAACATATTTATTAAGAGGAACATAATTTATGACTAATCTCTTCTTTCCCCTTATTTGTTCTGATCTTTTATTTACATAAAATGCTTCACAAGCCCAAGGGCTATTAGAATCTCTTTTTAAACCTTGTTCCTTTAATTGCTCTATTTCCTAAAAACATTCCTCTCTGAGTGAAGGAGACATTCATGAATGATGTGCCCTAAACTTGGGTTATATTTATTTACCATTTTTATCCTTTACCATCTTTAGTTCAATTCTGCATTCATGTATTTTTATATCTATGAATGCTAAAGAATTTTTAGAGCAACAATCTTTTTTGAGTTTTTCAATTATTGGTTCAATGCTAGCATTATCTCTAATCCATAGAGATAAGGTAAGAAATTGTTGTTTCAAAGGAATTAATTATCAAGAATTGTCTGCAGTTATTCATGATATGCATTTACGTTATCATTAACTTTTTTTCTCCTAAGAAGGTAAATTGTCCTAGCTAATATTTAATTGGTATCAGTTGATAGCAAAAATGCTTAAGATTGTTTCCTGAATATTTATAATATGTATTTTTGTGTATATATACCTATAAGATAAGATGTAGCATGTATATATACATATCTTCATCTTATAGGTATATATACATAAGATGCATATATATATATATATAAGATGTAGTATATATATACCTATAAGATGTAAGGTATATATATATACCCTATATCTTATAAGTATATATACATCTTATATATATATATATATATATATATATATATATACTTATAAGATGTAGGGTATATATACACACCCTACATCTTATGTGTGTGTGTGTGTATACCATTTATCTTAGAATCGTACATTATATACAAGATGTAGGAATATAAAATATAGGGAGTATATAGGTATATATACACCCTAAATTTTATAGGTATATATATATATACCTATAAGATGTAAGGTATATATACACCCTACATTTTTTTATAAGTATGTATATATCATATATATATATAGGATGTATATATATCCTACATCTCTATAAGATGTAGGAGATATATACATATATATATATATATATGAAATATGTAGATATATACCCTACATCTTTCTTATAGGTACGCATATATACCCTACATCTTATAGGTATAAATACCTAAAAGATGTAAGGTGTATATATACACACTACATCTTTCTTATACATATAAGATGTATGGAATATAAATATATATAAGATGTATATATATAACCTACATCTTATAGGTATAGTATACACACTACATCTTTCTTATAGGTATGTATAATATACATACCTATAATAAATATGTATGGTGTATATATATACAACCTACATCTTTCTTATAGGCATGTATATATATATCCTACATCTTATACTATAAGATGTAGGGTATATACATCTCTATAAGAAATATGTAGGGTGTATATATATTTATAAAATATAAGGTATATATACATACCTATAAAAAAGATGTAAGGTATCTATATATGTGTATATATATACTTATAAGATGTAGGGTATATGCATATCTATAAGAAAAATATAAGGTGTATATATACCTTACATTTTTTTATAAGTATATATACATACTTACCTATAAGAAAGATGTAGGATTATATACACCTATAAGATGTAGGGTATATATACTTATAATAAAGATGTAAGATATATATATATATATATATATATATATATATATGTATATATATATATATATATGTATATATATATATATATATGTATATATATATATATATATATATGTATATATATATATATATATATATGTATATATATATATATATATATATATGTATATATATATATATATATATATACCCTACGTCTTATAAGTACATATATATACATACCTATAAGATGTATGATATATACTCTACATCTTATTGGTATATATATACATATAAGATGTAGGGTATATACCCTACATCTTATAGGTATGTATATATAGTTATAAATATATACTCCCTACATCTTATAGGTATATATATATACTTATAATATGTAGGAGTATATATCTCTTAGAGATATATAGGGTGTGTATATATATATATATATATATATATATATATATATATATATATATATATATATATATATATATATATATATATATATATATCTTATAGACATATATACTTATAAGATGTAGGGTATATATCTTATAGGTATATATATAAAAGATGTAAAGGTATATATAAATTATAAGTATATATCTCTACATCTTATAGGTATATATAATATGTAAGGGTGTATATATATACCCCTACATCTTATAGATACCCTTACATCTTATATGTATATATAAGATGTAAAAGGTATATATATACACCTCTTACATCTTATATCTACCCTTACATATTATATATGTATCATATTATATGTATATATAAGATGTAGGGAGTATATATATATATATATATATATATATATATATATATATATATATATATATATATATATATATACATCTCTTACATTTTATATATATCTATACATCTTATATATACCTATAAAATGCAGGGGTGTGTATATAAGATGTTCGGATATATTATATACCCCCACATCTTATAGATATATATAAGATGTAGGGGTATATATACCTATACATCTTATATATACCCATACATCTTATATATATATACACACACACACACACACCCCACATCTTATATATATATATATACACACACACACACACACCCCCCACATCTTTTATATATATAGGGGATATATATATATATATATATATATATATATATATATATATATATATGTACCCCCACATCTTATATATACCCATACATCATATATATATATAGGGGATATATATATATATCCTTTCATCTTATATATACTTATAAGATTTAGGAGGTATATATTATATCGGTATATATACCTTACATCTTATAGATACCTATAATATGGAGGGGATATATATATCTACCCCGCATCTTTTAAATATATAAGATGTAGAGCGTATATATATGTCCTACATCTTTTATATATATGTATGTGGGAGGTATATATAAGATGTAAGGGATATATATCCCCTACATCGTATAGGTATATATATCTCATAAATTTTATAGGTATATATAAGATGTAGGGGTATATATATACCCCCTACATTTTATAAGTGTATATATCTTATAAGTATATATATTTATGGTATATATATACCCCTTACATCTTATAAGTATATGTATACCTATAAGATATAGGGGTGTATACCCTACATCTTATAAGTATATATATATACACCTTATATCATATAGGGATTATAGATATATATATAGGGTATATATTTATCCCCTACATCTTATATATATATATATATATATATATATATATATATATATATATATATATATATCTTAGAGATATTTATAAGATGTAGGGGTATGTATATACCCCATACATCTTATAGATATATATAAAAGATATAGGAGTATATATACCCCTACATAAATGAATATATATTATAAGTGTATATATTTAGTATATATACATACCCCTTACATCTTATAACTATATATACCTATAAAATGTAAAATATAATATATACATTTATATGATGTAGGGTGTATATATATATTTATAAAATGTAGGATATATATCCTTACATCTTATATATATATATATATATATATATATATATATATATATATATATATATATATATATATATATATATATATATATATATATATTCATAAAAATCTTATAAGTGTGTGTGTGTGTGTGTGCATGTGTGTATATATATACTAATAAATTTTAAGGTATACATTTCCTATAAACATTTTATAGGTAGAGAAAATACTATGAACTTTTCATGATTCTAAATAGAAAAATGATCCAAGATCTATTCTCCAAATTTATTTTTATATTTCTACGAAGCCTGTTAATGGATAAAATAAGAACTAAGAATATATGACTAAAGGCATCTTATCAATGTTTAGTAAGATATTACATCTGTGAACACACACACACACACACACACACACACACACACACACACACACACACACACACACACACACACACACACACACACACACACACACATACATATATGTATATTTATAATGTATATATACCTTATGTTGAGACCTTTTTTTAAAAACTGGGATCCTTAGGATATTTTGAAGCTTAACCCTAAAAGCATAGCCTATTTTTAACATTATTATAATTTGAAGATCATCCACTTTGATAATATTGGGTTATTGAGTTATGTTTTTCTTTAAGCTTGCATAAAATTACTAATAATTGTCTTCATGTCTTAAAGGTGCAAGTTTCATGGAGTCCTTGATGATATATTCATGTTCTAAAACCTTGACATAAACCCTTAGTTTAAATCTGAATTTGGTGGGAACAAATGGGTAGGAACATTTTTATTTTTGACTTAAGCCCAATTTTTATGTTAAGGCTTGGTCATGTTTTTCACACGACCAAACTTTAGCCTAAAAATTATGCATCGATCCCTTTTTAGTTCCCCCTTTTTTATTTCCTATATTTAAAACATGGTCTAAATTTATGCTAGCAAGGTCCTTTTAATTTTCTAATGTGGTCCCTTTATTACCTACTCATCCTAAAGCTTTAATGTTAAGGCCCCATTCATGTTTATGTACATGAACGAGACCTTAGTCTAAATGCCTTAGCATAAGTTTCTTTTCTCCCAAGTCCTAATTTAAATATCATACATCTTGCAAGATTCAATGAACCATGCTTCATTATAATTTTTGATCCAATATAGTGAGGAAAGGCCCAATAAACTAAGCATGTAATCCCTCGAACCAATCATATTCAAGCAGTCAGATCATGATCAATAGTTCATGCTTCATCGTGAACCAAAGATCAAATGGAGCAAAGAAAACATTGAAAATTCAAAGACCCAAAAGGCCTACAACGTTACCATATAATGATCTCACATTTGAGACTTAAAATCAAAGGGGTCCTACATATTAAAAGGAACCAATCATGTGTAAGTGCTCAAATCATGATTATATAGCTCTCATTTTGTTATGATTTTTTAATCAAACGGAGTGAATTGAGTATAAGATCTTGAAAAGCCCCACAAAATCACCATGTGGCACTCTCACATTAGAATACAGGGGTTTAATGAGCTTAAATTTGATGTTCATGTGAACATCATTTGACATCTGTGAGGATATATTTGATGTCTATGCGATCGTCAACTTTAAGCCCATAAAAATTAAGAACTTCACTAACTTAAATTTGACATTCATGTGATCATCATTTGATGCTCATGAGGAAATATTTGGCATCCACGAGGACATCAAATTTAAACTAATGTATTATTTTGCTCAAGATCAAGATATACTCCAAAGTGTGATTGAAAAACTCATGAATTACATTGCAGACTAATGGGACCCCTCGAAGGATGGTCAAACACTTGAGATCTTTGAACTACAAATATTGAAATAATCTTATAGTCTAAATATATGTAGAAATGAATTTAGCCTAAGTCTATATCTTAAGGTCCTCATTACATTTTTTTGAATGCCATGAACCTTAGGCTAAATACTTATACTAAATCTTATTTTAAAAAGGTCTTTATGACATAAAAATTATCCCAAATGTTTTTAACCAAAGATTTTGTCGTGTTTATTAATACATTAAATCCTTATGTCAAAATCTAGTATTTTAGTCCTTATATCACTTTGACCCCTTTGGGCATGTTTTAAGAGCTTGACATAAGTATTTTAGCCTAAAGTATGCATTGTGTTTATTAGGTACAACATAAACCTTGGCTTAAAATATTTATCTTCATCCCCTTTTTGTATAAGTCCCAAAAAACTCAAGCATAAACACTTTAGCCTAAAGTTTATTTTGTGTTTAATAAACACAAAATGAACCTTAGCCTAAGGTATTTAAACCTAAGTCCCCACCTAAATAATGATTTTGATTAAAGCTCATGCATCTTGTAAGATTTGATAACTCATGTTTCATCATGGTAGATGATCCAATGGTGTGAAATCACTGATGACTTTTTAATAGATATCTGAGAGCTCATGGGTTCGACACATGGTGAACGCGTGTCTAGTATGCGATTGATAAAGGTGTCAGAACTCAAAAATCCTATGAAGGATCCAAGTAGAATAACCATAGAGCTTGGTACCAAAAGGAACCAATGACAAGCGAGGGCTCGACTCATAATTAATAGCCTGTGTTGATCTGAGGATCTTAATCCAATGGCATGAAGCAAAAAGGCATTTTTAAATGCCAATGGCTAGTTCTTCCAAGGCATTTATGAAAAATGCCATGAAAAGTGCCAGATAGATGCCAAATAAGCACCACGCAAGCACAAAGTGATAAAATAAAATATCTTGTGTGCCTAAAATGCAAATTTATAAAGGTGAAGGTCAAAATCATATCTGAGGCATGTATAAGCCTAGGTCTGAATAAGCTACCATCATTAAAGCTCTAAAGCCTTAAGACTTGAATAAAAATCCCTAAGTAAACTTGGATTGATTACAAAAAATCTAGAATAAGTTTAATTATGATTTGAGCACAAAGGAACTAAACTAGAGACCATTTCCAATCTGGTTAAGAGTAATTTACAAGTGTGGAAGCCATGGTAGCTCAAAGGCAACAATTGAGGGAGAAGATAGAATTATATCTATCTACAAATAGTGAGGGAAGGGTTTTCAAGGATACTAACCTAGACACTGCGGTCTTGAACACTGGCAATAAAAATTAGTCTAAGCTCTTTTGGACCATTGAGGATATGCAAGCCATCACCAAAGAAGAACAAAGGTTGTCACAGTTAGAAGGAGGTAATATGACTTGGATGTAGTTCAAATAACTGGTCTCCATCATGTTGCTACTAAACCAGAGGTACTCCATTGCTTTGATATCCTTGCTCCCATTTTTGTAGATTATAGAATTGAAAATAATTAGATCATTCATGAGGGGAGCTCTAGGAGAGTTGCATATATTTCCCCACTAGCCTTTGAGAGATATTATAAACTTCCAAAATTGCATGTGGATTTTCTCCATAATTAAGGAATGGATAGGAAAGAATGATCTAAATACCATCTTAGGCCATGGTTGCTCCAAGGGAACCATGTGATCCGAGACCCTATTGGCAACATCCTAGTTGCCTAAGTTAGGGAGGGAATTAGGGTAATCAAGACCCTGCTAAATAGAATATCTGGTGCCCATATGTCAATAAGAGTTGGGTGTCTTATGTCTACTTTATGGTAGAGAAAGGGATTACTTCTCCAATTGGGGAGATGATCAGTATCCACCTAGGTAGGTAATTTATAGCTATAAAGAAGAAGACCAGTAAATAGTGTTTTATGATGTCCTATATGTTCGATGCCCTACTATCCTCCACCATAATCCCTCACATCAAAAATTGGTCACCAAAGGGTAGATTCATAATTTCCCATCATTATTCTAAGATACATATCTTCAAATATAGACATCACATGCAATTCATATGTGATTATGTCTATCCTACTTTGGTAGAATCCATTATAGGGTTTTCCATGCCTAGGATTAACCTTTTGATCAAGAAATATGTAGAACTAATGGGACACATCTGGCTTTACCCAAACTGTACAATGATCAAAAATGAAAGAATTCTAACTCAACCATATAAGTTGCCTATCTATGTTCCTACCAAGCTAGCAGAGTAGGAAATTACATCTCAACTACTCCATGATGTTGATGGAGTGTGCAAGGAAAAAAGGAAAGGCCTCCTCCATCCCTTTACTTTGATAATTGAAAGAACTGTCATGTAATATTGGAAGCAGGTGGACACCATGGCTAGGCACAGATTCTTTTGTTTTTCAATTAGATGACCTCAGGCATTGGGATCCTAATGACATAGTAGGCAAACATTTGAAGAGAAAACAGATGCCCAAGCCAGTTTATGAGCATCATCTTGGTCCTTATGACACTTTCCACATCAAGAACAATAATATTGAAGAGGTACAGGCTAGATTCAAAGAACATAATATTAAGCTTGTGCACATATTCACCAGTGATGAAAAGCCACCAGGAAACATATGGCAAATGCATCCCCTTCAATACCATTTATTGCCTGGACCTTCCAAGCCACCTCTGGAACAACATTAGCTAGAAGTACCATATCCCCCATCTCAAATTACATAGGGTCTTGGTAAGGAAAATTTGGAAGAAATACCTGGTGAGGGGCCATCATCTTTGGCCCCTCCTGATAGACCAACATCTCCAATTGAATATCTAGACATGATTGCCTTGGATCTTGATGAAATAGTAGAGGATGCCCTCAAGGTCCTTACTGAAGCATATAGATCAGATGAAGAGGAAGCACAAGCTGAGGAAGCTAAAGGTTAAGTAGAATGAGCTATGAAGGATAAAAGAAAGGGATTTTTCTTGGACCTAGTTAGTGGCACCACCAACGAAGATAAAAGCAGAGATGGTAATTGTCCTAGTTGGAAAAAAAAGGCCAAAGTTGACTCTAACTCATCCCATGAGTGAAATCAACTTATTCAGTGAGGAGTACCCAATTCATGGACCAATCCTCCCTAATTAGTTCATTTAAGGAAATATGCAAAATATCCCTTCTTTGCCCCACTCATGGGCTCTAACCCAATCTATCAGTGTTGATGTTCATGAAGACATCAAGCCATGGATAAGGGCTTTGATGAAAGATCAAGAGGAGAGAATAATAGTGACCACTATAGGGTCAGATGGAAATAATATGGATGCTCCATGAGCATCAAGTAGCATAAAGATAGAGGTCTTAGAACCTCCAAAATACACAGAGTCATCTATTATTGTGCAATTCAATCCAGAGATAATTGGATTGGAGAGAGTAATAATAAAAAAAGCTATGGTGGGGACTGAAGATTTCACATTTCAAAAGGTTGAGCCTTTTACAAGTTTAACTCTAGTTGGAGGATAGTAGCCTAGTGAACTACCCATACATGAAGAGGATATTAAAATCCTAATTGAGGCTCATTTAGCTCAAGTCAGAGTTGACATCAGGGGAATGAAATATAGGATTCACAACTTGGAAAAGGAAAAAGATAATTTAGGGACCCAAGCTATCTTATCATTTCTTGAGGCCATAGTAAATATATTTGAATCATCCTTTTTTGATATGTTTGACTCCTTAAAATCAATGAAGCTAAGGCAAGATACATTGAGCTAGTAGAGTGAGGTGGCTAAAGTATTGATGACCAGATGGCAGGGTGTAGAGGCTAAGATAAGGGAATCATCAATATATTGATTAGGAATAAAATTCCTAAGTTCAAAACCATTATCCTAGCCCACCTAAATGTTATATTAGGGATAGTGGTGGATAAGATCCAAAGTTTAAATGCTTGGTCAGCAGGCTTGTATAGACTCCTGAGGGATGATGAAGAGCTGATTACCCATATTAATAAACTACTTAGCACCATGTTGGCTAATCCTATGAAGTCTATATCCCTGGGCATTATTGATGATAAAGAATATAAGCATAGAGTCACTCTGGTGATGCAATAAGTAAAGGGCAAAAGCCAGGGTCAATCAGGCAGTGACAATAGCAAAATTTTGGGCATGATCTTCACTACTGAAGAAAAGATTGTAAAAGTTAAAAGCATCAAAGAAGCTATGGTAAGGGATAAAAGAGATTTTAAAGACTTAGCTGATTAAGAATATGTCTACCTCCTAAAGCCATCTGTGAATTTGGAGTTCATCAAGGAACAACATCAAATAGCTATAGAGCTTCTGCAAGAGTAATAGAGAGACCCTTCAACAATGGGCCCACCAATTAATTAATATTCTTTTTTTATAAAAACATTGTAATATTTTAAATAGGAATATTCTTTTGTAAAGGCATATGCTAGTATGTTAGCATATTTGCCTCTAGGTCAATCTAGTTTGGAAAAGCAAGTGTATTCTATAACTTTTTGAAAAAGGACAATTGTCCTTATCTTTTGTACATTTGTATCTTGTAACCGACCAGTATACTACCTTGTCTTTCTATAAAAGGTAGTACTACCATCTTGTAAAAGGAGATAATTTTGAGCAAAATTTGTATACTTTGAGCAATTAATACTATCAAGGAATTCTATGAAGATTTTCCAAATTTGATGTGTTGGTTGTTAATGTGGCTTTCTCTCGATTGTTGGTTCTAAAGCTTGAATTCAATTAGTTTCATGAATTTTGAATTTGCATTTGTGATACAAGGTTGATAATTTGTGCTTATGCTAGATTAGCTTAAGTAACTTGATTTTACTTCATTTTATTTGTTCTGTATTCAAATGTGTTGATGCTATTTGAGTTTGGTAACAAATATTTAAAGTAAAATTCAGTTCTTACTTGTATAATTTCATACTATCCTTAGAAATTTGCCTGGTGTATGGTGAGATATAAGCTTACATTATTTTGCATCATATACTAGTTAAATATAGGCTCAATTGTAATTGAAACTTTGTCATGATATTTGAGTTAAGGATCAACAATCACTTATTTTATTTTTGCCTTACCCTTCTCTTTTGCTTCTTTTAGACTAGATCACTTTAGTTTAGACTTCATTATAAATATCCATTTAAATTAGTCTATAGTTTTAGCTTTGATCATAATTCACTATTATTAGTAGAGATACTTACAATTTTCAAAGAATTAGACCATGATGGCTCCCAACTATTAATTAATATAATTTTTTTGGAACAGATAAACATTACTTTGCCATTACTTCACCACAGGTAACATAAGTTGCCAAAACCTACTACTCATGCTCTGAATTCCTAGAATTCTAAAATGAGAAGTGTTTTTGAACATTAAAGACATATGTGGTATACATTGAGCCATCAACAAGTCCCCACTAGCGCTAGAAGGAGGGCCTTTCTTTGTGAATTGGTTGAATTTTTGTTAATCTTAGTGTGTTTTGATCTAGGATTGGTGTTATCTTTGCACTTTTGAGTAATTCTTTGCTTAAAAGTGTAAAGATCATTGATCTTTGTGGTCTTTAACCTATCTTTTTAATTCTTTTAGACAAAGATCAATAATCTTTGAGGTTGTTGTTTAGTTTTGGTATAGATAGGTTAAGATTTGAAGACCCATAGTATTTGAGGCTAGAATAGCTTGTTTTGATCAAAGGTTGGCATATCTTTCATAGATCTGAGTTTATTTGAGATTTCACTTATAAAGATAGACCATATTTGCATAATTGGACACATCTTTGAGCTAACTTAGTCAAAGATTTACATCCTTTACTATTATTTACATAATCTTTATAAAATAAACTTATTGTGCATGTTTAATCCTTGTCCTTTGTAAATATTAACTTTATACATCATATTTCAAATAGGATCTTCAATATTCAATCTAGAATTACCAAGGATATGAACAAGATCATATTCAGAGACAAGAGAGCCTTTGATTGAGCTTGAAGTCCATAGACAAACTAGGTAAGATAAAGATAGGCATAGACATTCCAGATCCTTACCAACCTCACCTCTCCAAGGTACCTTTACCTTCAATCCTCATCTAGGTATGGCTTGGTTGGGAGACTCTTCCATCAACATGCCAGATGTGTTACATGATCTCCCATGTAACCCTAAAAAATACTTGCTAACATTTAGTCTAACTAGTATTATGACTGCTGAAGATCACATTAAATCTTTTAAAGTTTCTTTAAGGTTACTAAATGTTGTGCATGAAGATGTAGCATGTAGATTATTCCCTGTTACTTTTAAAGATGTTGCATATGAATGGTTTCTCAATTTGTCTAGCAATTATATTACTAGTTAGGATGGTTTCACTAATGTTTTCATAGATCAGTTTGGTAAAATTGTTAGTCCATGTGTCACGAGCCCATGAGGTCCTTTAATGTTAGGTTTTAGAAAATGTATATTAGGATTATAGAACCTTATAAACTTGATGATAATTTAGCTCTATAAATCTACAAGGATGTAGTATATGCCATGACTTTTATATTTTTGAAAAGGTCCATTCCAGCTATAACTTCATTAGCTAGGGATTATTCTGAGACAGTGATAATCAATGATCAAATTTAGCCTCAAAGATGAATGGCCTACTTTGTCTCAAATGTCAACCCACATATGCCTATTTTGAACATTTTCCCCAATAAAACCAAAATATTACAACCTTGAACCAACTCCCAAATCTAAATCAATTGCCCTTGAGTCATGCTACTCCCAATCAAAACTTAAGATTCTTGAGTCACCCTACTAATGGGTTTAATACAAATGATCAAAAAGATTTAGTATTCGTTGTTGGTACTAACAATAACCAGGTGCATAACTATTAAACTCCCAAGAATGAGAATGAATCTATCCTTAAATTGGTCCAAAATTTAAGCATTGATTTCTTTTAGTTGCAAAAATAAGTTGGTAATACTAGAGAGAGCTCTAGTAGGAACTTCTCATTCCAAAGGTTTAATAGGAAAAATAATAGGTTTTAGAATGATAGTTTCCATTATAATAAGAATAATGATCCATCTTTTAAAAAGAGAACTATGGACATTGATCTTATTGATATTACTTTTCCTGATTATTGTAGAGTGCATTATATAGCCAAGCGTGGAGAGCTTGATTGTATAGAGTTTTATAAATATTTTAAAGCTTTCCAAAAAGATTTGGATATATTTGAAGTGGTCCCTAACAAAGATAGTGGTGCAGGAACTTTAGGGTCCAAGCCTGTTGATCAAACTTTCACGGTGAAGACTTTTAATTTCTCCTTTCAAGAAGATAATGAACTTGATGATGTCCCTAAGGAGATCCAGGCCTTCCAAAAATTCTTGAATAAGACTTATCCCTTGAGGAATAGAGAGAAGAGGCAGCCTTTGACTACCTCAATGCCTCCAAACAAATTTGGAACTCCTCCAAGCACTTCTTCAAGCAATGATCCTGAACCACCTAAAGGGAGTGCCTCTAAGAATAATGTTGGTGTTCCTAGTTCTTCAAACAAGACTGGTTATAATATTGTTGAATACATGAAGAAGATAAAATCTAACATCACATTGCATGAATTGATGCAGGTCATAGAACAAAGGGACCTCTTACTGGAATCATTGTGAAAGAAATCTAATAAACCACCCAGGGCTGATAATGCTAATATGGCTGTACACAAAGTTAAGACAGAATATCCTCCTTTCTTGCTCATAGTCAAGATGTTTAGTAAGAATTTTAATAATTGTTTATTAGATTCTAGTGCATCCATAAATATCATTCCAGTAGGTATTTACAAACAACTTTGCTTGACTTCTATTAAGTCTGATAGGGTTGTGACTCGATTAGACAAATCTAGAGTTAAGATGATTGGAGAAATTTTAAATGTTCATATGTAGTTGGCTTCTGAGCCTAGAGTGCAACAATTTATTGATATCTAAGTTGTTAAAATTCTTGATGTTTATGGAATCTTGTTAAGCATATAATGGACCAAAGCTCTGAATGGATACATGTCCATAAATTGTTTACATTTATGGCTACCTTAGAAGGGAGTGTTAAACCAAATTAGGGTTGAAAGAGAGCCAAGGATGAAGCACATGATCATTGAGTACAATGCCATCAGTGAAAGGGTTAACATAATTGACTCATACTTAGGGGTTTTCACCCTAGAGATTGCAAAGGTATGTAATCCTAAGAGTACTCATGTTATACCTGCGCTATGAAAGATGCATTTTGATGGTGTTAGGTGTAAGGTTGGATCTAGGGTTGGTATTGTCCTTACTAACCTTGCCAATAAGAAATATCATGCATCTATAGGTTCTAATTCCTTTGCACTAACAATCTTACTGAACATGAGGCCCTTATCCTAGGTTTACAATTTGTTATAAAAAATAAGGTCAAATAACTACTAGTATATGGGGATTCAGAACTAGTAGTCAACCAAGTGAGAAGCAAATATCAGTGTAAGCTCTCATACCTTAAGAGGTATAAGTTTAGGGTCTAGGATCTAATTGAGTCTTTTGATGCTTTTAGCATTATCTCCATCCCTAGAGAAGAGAACCAAGCTGTTGTTGAGTTGGCATTTATTGTAGCCAACCTCATGCCCAATTAAGACTCCCTAAGCTTCAACATTAAGTTGATGCCTTGTCCTTCAATCCCTAATAATGTAATCATTTTCAAGGCTTCAGTGATGATCAATAGATCTTAGATTTCATGACTAATTTTGGTGTATCTGAGGCTCACATCATTGATGAGACTGATGAAAATGCTCTTAGGGAGGACAAATTTGAGGGTAAATGCATTCAGGTAAATGACAATAAAATTCCTAAAGACATGATTACCTTAGAGAGGTTGTTTGATCAGGATAAATTGGCTGAGGTTTCTAAGATTTTCAAGGTAAGCAGGAAGGACTATAATGCAATAGATCTTGGCCCCCAAGATCAACCCTAGCTGGTAAACGTTGGAAAGGCCTACACTAACATTGAGAACAAGAAGGCCAAAGAGTTGTTAACCAAGTATAAGGATGTCATAGCATGGTATTGTGATGACTTGAAGATCTTTCATCCAAGATTCATCACCCATACTATACCCCTTAAAGAAAGTTATAAACCCTTTAGGCAAAAACAAAGGCCTGTGAACCCTATCTTAGAACCAATTATATTTAAAGAGGTCAAGAGATTACTAGATGCTAGAATTGTGTTTCCCATCAAGCATTCTACTTAGGTGGTTAATTTGGTGCTAGTCAGGAATAAAAATGGTGTGATTAGGCTATGAATTGACTTTAAAAATTTGAACAAAGCATCTGAAAAGGATAACTATCCTCTTCCCTCTCTTGACCAGGTGATATAAGTTATTTTAGGATTAGCCATGATGTATTTCCTTAATGGTTTTTTAGGTTATAATCAGGTGTTGGTTGATAGGGAAGATAGGATTAAAATAACCTTTACAACCAAATGAGGAACCTTCACCTACAAAAGAATGCCTTTTGGTTTAATCAACGTAGGAGCTACTTTTCAAATGGGCATGGACCATGCCTTTCAGGGTTTGATTGGTAAGTGTATCATTATATACATGGATGATCTAACCATTTTTTATAAAAATAAGGAAGATCACTTTATGCATTTACAATAAGTTTTTAAGAAATGCAGAAGGTATGGAATTTCCTTAAACTCCAAGAAAAGCATATTTTGTGTTATTAAAGGCAAATTGTTGGGTCATGTCATAACTAAAGATGGGATCTTCATAGATCCTGAAAGGGAGCAAGCTATATCTATGATAGAGCCTCCAAATAGTAAGAAAGAGCTAAAATCATTTTTTGGTAAGATAAACTTTGTAAGAAAGTTCATTTCTAGCTTTGCAGAGATTGTTAAGCCATTAAATGACATGATACAGAAGGATGCCAAAGTCTCATGGAATGAAGAATCCAAGAAGGCATTTAGTGACATCAAAGAAGCAATTATCCAAGCCCCAATACTGATAAGTCTTGACTTTTCAAAAGACTTATATTTATATTCTTTTGCATTTGACCATACTATGGCTACAATTTTAACTCATCAAGTTGATGGATGTGATCACCCAATACCTTTCATGAGTACTAACTTTAAGAATGTTGAATTGAAATATTCATTGATTGATTAAAAAACATATGAATTAGTTAAGGTAATAAATAAATTTAGGCATTATATCCTTAGAAATAAGGTACATGCTATTCTACTTGACCCTACCACAAAACTTATGCTAAGCCAGAATGAACTTGGGGAAAGCAGAGGTAAATGGATGTCAATTTTTTAGGAATATGGCATAGAAATGAAAATGGAAAAACTGGTAAGGTGCCAAGGCTTGATCCAAATGATTGCTAATACCAATCATAAGCTAAGTATTATGCAAGTAGATCAACAGAACTTTCAAGCTAGTGAGTGGTATGATTCCATCATTCATTTACTAATTAATGGTACCTATCCTGCAAGACTTACAAGGGAGAAAAATAGAAGCTTGAGGCTTAAGGAATCCCATTATTTGATCAAAGATGGGGTCTTATACATAATTTTTTTTGAAGGGATCTACTTGAGGTGTGTCTCCAAAGAAGTTGCTGAAATCATGAGCACCTTCCATGAGAAGTTTGGCCATGGACACCCATCTGGGAAGACTACAACCCACAAGATCCTCAATGCTAGATACTATTGGCCAACTATTTTTAAATATTCTCATAATCACATGAGGTAATTTCACTCCTGCCAGATCTTTAGCACCAAAGAGCCTAAGGTAGCAATGCCTTTGTAACTAGTCATGGTTGATAAACTATTTGCACAATGGGGGTTGGACTTGGTAGGAGTAATTAACCCTAATTCATTTGAAGATCACAAATTCATTCTAACTACCATAGATTATTTCATAAGGTGGGATGAAGCTATAACCACCAAACAATGCAGGATAGAGGAAGTGATCAGTTTCTTGGAAGAGAACATTTATACTAGATTTGGAACTCCAGTCTCTTTAGTGTGTGATAATAGTTCTATATTTACATCTATAGAGATTACTGAATGGGTGTATGATGATGACATTTATCTTAAGTTTTCATTGAACCATTATCCCCAAGGAAATGAAGTCTTTGAATCTGCCAATAAGAACTTAATGAAGGCAATCAAAAAGTCTGTTGCAAACAAGCCTAGGACTTGGCACAAACTTCTCAAGTATGCACTATGGGAAAATAGGATAAGGATCAAGTAAGCCTTAAAGGCATCACCATTTTTTTTGGTTTATGTCTAAGAGCCTATCTTCCCTATCATTCTCAAGTTACCCATGTACAAATTCATGCAAGAGTATATGGAAGAAAACAAGGAGTTTTCAAATTCAAGATTGTTAGACATCATACAAATGGAAGGTGCAAGGGAGAAAGCCTTTGTTGATTTTAGTAGGCATCAAACCATGGTGAAAAGATGGTTTGATAAAAGATCAAAGATCAAGGTGTTTAGACAAGGAGATCTAGTCCTCTTTTGGGTTAAAGCATCTGAGCCTAAGGGCAAACATGACAAATTTACACCTCTATGGATTGGCCCATATCAGATTGCAAACACAATGAGAGATAACACCTTTAGACTCAAAGACTTACAAGGAGTAGAGTTCACATTGCCCACCAATGGGTAGTACCTCAAGTATTACTTCTCTGCTGCTCCTTCTGGGGTCTTTATGGAGTAAACTATAATCTGGTTAGACTTAGTGTAGGTAAGCTAGTTAGTTTCTTTCAATTATTTTATTCATGTCCCTTGTTTGTATATAAGCATGTATATATCTATTTTTTTCCTCTTGTTTATTAATTTGTTGCTTTTGTTATGTGTTTTCTTTATTGCCTTGTTCTTTTTTTCTAATAAGTCCTTTTGGATAACCCTAAGCTTAAAGTTTATTTAGTTTGCTTGAACCTCTAGAGTTCAAAAATGTGGGTATGACCCTAATAACATATGCTAACCATGGTTTTGAAATGTGATCCTAATGTTGTGATTTTAAGAAACTAGTAAAGACTAATTAAAGAGGCCAATTATTCTATGAGAGCCTAAACAATGTCTTGACCTAAATTTGATTTTAAGAAGAGTTGCATTTGTAGGATGAAAGCTTAATCTATTAAGACACAGTCTTGCTTGCACTTAATAAACATCCTTGTCTGAGACAATGGTTGTAGCCATAGGTGATTTTTTAAAGCTCAAACACTTGACCAAATCCTTAAACCTGGCTACCCTAGTTCCCAACCTTATTGAAATCATAAAAGATCTAAAAATACAAAAAATAAGAATGCAATGCAAAATTAAAAGCTTTTCAAGCATATGTGATTCTGGTAATCTCTATTAGGGCTATGGACACTTAGTTGGTAGTAGATCAAGGTCATGAATGGAGCCAAAGGTATCTTTGTCAGGGCTATGGACACTTGGCTGGTAGCAGAGTAATGCCTAACCTTTCTTTGAACTAGAAGCCTGAGTCTTAATGAATATTTAAACATGCTACAAGTCAGTGTTAATGATTAAGGATATAAAACCTATAAGTTGTCTCTTGAATCCTATGACAAATAGTAAGTGGAATCAAAGCACACACACATCATGGCTATGTCTTAATTTCATCCCAATTCTGCAAGTGCAAGGTCTGTTTCAAATATAAAGTGATTTAGATAATGGCATTGATCAAGTGGAGTGGATGACTTAGTTGTTTGTCTAAAATAGAGTCTTTAAGTTCTAATATATTGCTATGTTTCCCCTAGAAGTTGCCATTTGTTGAGGTCAACATATCCCTTTTTTTTTTAAACTAGGACCCTTGGGATATTTTGAAGCTTAACCATAAAAGCATGGCCTATTTTGAACATTAATAGAATTTTAAGATCATACACTTTGATAGGACTGACTTACTGAGTTATGGTTTGCTTTAAGCTTGCCTAACATTGCTAATAATTGGTCTTCATATCTTAAAAGTGCAGGTTTCATGGAGTCCTTGCTAATAGATTCATGTTCTAAAACCCTAACATAAACCCTTAGTTCAAATTTGAGTTTGGTAGGAAAAAATTGGTGGGAACATTTTTATTTTTGACTTAATCCCAATTTTTATGTTAAAGCTTGGTCATGTTTTTTAACATGACCAAACCTTAGCCTAAAAATTATGCATTGGTCCCTTTTTATTCCCCCTTTCTATTTCCTATATTTCTAACATGGTCTAAATTTATGCAAGCAAGGTCCTTTTAATTATGTAATGTGGTCCCGTTATTACCTACTTAGCCTAAAGCTTCAATGCTAAGGCCCCATTTATGTTTATTGAGATGAACGAGACCTTAGTCTAAATGTCTTAGCCTATGTTTCTTTTATCCTGAGTCCTAACTTAAATATCATGCATCTTACAGGATCCAACAATCCACACTTCATCATGCTTTTTGATCTAATAGAATGAGGAAAGGTTTGACAAATTGAGCACTTAATCCCCCAGACCAATCATGTTCAAGTAGTCGAATCATGATCAATAGTTTGTGCTTCATTATGGACTAAAAATTGGACAGAGCAAAGACAACATTGAAAAGTCAAAGACCTAGATGGCCTGTAGAGTCACCACATGGTGATATCGCATTTGAGACTTAAAAATAAAGGGGTCTCATATATTAAAAGGAACCAATCATGTGCAACTGCTTGGATCATGATTAGATGGTCTCACTTTATCATGGTTTTTTAATTGAATAGAGTAAATTGAGTTCAAGATCCTAGGAAGCCCCACATAATCACCATGTGGCACTCTTGCATTGGAATATAAGAGTTTGATGAGCTTAATTTTAGATGTTCACATGACCATCATTTGACATCCATAGAGACGTATTTGACGTTCACATGACCATCAACTTTAAGCCCATCAAAACTAAGAACTTCACTAGCTTAAATTTGACATTCATGCGATCATCATTTGACGTTCATGTGATCGTAATTTGACACCTACAAGGATGTGTTTGACATCCATGAGACTGTCAAATTTAAGTTAATGGATTATTTTACTCAGGACCAAGATATACTGCAAAGTGTGATTGAAAAACTCATGAATTACATTGCAAACTAATGGGATCCCTCAAAGGATGGTTTAACACTTGAGATCTTTGAATTGCAAATATTGAAATAATCCCATAGTCTACATACATGCCAAAATGAATTTAGTCTAAGTTTATATCTTAAGGTCCCTATTGCATTTTTTTGAATGTCATGAACCTTAGGCTAAAGACTTATACTAAATCTTATTTTAAAAGGGTCTTTGTGACATAAAAATTAACTCAAATGCTTTTAACCAAAGATTTTATTGTGTTTATTAATACAATAAAGCCCTATGTCAAAATCTAGTATTTTAGTCCTTATATCACTTTAACCCCTTTGGGCATGCTCTAGGAGATTAACATAAGTATTTTAGCCCAAAGTATGCATTGTGTTTATTAGGTACAACGTAAACCTTGGCTTAAAATATTTAGCTTGATCCCCTTTTTGTATAAGTCCCGAAAAACTCAAGCATAAACACTTTAGACTAAAGTTTATTTCGTGTTTAATAAACACAAAATGAACCTTAGCCTAAGGTATTTAAACCTAAGTCCCCACCTAAATAATGATGCTGATTAAAGCTCATGCATCTTTCAAGATCTGACAGCTTGTGCTTCATCATGAAGGATGATCCAATGGTGTAAAATTGTAGATGACTTTTCAATAGAGCTTCAAGAGCCCACAGGTTTGACATGTGACAAATGCATGCCTAATATGTGACTGACAAAGGTGCCAGAGCTCAGAAAGCCTATAGAGGTGCCAAGTGGCACAACCACGGGGCTTGGTACCAAAAGGAACCAATGACAAGAAAGGGTCTAGATCATAATCAATGACCCACGTTGATCTAAAGATCTTGATCCAATGATTTGAAACAAAAAAACATTTTTAAATGCCAACAGCTAGTGCTTCCAAGGCATTTATGAAAAATATAGTGAAACGTGTCAGATAGATGCCAAATAAGTGCCATACAAGCATAAAGTAACAAAATAAAATATCTTGTGTGTCTAAAATGTAAATGTATAAATGTGAAGGTCAAAATCATATCTAAGGCACGTATAAGCCTAGGTCTAAATAAGCTACCACCATTAAAGCTCCAAGCCCTAAGACTTGCATAAAAAGCCTTAAGTAAACTTGAATTGATTATAAAAAATCTATAAGAAGTTCAATTGTGATTTGAGCATAAAAGAACTAAACCAAAGACCATTTGCAATCTGATTGAGAGCAATTTGTAAGTGTGAAAGCCATGACAACTCGAAGGCAACAATTGAGGGATGAGACATAATTATATCTATCTATAGATAGTGAGGGAAGGGTTTTCAAGGATACTGACCTAGACACTACGGCCTTGAACACTAGTAACAAGAATTGGTCTGAGCTCTTCTGGACCATTGAGGAGATGCAAGCCATCACCAAATAAGAACAAAGGATTGCCAAAGTTAGTAGGAGATACTATGACCTGGTTGAGGTTAAAATGGTTGTTCTCCATCATGCTACTGCTAAACTAGAGGTAATCCATTACATTGATATCATTTCTCCCATTTTTGTAGATTGTAGAGTTAAAAATGATTAGATCATTCATGAGGGGAGCTCTAAGAGAGTTGCATATATTTCCCCACTGGCCTTTAAGAGATATTATAAACTTCTAAAACCCCATGTGGATTTGCCCATAATTAAGGAATAGACTGAAAAGAATGACCTAGATACCATCTTTAGGCCATGGTTGCTCCAAGGGAGCCATGTGATCCAAGAACCTACTAACAACATCCCAGTTGCCCAATTTAAGGAGGGAATTAAGGTAATCATGACCCTGTTAAATAGAATATATAGAGCCCCTGCAACCACATATGTCAATAAGAGTTGGGTGTCTTATGTCTACTTTATGGTAGAGAAAAGGCTCACTCCAATTGGGGAAATGATCAGTATCCACTTGGGTAGGAAATTTATAGCTATAAAGAAGAAGACCAATAAATTGTTTTTTATGATGTCTTATCTATTGAATGCTGTGATAGCCTCCACCAGGATCCCTCACATCAAAAACTAGTCACTTGAGGGTAGATTCACAGTTTCCCATCATTATTCTAAGTTATATATCTTCAAATATAGACATCACATGCAGTTGATATGTGATTGTTTCTATCCTACTTTGGTAGAAGCCATTATAGGGTTTCTCATGCCCAGGATTAACCCTTTGATAAGGAAACATGTAGAACTAATGGGAGACATCTGGTTTTACCCATATTGTACTATGATCAGAATTGAAGGAATTTTTGAATCAACCATACAAGTTGTCTATCTATGTTCCTACCAAGCTAGTAGAGTAGGAAATTGCATCTCAGCTACTCCATGGTGTTGATGGAGTGTGCAAGGAGAAAAGGAAAGGCCTTCTCCATCCCTTTCCTTTGATAATTGGAAGAACTATCCTACAAGATTAGAATTAGATGGACACCATAGCTAGGCATAGAGATTCTTTTGTTTTTCAATTGGATGACCTTAGGCATTGGGATCCTAATGGCATAGTAGGTAAGCATTTGAAGAGCAAACAATTGCCCAAGTTAGTTTACAAGCATCAACTTGGTCCTTATGATACTCTCCACATCATGGCCAACAATTTTGAAGAGGTACTAGATAGATTCAAAGAACACAATATCAAGCTTGTACACAGATTGACCAGTGATGAAAAGCCACTAGGGGACATATGGCAAATGCATCGCTTTTAATACCATTTGTTTCCTAGACCTTCCAAGCCACCTTAGGAGCAACATCATCTAGAAGTACCACAACCCCCAACACAAATTACATAGGATCTTGGTAAGGAAAAGTTGGAAGAGAGCCCTATTGAGGGCCCATCATATTTGGCCCATCTTGACAGACCAACATCTCTAGTTGAATATCTAGACATGATTGCCTTAGAGCCTGATGAGACAGTAAAGGATGCCCTCAAGGTCCTTGCTAAAGCATATGGATCAGATGAGGAGGAAGCACAAGCTAAGAAAGCCCAAGCTCAAGCAAAAGGATTTGTGGAGGATAAAGGAAAGGAAGTTGCTCCCTAGACCTAGTCCTAGTGGCACCACCAATGAAAAGAAAAATAGAGATGGCAATTATTCTAGTTAGACAAAAGAGGCCAAATTTGACTCTCACTCACCCCACGAGTAAAATCAACCTATTCAGTGAGGAGTACCCCATTCATAGACCAATCATCCCTATTTGGTTCATTTATGGAAAGATGCAGAAGGTCCCTTCCTTATCCCACTCATGGGTTTTGACCTAGTCTATTAGTGTTAATGTGCATGAAGACATCAAGCCATGGATAAGGTATTTGATGAAAGAACAAGAGGAGAGAAGAATAGTGACCACTGTAGGATCAAATGACAAAAAGATGGATGCTCTAGGAGCATTAAGCAACATAAAGATAGAGGTCCCAGAACCTCCAAAATACACAGAGTCATATACTACTATGTAATTCAATCTAGAGACAGCTGGATTGGAATGAGTAAGAACAAAAAAACCATGGTGGGGATTGAAGAGTTCACATTCTAAAAGGTTGAGCCTTTTACAAGTTTAACTCCAGTTGAAGGGCAACAGCCTGGTGAACTACCCATCCATGAAGAGGATATTGAAAGCTAAATTGAAGCTCATTCAACTCAAGTCAGGGCTGACATTAGGTGAATAAAACAAAGGATTCACAACTTGGAGAAAGAAAAGGAGAATTTAGGGACCCAGGCTATCTTGTTAGTTCCTAAGGCCATAGTAAATTGGTTTAAAGCATCCTTTTTCGATATGTTTGACTCCTTAAAATCAATGAAGCTAAGACATGATGCATTGAGCCAATAAAGCGAGGTGGCCAAAAGATTGTTGATAGAATGGCAGGATGTAGAGGCTAAGATAAGGCATCTCATCAATATATTGATTAGGAATAGAATTCCTAAGATTAAAAACATTAACCTAGCCCACCTAAATGCTATATTAGGGATAGTGGTGGATAAGATCCAAAGTTTAAATGCTTAGTCAACAAGCTTGGATAGACTCCTAAGGGATGATGAAAAGCTGATTACTTAAATTAAGCAACTACTTGGCACCATGTTGTCTAATACTGTGAAGTCTACAACCCTGGACATTATTGATGATAAAGAATATAAGCATAGAGTCACTTTGGTGATGTAAAAAGTAAAGGACAAAAGCCAGGGTCAATCAAGCAGTGATAATAACAAAATTTTGGGCATGATATTCACTGTTGAAGAAAAGATTGCAGAAGCCAGAAGCATCAAAGAAGCTATGGAAAGGGATAATAGAGATTTTAAAGAATTTGCTGATCAAGAAAATGTCTGCCTCCTGAATCCCGCTTTGAATTTGCAGCTCATCAAGGAACAACATCAAATAACTATGGAGCTTCTGCAAGAGCAACATAGAGACCCTTCGATAATAGGCCCACCAATTAATTAATATTCTTGTTTTATAAAAACATTGTAATATTTGAAATAGGAATATTTTTTTGTAAAGTTATATGCTAGTTTGTTAGCATATTTGCCTCTAGGTCATTCTAGTTTGAAAAATCAAGTGTATTATATAATTTTTTGAAAAAAGATAGTTATCCTTATCTTTTATACATTTATATCTTGTAATTGATCAGTATACTACCTTGTCTTTCTATAAAAGATAGTACTACCATCTTGTAAAAGAAAAAAAAATTGAGCAAAATTTGTATACTTTGAGCAATTAATATTATCAAAGAATTCTGTGAAGATTATCTAAATTTGATGTATTGATCGTTAATGTGGCTTTCTCTCAATTATTGGTTCTAAAGCTTGAATTTGAATAGTTTCATGAATTTTGAATTTATATTTGTGATACAGAGTTGCTAATTTGTGCTTATGCTAGATTAGTTGAAAGAAATTGATTTTGCTTCATTTTATTTATTTTGTATTTAGATGTGCTGATGCTATTTGAGTTTGATAACAAATATTTTAAGTAAAATCTAGTTCTTACTTGTATAATTTCATATCATCCTTAGAAATTTTCTTAGTGTATGGTGAAATACGAGCTTACGTTATTTTGCATTATATACTAGTTAAATACAAGCTCAGTTATAATTGAAACTTTGTCATGATATTTGAGTTAAGGATCAACAATCATTTATTTTCTTTCTACCTTACCCTTCTTTTTTGCTTCTTTTTAAATTATATCACTTTAGTTTAGACTTCATTATTAATATCCATTTAAATTAGTCTATAGTTTTAGCTTTGATCATAATTCACTATTATTAGTAGTGATACTTATAATTTACAAAGAATTGGACCATGATGGCTCCCAACCCTCAATTAATATAAATTTTGTGGAACGGATAAATATTGCTTTGTCATTATTTCACCACAGGTAACATAAGTTGTTAAAACTTGCTACTCATGTTCTGAATTCTCAGTATTCTAAATGAAAAATATTCTTTGAACACTAAAGATATCTATGATACACATAGAGACATCAACACCTTACATCTTATAGGTGTATATATATACATCTATAAACATCTTATAAATGTATGTATGTATGCACACACACACACACACACACACACACACACACACACATCTTATAAGTGTATGTATATATAGATATATCTATAACATGTTTATAAGTGTATATATATACACACTTATAAATATCTTATAAGTGTGTATATATATTTATAAGATATAGGGTATATATATACATGCATTTAATAGATACACTTATAAACATCTTATATATAAACACTTATAAATATTTTGTAGGTGTTAATATATACACTTATAAACATCTTGTAGGTATATGTATACATACGCTAGATCTTATAGGTGTGTATATATGCATCTTTAAGATTTTATAGGTGTGTGTGTGTGTATATATATATATATTTATATATAAGATTTTTATAAGTATGTATATATATTTTATATCTTTTATATATATAAAAGATGTTTATAAATATGTGTGTGTATATATATATTAAATGTATGCATATATATACTTTTACATTTTATAAATGTGTATATATACATATTTATAAGTGTATATATTAATTATATGAATATACTTCACATTTTATAGATATGTATAAATACATCTCTATAAGATATTTATAAGTGTGTATATATCTATAAATATTTTATAGATATATATATATACATTTATAAGATGTAGGGTATATATAAAAATTGATTAGGTTGATATTTATATATGTATGTATATATTTTATATATACTTCTAAAATATATATGTATATGTATATATATATTTTATAAGTATATATAAAATATATAGATATATATAAATATCAATCTAGTGAATTTTTGTAAAAAGTTGATTTATTATTTGTATCAAAATTTATGTGAACGGATGCATTTTATTACATGATTGGACTTAAGATAAAAATTGGAAAGAAATTAAATGAGTTTTAAGATCTTTCATTTAAATATATTTGACATGTGAATCTTTATGTGATAAGTGGAAGGTTTATCGATGAATTAAATAGTTAATTAAAATCAGATAAATTATAAAGTGTTTATAAAACAAAGATTGTTAGAAGACACCTTAAAAATAGGGCTATATTCAAAGGAATTGTGGAACATGTTTATTTGTTGTTGTTTGAAACTTAATGTGGCATGTTTGGTAAACTATATGTTTCCTTATTATAAAAATGTTTAAAATGAAATTTATGTAACAATTTGTTTTTTAAAAGTATTTATGAATGTTGTGGCATTTTGTAGAAGACTTTATATGTTGAATATGTTGATTTCAAATGTTTAATATGTTTATATCTATTTTTGTTATTATTGATATTAAATAAATGAGTAAGATGGATTTCATTGATTTAATTAATGTTATTAATAGTTAGAATAAATGTAATTCAATTGAGTAGTGTGCGTGAAATTGATTAATCTTAGTGATTTGAAAATCATATGAAAATTTTGGTCGAAGTAATATTTATAGTTTAAATATTATCATTTCATCAGTTTGATTTAGTTTGCATGTTTAGTACGATATCATATTAAAACATATTTCTTTATAGTATGTTGCATGTGATAATTATCTTACCTATCTGTCCATCTATGAAGAGAGGGTTATTTCCTTGTTAGGAGATTATGCGGGGGATCACTGGTCCGTGATTGGTGTAAAAAAATACTAGAATGATACTCTCTCTCCCTTTCTAACAATGAATCGATAATGACTTCACTCAGAATATTTTCAAATATAAACAAATTTATTAAAACTCATATATTTTGTAGATCATTATATTATTGTAATCCGATCATTCAAATATATATTATATAATTATACTCTTTGATATAAATTATAAAACAACAACAATTGACTTTGAACTTATTATATTTAATGAAATACTTAATCAATAATAATTGAATTATTATAGATATTTTATATTTAATCAATAATAACTGAATTATTATTATTATGGATATTTATTACTCTTTATATGTTGACAGAATGAAAACAAATCAATTTAATTACTAATCAAATGAATGAGCTCTTAAAGTTTATGATTGAACTTATAATTATTTTAATAATACATTTAGTTATAAATCTTTATTACTATATTAATTTCTAAAATAGAGTTTATTTTTATTTTTTTTCAAAACTCTCTCTCTTATAAATCTTGAGAAACTGTTACACGGTTTATCCATCTACTTGTCTGGTACAAAATCTATGAAAAGCAGTTGTTAATTCAACAATTAATTAGAATCTTTTCTGTCCAACTAATTTCGGCCCCAAAACAAAACAATTAATTAGAATCTTCTCTCTCCAACTAATTTCGGCCCCAAAACAAAAACATTTTAAGCCCGCTATCGTATTGAAAATCATTAAACGAGGAAAAAAAGCCAATAAGGAGGAGAATGTTTTAAACACTGCTAAGCTATGCATTCGCTAACTTATTCCTATGCCCGCTTCCGCCATTGCTTCCCACACCCACATTTCAGTGGCGTGCCGCCTCCACCAAATTATTACCATGCAATTAAACATGGTACATGCTGCTACAACAACAACAAAAGGAAGCGCAGGGCTTCTTCAGATAGTGTTATTAGAAGTGGTCGCAAGCATTTGTTTGATCTCGCGGAAGAAGAAGAAGAAGAGGGGCCGATTGAATTGCCTGAGGAATTCAACCCCTTTGAAGTGCCAGAGGCCACTCCACTGCAAACAGCGGCCAGCGTTGTTCTCACTGGCTCTATCGCCTTTTTGCTTTACAGGTCCTTAAAAAGAAGGACCAGAAGAGCCAAGGAAAAGGTACTCATTTATTTTTTATATGCTATTCTCAAATTGCATTCATATTAAAGAATGTTCCAAAGATTCGAAGATTGAAATCACCCCTTCTTTATCGTACACAGAGATTTCGCTCATCAGGAGTTGAAAGTGTGAAAAAAGAAGCGAAATCAGAAGCTTTGAAGGCCTTGAAACAGCTAAATAGCGCAGCAGAGCAAGTGAAACCAAATGGTCCTCCTCCTTCAGCAGTTCAGGCCTTGGTAGGGGCAATTATGGCGGGAGCGATTGCATTTGTGCTCTATAATTTCGCTATTTCTGTACAATCATCTTTAGACAGTCAGGTCGTGTCTACAAATTACTCGGTTAGTCCATTCCTCCTCTTAATGAGTTCGCCTCAAGAGTTGTAGGAATACTTGGATTGGCATTAATTTAATAAATGGACTTGGGTTTTGACAAGCATTTAATTCTTTTATATTGCAATTTCTGGCGGCAACATTGATTGCTTTTTAAGTGTGAAGGATCACAACATCATTGTGCATTGCTTTCAAGCTCACCGAAACTTGAGCATAACCCATGAACATTGATTGCCTTGCCTTTTTAAGTATGAAAGGGTTCACAACACCATCGTGCATTATTTTTAAGCTCAGACTATTGCATATATATATAAACTTGGGCAGGACCCATTAATATTGATTGCCTTTTAAGTATGAGGGGTTCACAACACCATTGTGCATTACTTTTGAGCTCAGACTATTGCGTGTGTATATATATTTATTGCATATATATATATGATTGATTGGCAAGGCCCAATTTACTCTCGAGGAAAACATACACAAAATTAGAATAATTTATATAAGTTAAGTTAAAAAATCCCTTGTCAAGCATAGTCCAAAACAAGGTTACCGAATATGTTCATATGACATGGATTTTCCGCCTTTCTGTGTGTTTTTTCAATCTGCTGTACAGAAATTCGAAAGGTTGATGCTTTTAGACAATAGTTATGAAAAAATAATAGAATTTAATAAAAAATAAAAAAAAGGGACGCCAAAAATATAAACAATTTATTATTAGTTTTTAGCATAAGAATAGCTAAATCCTAAATCTAGCAGTTTTCTTTGACAGCAGCGTTTGGAAGGGGTCTGAAGTTTTCTTTGAGAATGTTTGCATATTCTTTTCATCATTTCAGCGAATATATACATGTTCAAAGTTTATGCCATATGTTTACTCCGATGATAGTAATTTTTATTTTGTTATATAATTATTTGTTTTTTAAATCATTAATAATTTTTATATTTTTTAAATATGCAATTTACGGTTTTTTTTTCTGTATATAGTATTTTTTCAATGGATCATTTTTTTTTTCATATTCAAGGTTCACCATATAAAATGCTCTGTACAAAATTTGCTACCTTGGTCCAAACAAACTTGCTGGCTAGCCATCACTGACCACCTACAAGTACCTCATGTCTCTTAGTGACCATAAGCTCATATTTTAAGGTCAGGTGTTGGGAGGTATAAATTTTATACAGAATGGTAGTTTGTGAGTAAATCAAATCATGGTTTTCCCGCAATCATCAGAATTTTGGTGCCCAACATGATTAGCCAGCAAAACGGACAAAGTTGGCTGTGCAGATGGATTATCAGAGCCAGTGGACTTGAGTTCAACTCATGCATTTGTAACGAGAACATGAAATGAAGGATTGGCTGCCATTGTAGATTGTACCCAGCAAAAGGCTTTAATCATGTTATGACTTGGGAGCTTTGCATCTCATGCCTTCCATTCATCCAGTATCAATTGCTCAAGAACGTTTTTCTTCTTTCTCTGATGAAGTTAAAAAACATTTTCTTTGCACAAATTAAAACTTATACCACCTCGATGTTGCACTCCAATCTGGTCAATCTATTGGTCCCTATTATCTCTCAAACAGACACCTTGCACCTCAGAGGTTTTTAAATCTCTAGGATAATGGGTGATGTGAAGTGATCTTCTAGGAGCAAGGAATCTTGATCTCGGGCGTTTAGGGAGGCAGTCCTTGGAATCTGTGAATGGGTTCCACTCGGTTTAAGATAGTGATAACCAATCTATGGGGCTTATCTGAGGTATATGCTGTGTCAAATAGCTAATATGATAATTTGCTTAATCACAAAGATTTTTCAGTTACCTCAACATGGGGGTTGTTTTGAAGATGCTCTGTTCCACGGAGATGCATCCCTGCAGGTCAGTTCCCTAACCAGGGACTAGGACTTGGGGACGCATTGGGGATGGCCCCAAGCCAAGGAGACCTCTTGGGGATGTCTCCACTGTGCCCCTCAGCCCATTTACTATGCAGATGTGTCCCCCATGGGGACCCAACTTGAAAAAAAAAACATCTAAAAAAAAACATGTTAGAAAAAAAAAAAAAAAAAATCAACTCCACACCTAATCGATTTCTATTCTAAACATTCATCACATCTTCATGAGATGAGATGCTTTGTTTTAACATTTCATTTTTTGTGTGAGCTGGACAGAGTTTTCTGTATAAGTAAGGAATGAGGTTCAACATTTGGCTTGTAGTTTGAGGTCAAGCTTTGAGTTTTCTGTTCGAGGAGTGTAATATTTCAAGCAAAGAAAGCTTTTATTGTGTCATTGTGATGGAGTACTAGACTACAATCAAATCCATAGGACTATTGTTTATATATATAATAATACTTGTGTGCTATGCATCTCTATATATTATAAATAGAAAATAAATGATTACATCAAATTTGTCTATTGTAAAATTTACTTTAAGTTTTAAATGTCTAATATATAATTTGTAATTTTTTATATCTTTTATATATTATTTGTAATGTTGTCTTCTCGATTGTCCCCTTTTCCCTAGGATTTTGGGGTAATTTCTAGGTGTACTCTTTTTATATCTTTATGGTTTTGGGTCCCCACCAAAAGGGGACTCAGTGGAACATAGCAAAGAAGTGTACTTAAAAATCGTTGGTGCCTTTTCAGTGGGTTATAGCATTGCTTGTTGGGGTAAAAGTAAATGGAGTGATTGATGAACGCATGAGTGCATAGCGCGAAAAATCTTAATGAGAGTTCATCGAATGAGCACATTAATATTCAAGCAACTCATGAAAGTAGAAGATTGTTTGAGGCATCTAACAAATGAACCTCAATGTTTTGGACAAGACATATTAGATATAAACCATCTACCCATTTGTGGCAAACATGTATCTCGAACACATGACAAGAACCTAAAGCAAAGCAAAGATAATTAAATGCATGAAAAGAGCCTTCAATGGAGGCAATATATTAAATTGAATCTCCAATGATTATATTGTCCATATAGATTACAAAATGTAAGAAAAAAATAGAGGAAGGAGCCAATGGCTAATCTTCCTTGCTACAATCCTATATAAAACCAGGGATCCAATGACTACTCCTAGATCTTTAACAAAATTCTTGTCACTCCACTTGGCAGTTTGGCATCATTGACATGATAGCTAGACCTAATACAAAGAAGAACAAAAGTTTGTAGTTTGAAACCGATTTCAAGGAGGGTGCTAAACATAGCCTGATTTTGAAACCCATATAAAACTAGGGATCCAATGACTACTCCTAGAACTGTATCAAAATTCTTGTCACTCCACTTTCACTGTTTGGCATCATTGACATTGAAATGTCCCCTTTCTAGATTAAGATAATTAATAATAATATAAAAATTTGGTCAGATCATTTCTAATCTTTAGGCAACTTAATAATAATATGATTATTAAAAATAAAAAGTATTTTTAAATACTTAAAATAATAATATGACTAAGTTAGCCAAAAAATAAATTATTGTCGGCTACTTATATTTAATTTTAAATTAAAGGGGACTTTGAGTTTGAATTTGGAAAAAGGTATAAAAGGAGATGGAGAGATTTATTTTCGAGCATCCATGATCATCTATCTATTGATTTCTTTGATGTTAAGCACTTTTGCTTGTACGTTCAACTATTGGGGACGAAAACCCTCATTGGCTTTCAATATATGAGGACGAAAACCCTCAATACTCAGCTGGTGACTTCATTCAAGGGTCACGTTTGGGCATAAATTTATCTTTTTAGGCACATGGGTCACCTATGAGGGTGGTGAATCAGTTTGGGCAGCTTTGAAGGTTGGCAAATCAGTTTTGACAGCCTTGGGTGTTGGACGAATTAGTTTGGAAGCCTTGAAAGGCTGGGTGCAATAGTAGGGCAACATTTGGAGGGTGAACGCAGCAGTTATATGCCACTTGGAGTGTGGCGACTTGCCTAGAGGGGCTGCCATTCATTTTGGGCATTGTTCGGTGGGTGGAAAAGTCAGTTTCTTCCCTCATATATTCAGTAATATTTTTACAATTTTCAGGATTGCAATTCATTCAAAAATTAGGCTTGTGTCAAATAAATATATTGAAATTGATTTTTATGAGGGTTTCTAAGAGGTTTGGAATTTATTTTATGCTTAATTAGCCCCTTTCAGAATTCGGTAATTTTTGGGTTAGGGTTTCAATAAAAATCAGAATTTTGTATTTTTAGTTTAATGGTTTACTGCAAATTCCAGAATTGTCTAATTTGATTCTAAAAGGGACATTACAGTGGTATTAGAGTATTGGATCTTGCCATCCTATGATTCAAAAGAAGATAAAATGGCGGACAAAATTTCTAATGATGTTAGGTTTGAGAGGTTTGTCCAAGGGCAAGAGAGATTGGCTAATTTAATGGCACGATTGATCCACACCATGCAAAATCCGAATGGTGAAGGAAGCTCTTCAAGGGCAAACAATAATATTCAGCCACCAAGGACCATGAGTGATTCTTCATTTAGGTCATTCCGACCTACTTTCCTTCCAAGAGAAGAAACCATTTTGGTGAGGGAAACTCAACCCTACATAGTTGATGACATTGCTGTCAGCGATGCTGAATTTAGAGCCCTTCTAGTTGAGATTTGGGAAGAACCATCACTTACCAACTTAATGGGATTGAAGAAAGATTGAGTTGGAATTGGACTAAGGTCTAAACCACGAGCTACATAAGGAGACTTGTAGCATGCCTGGAGAAAGGAAGAGGAAAATAATTTCCAAATTGTAATGGTGGAGCATGAAGAAAAATCAACGCTGCAAGTTATGGAGAGGGAACAACCCATGGAGGCATCAACCGTACAAAAGGAAAGTGGAAAAAATGTTCCAGCCCAAGAGGAAAATATTTCTTCCCTTGTAATGAGGAAAGAGAAACAAACCAGGAAACAAGAACAAAAGCAAAATAGTGAAGAGATCAAAACAAAAAGTGCTTTACTTGTTGAATGCAAAGAGCTCAAGATGGAGGAACACACACCATCCTTCAAACTTCCAAAGGATGAGCCATTGATTGATTTTTAGAATAGCATTGTGGGGAGACATGCATTGGAAGAACATATTGTGAGTCACAAGGATATAAGGGTTGGAGGTATCTCCACAATTCCCAATTCAGGAAAGGAGGGTGAATCCCTTGTTGGCAGCCTAAGGTATGACAATGATGATCATATTTCAGATTTGTTGCTTCCTCCTATGTCGTTGCAAATTTTTTGTCATCATGGACAACATGCTAAAATGAGTGATAAGGTGAAGAGGACAACCTGTAGTAAAGAGCACATAGATCCTTTTGCTCAGATTCAAAATTGTTTGAGCATAATGTTGTGGGATCCCGGTGTCATTTTGAGACCCATAATGGGTAGGGTGATTTCAGAATCATCATTGGTGATAATGTCATCATTACATGCTCCTGGATAAAGAGAAGATCAAATTTCACCTTGGAGAAACATAAGAAATATGTTGTGAACACTAGCTGGATCATGAAAATTTAGTGGTTGCAGTTCACAGGACAAATGCAAGATTCAAAGACATGTTATCTCACATCCAAAAGTGTTTTCGAAGCAAGCAACAATGTAGCAACTCAGAATTCAGGTCAACAACTTTAGAATAATGCTGCTGGCTTCAGATTTGATGTCCAAGCTATGATTGCATATGTTATGGCGATTGGAGATGGCTGTCTTCTATACAAGATCCATGGCATTAGGAATTATGAATTTCCAGTTTTACAACAACAATTGAGATTGCTTCAGCAAAAGGACACATACTGGACTGGGAAAATAAGGAAGCTTTTGTATTCAAGGCATCCCATGGTCAAACTTGCATGGACAACTGTTAAAAGCATTCAAACGGATCATCATGCAATTGATGAGCTTTCAGCAGTGGCATTGAAACAAATGGAGCCAACAATGGTAGTAAGAAATGCAACAAATACAGGGCAAGTCTCATGGGCAACACATTTGTTGGTAAGCTCTACATTTTCATTTTTAATACAATAGTCATGTCATAAGAATATTCAGCCCCTAATTGTTAAGTATGCACTAGAAAATAGTCATTCAGGACATATGGTGCATTCTAATGAAATTGTGGGGGATCAATGCTCACAATTCACAAGACACTTCTTGGAACCAAGTGCTGTACTTAAAGACAAGGTTAAAAGAGTTAATCAAAATTGCTGGGACAACATGGTGCTTGTTGTTGAAAGAAGAATTCACTAATGGTGAAGATGAAGTAGTGATACTTCAAAGTCTAGTAAATGGCATCTAAAAACATTGCTGCAAAAAAAAGAAGGGAAGTCTATTTTCAAAGAAGTCTTTCATCAAAGATAGGTAGTGAGTTCATAGATTCAGCCACTAAGGGTAAGCAAAACAAATATTACCTTCTTGTTCAAGATGTTGTAGACCAACATAGCATGGTGGGTATGAATAGGGATAATAAGCACTATAACCCATGGTTCTTGGAGGATGCTATTACAAATATTTGGACTGCTGTCTACCACATTTCCAGCCTTACCCCTATATGTTTTGCAATGATAGGAGAAGGTTTTGTCACTGAAAAGATGCGTACTCAACCTATGGACATTTTTGAGGCTTTTGTAGCAAATTCAAGATGGTTTCCAACCACCACAACTCCAACATTGAGTAAGAAAATGCATGACGTCAGCCGCAGTATAATGATGTTTTCTATTTCACGTATTGGAATGTTAATACTTTCTTGGGACAGTTGTAATTTGGAAAGTATGATGAACTTCTCATGGACTAACATGTTGCATGAAAGAGGCCACTTGCTGGGAACACTAGAAGTAAAAATTTCAACACCTTTAAGGTTGTTTGGGAAGGGATTGAAAGCAATGGTTAATGATCTACTACCTCCCAAGGAAAGGGAGAACATGTTGGGGACAACTGTGCTCCAAACCTTCCATTTAAAATCTTACATCATCACTATTTCCAGCTGTTGCATAACAACATTTGCATCCATACAAATGCTTTCAATCATAGAATTGCATGCTTTTCCGTTTGTTGCTGCTAATGAAGTATTTCCAATCATTGCTTGGTTGTTTTCAACTCCTATCTCACTAACATTGATGATTTTTGCCAAGTATTTTCTGTGTTGCAGATGTTGTACCAATATTGTACTGCTCAGTGCCGGGATTTCTAAGTTTGGACTGCTGCCATCAATCACATATAGTCGTAGTACAACTCCCTTGTCTTTGCAAAAGATTGATGATATACTCAAATATCATGGAGAAAGCACCATTTGCCAACCTACCAAGGAGAAGCCTAATGAAAGATGGTGGCAGGCATTGCTTATATTAGGAATAAATCATAAATTAATGCAGAACAATTTCACAGAATCACAATAACAAAAAACTATGAACAGAGATACATTAAGAACATAAATTAAAATGTACAACAAATAGACAGGATTTAACGTGGTTCACCCAATGTGGGCTACATCCATGAAGAAACACTTGCTCAGATCTTATTACAAGCCAACAAGAGTACAATCCACTCTCAGATTGGTCTTTTTACAATTACAATGCATAAATATCGTTTGGAGCTACGCTCAACAAACTCTCCCGAATTCACACACTCTGTTCACCTTCTCAAACTCAGTTCTACCGATGTATTTCCTATTGTATGTCCATCTATAATACATCAATAGGTAACCGATATAACAGTTTTACAAAACAATGGGTACCAAAATCATGGGCCAAGTCAACCCGTAACGGTTCCCCATTAATCATGGGTGATGACACCACACATAAAAGTGTAGATAAACCACGTATCTATACTCCCAGAACCCCGATGAGAATACATTAAGAGTGTACAATACATTTTAATGTACAATATTTGAAATAAATTGTAATGTGGAAATAGGCTCCACAACATAACAATCTCCCACTTGGAGACTGATTTCCTCTGAGCAGGGTTCTCAACCCTTCACTGTCATCTGTGAAAGCCAACCAAAGTTGAACATAGCTTCAGTTTCTCCCTTGTGACCACCTTGGTCATCATGTCTGCAGGATTCTGACTGGTATGAGTCTTCTCCAGATTCAACTTCTCTTCCTCCAAAGCTGTCCTAATGAAATGGTATCTCAACTATATATGCTTCGTCCTAGAGTGGAAAGCAATGTTCTTTGCTAGGTGTATAGCATTCTGACTATCACTATACAACTTCCCTTCCTCCTGCTTATACCCCAACTCCTCAAGCAACTACTGTAACCAAATCATCTCTTTGCTTGCCACCTCTGTGGTTGACAAAGCCACAAGTTTCTATGGTCGTGAAATCTAGCTCACCGATGTGTCACCTACAGTAAATACATATCCTGTCGTACTCCTCATGCTGTCTAAATCTCCAGCCATGTTCGAATCTACATAACCACGCAAAGGGGTGTCCAATCCACTACAGCTTAAAACTGTCTCCATGGTCCCTCTCAAGCATCGAAGGGTCCACTTCACTGCCTGCCAGTGCTCTCTATTTGGATCACTCATGTACCTACTTACTACTCCCACTGCATGGGCAATATCTGGCGTAGTGCACACCATGGCATACATCAAGCTGCCAATTGTTGATAAGGTACACAGGACATCTGGATTCTCTCCTCTGTCTTGGGACACTGTTCCTTTGATAACTTGAAATGGCCTGCCAAAGGAGTCCCAACCGATTTAGCATCCTGCATACTAAACCTCTCCAAGACCTTTTTAATTTACTCTTCCTGAGATACATTTAGCTTTCGTTCCTTCCTATCCCGAGTTATTCTCATACCAAGGATTTGTTTTGCTACCCCCAAATCCTTCATAGCAAAGGAATTACTAAACTGTTCCTTGAGTACCTTTATTTCTTACATGTCATCCATATACAGACACAGGATAATGTAACTATCATCATCAAACTTCTTGATATATACGCAATGGTTTGAATGACACCTGGAGTATTCTTGCTCCATCATAAAACTATCAAATTTCTTATACCACTGTCGTGGAGCTTGTTTCAGGGCATACAAGCTCTTCTTTAGTTTACACACCATGTTCTCCTTCCCTATGACCTCATATCCCTATGGTTTCTCTATGTATAATTCCTTCAAATCACCATGGAAGAATGCAATCTTCACATCCAGCTGCTCTAAGTGCAAGTCTTTCACTGCCACTATCCCAAGAACAGTCCTAATAGAAGTCATCTTCACCATTGGAGAAAAAATCTCATTGAAATCAATTTCTTTTTTCTGTGCAAACCTCTTTACCATCAATCAAGCCTTGTACCTTTTCTTACCTCCATCATCCTCTTTAATTCTGTACACCCACTTGTTTTGCAATGCTCGCTTCCCTTCAGGTGGGTTTACCAAATCCCAAGTCTGATTTTCAATGAGAGCCTGATGCTCCTCATCCACTGCTTCTTCAAAGCACTTTGGCTCTCCATTGTCAGTGAGTAATAAATAATTAAGAGATGGAGAAAAATGTTCAGGTTCTCTTCTTACCCTAGAAGACCTTCTCACCTCAGGAGTTTGGGATTCTTGTGCAGTAGGTGCCTGAACTAGTTGCTTGGACACTTTAGCATCTACAATGTCCTCCAACATTGTGTACTCTTTGCTCGAATCCTCTCTCTGATCTTGCAACTGTTGTTTATACATGACTTTTCCGTTAAAGACCACATCCTTAGACCGAAAGATTTTCTTGTCCTTAAGACTCCAAATCCGGAAACCAAAGTCATCTTCACTATAACCAATAAAAGTGCATTTTTTAGACTTAGCCTCTAACTTGGTCCTATCATCTTTATCAATATGAACAAAAACTTCACAGTCAAATACTCTAAGAAAGGAATAATCAACCTTCTTACCAGGTCAAGCTTCCTCAGGTATGCCTCCATTCAAGGAAGATGAAGGGCTTCTATTGATCAGATATACAGTCGTGTTTACTGCCTCTGCCCAAAACTGAAGGGGTAGTCTTGCATGCAACGTCATGTTCCTAGCATGCTCCATGATAGTCTTGTTCATCCTTTCTGACACTCCATTTTGCTGTGGAGTTCCTAGAACTGTCCTTTGTCTACGAATTCCATTCCTAGAACAATAATAAAAAAATTCATTGCTGCAATATTCTCGACCATTATTTAACCTGAGACATTTTAACTTGAGACCTGTTTCATTCTCAATGAAGGCTTTCCATCTTTTAAATGTATGAAACACATCAGATTTTCTCCTAATACCATACACCCAAACTTTCCTAGTTGCATTATCAATAAAAGTGACATAATAAGATGAGTCACTGATAGAAGATACCTGAGCTGACCCCCATACATTTGAATGAACCAGCGCCAACTTATTCTCCTTCCTCGTAAGTCCAACCTTGAAAAACTTTATCCTTTTCTATTTTTCGTATACACAGTCTTCACAGAAATCTAAATCAAACCCTTTCAATACGAGCAACCTATCCTTCAAAATTTGCATGCCCTTTTGGCTCATGTGATTGAGCCTATTGTGCCACAAAGTTGCATCTGCATCTGTAGCAACTAAATTACAATAGTCAACACTACTTGATAAATACAAAGTACCAACCTTCTTACCTCTTGCTACCACAAGAGCACCCTTGATCACCTTCCAAGAATTTGCTGTAAAATTCACCATACAACCTTCATTCCTAGCTGCCCCATAGATACCAGATTTCATCTTGGGCACATGCTTGACATCCTTCAATAGCCAAGTGTTCCCATTCTGCATCTTGACCTGAACACATCTTTTTTCTACTATACTGCAAGGCTCATCATCACCAAGATAAACATGTCCAAAATCCCCTTGAACATAATCAATAAAATAATGCCTATGTGGTGTAGCATGAAAAGAAGCCCCTGAATCTAAAACCCAAGACTCAATGACATTATCTATGGAGAGAATTAATGCATCCTGACAAACATTACTTGCTACCACATTCACTTCCTTGGTGTCTTCCTAATTTTTATTCTTGTTTTGAAGAACCCTACAATCCTTCTTCGCATGCCCAATCTTTCCACAGTGCCAGCATGCCATCCTGCTCTTTGATTTTGACCTTCCTTGACCATTTGACTTTCTACGCTTTCCTTTTCCTCTATACTTTTGTCTCCCTCTACTTTCCATCGCCAAAGCATCATCTGAAGTAGTTTCCCTAGAGCTTTTTCGTCGCATTTCATCGCTAAGGATTACTCCTTTGACATCCTCAAACTTCAACTTGACATTGTTAGAGACCGAGTTGCTCACTGGTAAGGAACACAAAATAAGTAGAGCCCTAACTTCATCATCAAATTCAATTTTTACAGAGTTCAACATACAACCGTATTAAATTCATTCAAATGATCAGCAACAGAATCATTTTCAGACATCTTCATATTAAATAACTTTTTCATTAGAAATATTTTATTAGAAGAGGGTTTCTCATATAACTTCCCTAACACATTCATGAGACCTTTCGCGGTCTTCTCCTGTGATATATTAAACGCAACCGAAGATGCAAGGCATAACCGGATGGCCCCAAGTGCTTTCCTGTCAAGCAGCTCCCAAGTCTCATCTGTCGTACCCACTGGTTGCTTTACTTTTCCTTCCAATGGAGTATGGAGGTCCTTTTGATAGAGGTAATCCTCCATCTGCATCTTCCATAGACCAAAGTTTTGCCCGTTGAACTTTTCAACCTTTGATCTATTATCATCAGCCATAGCTCTCACTTAAACTAATAACCCTTCCTGCGATTCAACACTTCAACAAATACAACAAGAATCTATGATACCAGTTGTTAGGAATAAATCATAAATTAATGTAGAACAATTTCATAGAATTGCAATAACAAAAAACTATGAACAGAGATACATAAAGAACAAAAATTAAAATGCACAACAAGAAGACATGATTTAATGTGGTTCACCCAATGTCGGCTACATCCACCAAAAAACACTTGCTCAGATCTTATTACAAGCCAAGATGAGTACAATCCACTCTCAGATCAATTTTCTCACAATTATAATGCACAAATATTGTTTGGAACTGCGCTCAACAACTCTCTCGAATTCACACTTGAATTCACACACTTTGTTCACCTTCTCAAACTCAGTTCCACCGATGTATTATCTACTATATGTCCATCTATAATACATCAATAGGTAACCGACATAGTAGTTTTACAAAACAATGGGTACCAAAACCATGGGCTAAGTCAACCCATAACGGTTCTCCATTGATCATGGGTGATGACACCATACATATAAAAGTATAGATAAACCACGTATCTATACTCTCGGAACCTGAACGAGAATACATTAAGAGTATACAATACATTTTAATGTACAATATTTGAAATAAATTGTAATGTGGAAATAGGCTCCACAACATAACTTATTTGTAATGTCCCTTTTTTTGGCATAGCTTGCTTTTGGAGTCCTTAGTTTGGTTATTCCCACAAAGCTAAGCGAAGGAAAGAAAAATGGAACATGGAGGGGGGCTAATCTATGAGCAAAAAGGTAAAAAGTACTTAAGTGTTCTAATTTTCACTTGAATTTGCAAAAATGCACTTTTGATCTTATGTTCACTTAAGTAAGATCAAAAGTATCTTTTTGCAAACTCAACTGAAAATTAGAACACTTAAATACTTTTTAACTTTTTGCTCATAGATTAGCCCCCTCCATGTTCCCTTTTCTTTCCTTCCCTTAGCTTTGTGGGAACAACCAAGCTAAGGACTCCAAAAGCAAGCTATGCCAAAAAGGGGGACATTACATTGTAAGGCCTTTTTGAGTGGCCAAAAGATGCCCTAATTTGATAATAATAATTCTAATTATTATTATATTTTTTTTAATATTTGTCACACTGATTTGATGTGATTTCAAAGCCATTTGTGACATAATAAATTCTGAATATTTTACTGTGATTTTTCGAAGTGGGGCGATTTACTTGGGGAGCTTGGGGAGACCTTTTAGGTTGTTCTAAGCCCCCATAATTGGTACATATATTTCAGGTTGAATTTTGATGATTTATTCTAATCATTTTGGCATCATTGGATAAGGGTTATTGGAAGAATTCACTTTCTAATTAATTATATAATTTTTTTGAATATTGGCGACTTCATTGGTAAGGTCATTGAACCATTTGTACCTTTATTTCATGGTTATTTGATGCTGTGATAAATTTGTATAAGGGTTATTGGAAGAATTCACTTTCTAATTAATTATGTAATTTTCTTGAATATTGGCGACTTCATTGGTAAGGTCATTGAACCATTTGTACCTTTATTTCATGGTTATTTGATGCTGTGATAAATTTGTATATTTTGGCAAGATATTGGTGAGTAATTGCAAGGGTTTGTGAGGTTGTTGTAAGGGGAACAACTACTGTATCTTGTGGGGTAAAATTAGAAATACAGAGGTTGACAAATCAACATAAAACTCTCATCATTAGCACAAAAAGTTACTATTGTCAACCTGGAGCTGCACCCTGAATCGAAGACGTGCATGAAATGGCCAATCCTCTATCCGGTTGAAACAATGGGATCTTCTCAAGAGGGTGGGTGCCTTAATGGTGAGAAGAACCTCCAGAGAAGGCTGGTTCCTATAAGATGTATCAATGGATCTCTACTCGGTGCTGCGAATCTACCATGGAAAAGGGAGAAAGAAACTTGAAAGAGAAATCCTACCTAATAATGGTGATACACCAAAACGTTGATCCACTCTACTTGGAACCCTGAACACTGAATCAAACAAGGGAAAAGGAAGACCTTTGATTTGAATTGATCACTATGCATAAATATTTCATGAGAAGGTTCGATCCAATGACCAAAACATGAGAGAAAACAATGGAGAGAGGTCTGATACAAGACACTTTGCAGCCACCTAACATCCACTTACAGCTTCAACAAAAGACATAAAAACACTGAACATGACCTGCATAATATGATAAGCTAACAACTAAGTATGAATCAGAATTTGGGGAGAGAAATATACCACATATGCAAATTGCTCAATGAATATACACTATGCCAGCACTTGAAATCTGAAAGTACAGTCCTATTGATTGAAGAGGTTACACAACTCACCAATGATAGAGTCTGGTCTTGCCAAGAGAGGGATGATTAAATCTATAAAGCTGAAAAGCCATTAATATAGAAAATTACAAAAGCCAAGAGATTGGTGTTGAAAAATAGAAGAGGAAGATCAACTTAGATTAACTCAAGACCAACTTTGCCTTCCAATAAAATATATTTTTTCTTTGTCTTTGCATGAAGCTCCTTGGCGTTAGAGGAAGTGGACGGCTGGGTTTATTGAAATGCCCACCTCTCTTTGCATGGAAATCCACGCCCACCTCTAAATTTAGCTTCTTCATGAGTTGCTGGAACGTTTGAAAGTATGAGATGACAATAGCATGCATGAAATCCAACGCCAATGTCAATTTTAGAATTTTGACTTGATCCGTTGGAAGCCGAGTTGGAACGTTTGAAAGGCTGAGTTGACCTTGGAGATAAACTTGACTTCAACCACCAGTCAACTGAAGCCTTGACTAGCCAACCATAATTAGCTTTTGCTTGCATGGAATTCCAAGTTGACTCCGTCTTTTGTTTGTGCATGGGTTTCTCTCGGCCCAACTGTCTGTGATTTCTCTTGGTTAAATCTAGAATTCTTCTTCTTGACCTCTGTCTGTATTTGTCTTTCCACTGACTTTCCCTTCTTACTTATTCCTTCGGCCTAATGTTCATTCTCTTCGGGTCTTTATTATCTCGGACCTCTCTCTTTTGTTTTATTTCTTCGGATAATCCATTGGGCTATTTGCTAAGTCATTTTCCCTTCGTGTTCATTCTTTTTGGACTTCGCTTTTGTCTCTCTTTGCCCTCGGACTTTCCTTTTTTTTGACCAAGCTTTCCGAAGGAAATCCATTTCTTTCGGACTTTTTGGCTTCCCCTTGGTTTTATCTCCCCTTTGAATTTCTGCGGACTTTTGTTTGCCAACTTTTTCGCGGCTTAATCCTTTGAATTTCTATGGACTTTTATTCGCCAACTTTTTCGCGGCTTAATCCTTCGGACAAAAAGTCTGAAGGAATTCCTTCGGACTTTTGTCCGAGGATATTCTTCCTTTATTTTCTCTTTTGCCTTTGGCGACTTCTTTCTGTCGGGTTTTTCTTTGTAAATTCTCTGAATTTCTTCAAACTTTTTGTCCGAAGGAATTCCTTTCCTTCGGACAAAAAGTCCGAAAGGAATTAGTCCTTTGTCTTTATTTTGCCAATCGCCGAATGCCCTTTGGGTTTTTTGGAAAGGTCTTGCCACCGACTCCGCAAGGGATTGTGTCCTTCCTCTGTGCTCTTCTGGAAAGTTGGAAAGGTCCTGTCACCGACAAGTGCCCTCCACAAGGGATTTTGTCCTTCCTCTGTGGCTTTTCGGAAAAATTATAGGGCACCCGGGTTTTTTGTAGGTGTCCTTAGTCCTTCGGACTTTATGTTTTCTTGACTTCTCTCTTGGATTTTTCGGCTCCTCCTTGGTCTTTATTCTTGGCTAATTTCCCGCGGACTTATTGCAAAGCTCATTCCTTCGGATTTCCTGCAGATAACTTTTTCCGAAGGATAACATACCCTTCGGATTTCTTGAGTGTCCCTTCAAAATTTTGCAACGGTCCTTTGAACTTTTCCGAAGCTATGTAAAATCAAGCCTTCTTTGTCCGAAGGAAATCCTGTTGTAGCCAAGGCCTTTGCAAATGAGTATTTCAATTGGTCTACATCTACCCAATGTATTCTTTCTTCCTTGGCTAGAGACGTGAACTTTCCGAACGGCAAGAGACAATCTGACCTGTGGAAGAATTGTCAACATTTCTGGCGACTCAGCTGGCCCAGCATGTCTGCTATGCTTGAGAACTTAGACCATATAGATGCTATTCGACCTCCCAAAACAATGATAAACCTGATTTTTGACTGAAAATCTCCTTTGATCATGGCTGAAGTAACCTCCTTCAAAATAAGAAGGGAAACACACGAAAGCAGAAAAACTAACTAAGAAGCAAATGTGCAAACAAACACTTATTGGAACAAAACTAAATGGAACAACTGTGCTTGAACAACACTTGGAGGAAAGCAAAACAAATAAGGAACCTAGCTAACCATGATAAAACATGATCCCCCTGGATCAAATGAGAAATTCTTGAACTCACTCCTTCTAAGAGATGGTACAAGTTGCAAAGCAGGATGTTTATTAGTCATAACCTTTGATGAGGCATTTTCCTTGTCCACCAATTATATTAGCATCTTCTCAAATGAGTCATCAACAGCAACAAAGACAAACTCATCAAGCACCCCCTGATCTTTTTCATATTGCTTGTCATCTACCACCTTGTCAAGTGATACCTCATCTATGCATGGTTTTTGAGTGACCATATCCTTCTTATTAACTGCTGCAAGTTCATCCAGCTCTTCAGGGAGCTTTGAGTAGGCAACCCAATCTGTACTGTGACCTTGAATAGGTGATGAATTTATCATAAACATGCTCTTCAATAGCCAATATATTTATACAAAACTCTTCAATCTCTTGTAGAGATTCAAGGTACAACTGCCAATCATCTTTTTGTTCCTCATTTTGATCTATTTGAACTGGATCAGCGGTAAGGCTATCTGGGTCCTTCTCAATAGAAGATACTTGTAACTCATTTATAACTTCAATCTGTATCAGCTCCTCTTGAAGTTCCTCTACATCAAGATCTGTCTTCCCACTCTCAGCTATAATTGGATGCTCAATTACAACCTCAAGTGAAGTATCAATAGGAAATTCTTCCTCAAACACTCCTGAAGCATCCTCTACACACTCTGCAAGAACTTGTCCTGTAGCTGCAACCTCTTTCTCAATACTCCAAAGAACAGGATCCTCCTGAGGAAGGGGAATGGCGGGAGGGTGATGAAATTCATTTGTTTGAGAGGGAAAATGAAGCATGGGAGGTCGATCATGATCAGATTTTGGAATCTTGAGGGAAAAGGAATTATCTAGGGAGTTTTGGAGAGGAGGGAAAGAGAAACTCTTAAAGACATCTGTATTTTGTTCCTTCCACTTGGCCATTACCTCATCAAAGTCTGAAACCTGCTTGTCTTCTTGGACAACTTGAGCTTGAGGGATGATTGGTGAGGAAAGGGGACTATAGGAAGGTTTAGTCTCATGAATAGTCACTTGAATAGGCTCTTGACTCCAACTAGGAAGCTCCCTCGACACACACTGGGCATGGTTAAGAACTTCATGAGAATAAGAAGCACAAGAACCCTTTGTAGACAATTGGTTTAACTCGATTTTCTGCCTTCCCAAGCCTCCATCTTTTCCAATACAAGAATACATAGTCCATTTATCTCTTCTGGATCATTGGACACATTTCGAAATAGACCATTCACTTCCTCATACTGAGAGTTAGAACAAACCTTTCTTGCATATGCTAGTATTTTGAGCTCTATTTCATTCATTCTTTCTTGAAGGCAAGACTGCTCATATGCAACATCATAGTGATATGGGAAAGATGAAATCCGGTCCTGAGACAGATATGGCTTACCAAGAAGGTAAGATTCATGCTCTTGATAAGGTTGATTATGAGAAACTTGATAAGGCTCAACATAGCTTTGATAGTACTCTTGATAAGGCTGCTTAGGCTCATAAAGAGGTTCATAGGTATCATGACTAGGCTAGTATGATCCATCATTGGGCTGATAAGGAAACATAGCATAGGAATTCTCTTCATACACAACCATCAAAATTCATTCATGATAAAAAATAGACTTACATGGAAACTGTCTTAAATGATTAGAAGCAATTGCTTGAGCTTGGAATCACCAAATACTTCTTGAAGAACACTACTACAGCTGCAATTTTATCAAGACCAGCTAAAATAGGTCCCACAGGGCGTGCCAAAAACTATTGTCAACCTGGAGCTGCACCCCTGCAATTTCATCAAGACCAGCTAAAATAGGTCCCACAGGGCGTGCCAAAAACTATTGTCAACCTGAAGGTGCACCCTGAATTGAAGACGTGCATGCAATGGCCAATCCTCTATTCGATTGAAACAATGAGATCTTCTCACGAGGGTGGGTGCCTCAATGGTGAGAAGAACCTCCAAAGAAGGCTGGTTCTTGTAAGATATATCAATGGATCTCTACTTTGTGCTGCGAATCTACCATGGAAAAGGGAGAAAGAAACTTGAAAGGGCAATCCTACCTAATAACGATGATACACCAAAACGTTGATCCACTCTACTTGGAACCCTGAACACTAAATCAAACAAGGGAAAAGGAAGACCTTTGATTTCAGTTGATCACTATGCATAAATATTTCATGAGAAGGTTCGATCGAATGGCCAAAACATGAGGGAAAACGATGGAGAGAGGTCTGATACAAGACACTTTGTAGCCACCTAGCATCCACTTACAGTTTCAGCAAAAGACATAAGAACACTGAACATGACCTGTATAATATGATAAGCTAGCAACTAGGTACGAATCAGAATTTGGGAAGGGAGAGAAATCTACCACATATGCAAATTGATGAATGAATATACACTATGCTAGCACTTGAAATTTGAAAGTACAGTCTTTCTATTGTTTAAAGAGGTTACACAACTCACCAATGGCAGAATCTGGTCTTGCCAAGAGAGGGATGATTAAATCTAAGGCTGAAAAGCCATTAATATAGAAAATTACAAAAGCCAAGAGATTGGTGTTGAAAAATAGAAGAGGAAGATCAACTTAGATTAACTCAAGACCAACTTTACCTTCCAATAAAATATATTTTCCCTTTGTCTTTGCATGAAGCTCCTTGGCGTTAAAGGAAGTGGATGGCTGGGTTTATTGAAACACCCACCTCTCTTTGCATGGAAATCCACGCCCACCTCTAAATTTAGCTTCTTCATGAGCTGCTGGAACGTTTGAAAGTATGAGATGACAATAGCATGCATGAAATCCAACGTCAATGTCAATTTTAGAACTTTGACGTGATCCGTTGGAAGCCGAGTTGGAATGTTTGAAAGGCTGAGTTGACCTTGGAGATAAACTTGACTTCAACAACCAGTCAACTAAAGCCTTGACTAGTCAACCGTAATTAGCTTTTGCTTGCATGGAATTTCACGTTGACTTCGTCTTTTGTTTGTGCATGGGTTTCTCTTGGCCCAATTGTTCGTGATTTCTCTTGGCTAAATCTAGAATTCTTCTTCTTGACCTCTGTCTGTATTTGTCTTTCCACGGACTTTCCTTTCTTACTTATTCCTTCGGCCTAATGTTCATCCTCTTCGGGTCTTTATTATCTTGGACCTGTCTCTTTAATTTTATTTCTTTGGATAATCCATTGGGCTATTTGCTAAGTCATTTTCCCTTCATGTTCATTCTTTTCGGACTTCGCTTTTGTCTCTCTTTGCCCTCGGACTTTCCTTTTTTTTTGACCAAGCTTTCCGAAGGAATCCTTCAAACAATTTGTCTTAAGGATATCCATTTCTTTTGGACTTTTTGTCTTCCCCTTGGTTTTATCTCCCCTTTGAATTTCTGCGGACTTTTGTTTGCCAACTCTTCCACAGCGTAATCCTTTGAATTTCTACGGACTTTTGTTCGCCAACTTTTCCGCGGCTTAATCCTTCGGACAAAAAGTCCGAAGGAATTCCTTCGGACTTTTGTCCAAGGATATCCTTCCTTAATTTTCTCTTTTGCCTTTGGCGACTTCTTTCTGTCGGGTTTTTCTTTGTAAATTCTCTGAATTTCTTCGGACTTTTTGTCCGAAGGAATTAGTCCTTTGTCTTTATTTTGCCACCGACAGAATGCCCTTCGGGTTTTTTGGAAAGGTCTTGCCATCGACCAAGTGCCCTCCGCAAGGGATTGTGTCCTTCCTCTGTGCCCTTTGGGAAAGTTGGAAAGGTCCTGTCACTGACCAAGTGCCCTCTACAAGGGATTTTTTCTTTCCTCTGTGGCTTTTCGGAAAAATTGCAGGGCACCCGGGCTTTTTGTAGGTGTCCTTATTCCTTCGGACTTCATGTTTCCCTGACTTCTCCTCGCGGATTTTCCGGCTCCTCGGTCTTTATTTTTGGCTAATTTCCCGTGGACTTATTGCAAAGCTCATTCCTTTGGATTTCTTGCAGAGAACTTTTTCCGAAGGATAACATACCCTTCGGATTTCTTGAGTGTCCCTTCAAAATTTTGCAACGGTCCTTTGAACTTTTCCGAAGCTATGTAAAATCAAGCCTTCTTTGTCCAAAGGAAACCCTGTTGTAGCCAAGGCCTTTGCAAATGAGTATTTCAATTGGTCTACATCTACCCAATGTATTCTTTCTTCCTTGGCTAGAGACGTGAACTTTCCAAAGGGCAAGAGACAATCTGACCTATGGAAGAATTGTCAACAGGAACCTAATTCAGCACTTCGATTTTTGGCTCATGTTTACACATTCAAAAATGATTTATTGCAGTAAATATCAGTAGCAATTCATTAAATTGTTGGGAAACCCTGATTTTGCATGATTGTACCAAATCGGGGACATTACATAGAACCACTCAGGGTTCCATAGTTAGGCCTCTTATGCCTAATTTCTTAGATCAGTAGGGTGGTGGACCGCAAGGTGCAAGAGAGACTTTTGCAGATTATATGCGTGAGTGGTAGTCTTTGGGTGAGAGTTTCAGGATGCCATGTCATTACAGGATTTCTGTCAGTTGAAATATAGGAACATGTCTAGAGGAGACAAAGGGCACAACCAGGAGTTACAACAGAAGTTGGGTAAGGTGTCTCTTTCCCCTTTTGATGGTTTCGGGTAAATGCACTGCACGTGCATGGATACCAAAGTTAGACAACTATCTCAGTGTGTACCCCATGCTTGAGAGGGAGGCCATCCAGTTTGTTGCTTTGCACTTGGAGGTTGATGCACATGATTGGTGGTACCATGGGATGGTTACGTAGGGTCATAGCCTTGTCACTTCATACGCTGATTTTACTCAAAGGTTGATAGACCAATTTGACAAAGCAAATCCCAAATAGTATTTCAGAGAGTTGGCCCAACTCAAACAAAAGGATTTAGTAGATGCCTACATATCTGATTTTCAGAGGCTTGCAGTTATGGTTCCTAATGTTTTAGAGGACAAATTTTCTTACCTCTTCATTGAGGGATTAGAGGAGCCACTCCGTGGTTGTGTGAAAGCATTAGACCTGCCTACTTTGCAGGATGCCATAAAAAGAGCTAGTAACATGGAGTTTTCAGCACCTCCCAAAAGCAAATTTCAGAACAAATCATTTTCTTCCTCTAAGAAAGATAATGAGAAAATCTTTCAGAAAGATTGGCCTAAGAGGATAAAATTGGATACAAAGGCAAAAATAGAACTCAGGAGGAAGAAGCTTTGTTTTTCATGCAGAGAACCTTGGGAGCCGGGACACAAATGCCTAGGGAAAGGCAAGGTTCATTATATTGAGGTTAGTTCTGACTGTGAGGAGGTGAAGGCAGATTCTAGCTCGGATAGTGATCAAGAGGAGGCTAATGCAGAGCATGGGGAGAGGACTAAAAGAGAACCTATGGGAGGTACTTTTGCTTCTCTTTCAGGGACCTCTAGATATCACCTTTTCAAGGTGAGAGGAGTCTTACAGGGACAACGGGTGACAATTTTGATTGATCGTGGGGCAACCCACAATTTCATATATTAAGGCCTGATGATGAAAAGAGGTCTTCAGGTAGAGGATTTTCCTGGATATAATGTTATGGTTGTTGATGGATTCGCTATGAGCTACAAGAAGATTTAGCAGTTGAGCATTACCTTGGGTGACCATCAGGGGACTGATGATTTTTATGTTGGAATTGGGGAGGCTGACATGGTTTTTGGCATTCAGTGGTTGCACTCCCTTGGGAAATATTCACAGAACTTTCAGATATGGAGCTCAAATTCAAACATGAGGGCAAAAAGGTTGTTCTTCGAGCAATGTCGAATGGAGCACCTAGAGTGGTTATTGCGAAGAGGATGGAGGCACTATTCCGACATGGAGAGGTTGCTTGGACAGTCCAATGTTTGATTTCTTCTAAAACCCCTTCTAATGGAGATGGTTAGTATCATGTGGATATCCAATCTGTATTGGATAAGCATAGTGTGGTTTTCAGTGAGATTTCTCCTGGAAGACCACCTGATAGGGGTTTTGAGCATGTGATAGAGCAAGGGAATGAACAAAGAGCTAAATAAATCAAGCAAATATTTGATGCACTTGATTGTCTTCAAGAGGAATTTGAGTTAGAGGGTTTCCCAAAGAAATCAGAAGTTGCATGTGCAGATTTGAATCAACAAGATGAGATTGAGCAAGAGCAAAGGATATGGGATCCGGGAGAAGTTTCAAAACATGAGGTAGAGTGTGGTTTTCAGCCGGTTGAAGATTGGGAAACATATCATGAGGATGTGCCAAGCCTTGTGGTTGGTAATCCTCTAGGGAGACCACCAGATAAAGATTGTGTTAATGAGGTAGAAGATGAAGTCTCTACATGGAATGTGTTGAAACACGGAGACTTCAACATTCCTAACTTTGAGAAGTTTCCAAAAAGTGATTTTGAGCTTGCTGGAATTTTCAGAACAGTAGCAGATAATGCAAGTTCAGAACTTAATTTGCATGAAGAATTGGTAAGTTAAGGGTCTAGTCATGATTTCCACTTATTTGACAATCCACTCTTTGGAATGGGAGCTGATTTGACATTTGCTAATCCTTCTTTGCAATGGAATATGGAGACACCAATTGCTCCTAGACCCTTAGTTGGTGATGCTTTCATGGTTGAGTTGCAAGAAAAGGTCAAAGATGTCACAATCTTCCATGGAAAGCAAGAGGATGAGTTCAAGATGGATGTAAAATTATATGATGGCTACAAAAATCCGAGTGCCTTGGAGGCGCAGTTTGTTGATGGCACTTGGATGATTTAAATGAGAGGCATTCTTTTTGGAGAAGATGCCTCTAGTTTCACCAGGAGGTCTTCTGATGAGGCACACATGAATAGTAGAGCTGCACAACACAAGCATGGTGGAGTTGCTTCATTCCTTCAAATTCATGATAGAGGTCATCAACAAAGTATGTTGGAAGGTTATGGTGACCAAAGAGATGTTCCTTGGCCAAGGATAGTTCAAAATTTCAGTTTTGACTCCGCTGTTTTGTTGCAGATCAGCCACCTCATACTTTTGTTTGCACACATCCATGAAGGTCGGCAAAATATTACAGTCAAGGAGTGGAAGAATTTTTAGTTGGAGGTTGTTTGAGAGTCTTTTCCAACCACTTCCAAGTTGATTTTGGGCAATTCAATGCTCATCTCTCATGTTCATGCTTGGAGACCTCATTTTTGTAGCCGTTGTCCTACTTCTAGAGCACTGATTTTGATAAAATTAGGCTATGATCTGCTGTTATTTACCTTGGACAGCCACATTTTGATTCAAGTTGGGGCTCCTATACCTTGGTTGGATGATGGAGAAAGGTTTCAAATGTGGGAGAGTAATATTTCAGCCTTCCTAGCCTCAAATTGGGCATGGAAATTTCAGTGGGACGTCTTGAAACATTCCAAGTGTTTGCCTACTACTTTGTTTATGAGGAGGGTAACACATATTGGCAATTTGATGAGAAGGTGCGCATGGTGGAATTGTGTGGTGATGTTAGGTCATTCTGACTTGCAATTGTTTGAGGACAAGCAATTTTGGGAAGGGAGGATTGTAATGTCCCTTTTTGGCGCTTAGCCAATTTGCGCACAATTAACCAGTTTCCAAGTCTTCCGGAGGCTAGTTGGTTAGTTAAGGAGAACTTCAACGTTCTTGGAGAAACTTTGGATTAGTCTTGCAGGGCATTTGTTCATGGTTTAGAGCTCATATGGTTTTATGGAGCCCTTTGATGCTTTTGGAATCAATTTTCAACCCTTCGGGTGCTCTCCAAACTTCTTGGAGGAGCAAGTATTTTTAGAAAGTCACCCGGTTTGCTCCGATGATCGTCCTAAGTCTTCAATATCACTTTGGTATGATCAGAATTGCAAAATTATATCATTTGGGTGCTTTCCACAACTTGGGTATATTATTGAGCTATTTAATTAATATTTCACTTAAGTTGTCTAATGTTGGAAATATTAAAAAAGGACAACTTAGTGTAATAGCTCATTTTAAAGGTGTTAAAATATTATTTCATGTGGACATCTTAAAAAAAAAGGACTTTATTCATGAGAAAATATTATTATACCTGAAAAGGGTGAAAAGTGCTCGATAAAGTTAATTATTTATTTTATAAAAGGAGTTTTGGAGCAAATAAGGAAAAACTAATATTTTATTGCTTCAAAATGTCATAAAAGGAGGTTGAGGGCTCATTGTGGGTTTGTTGATGAATTGATTTTGCTTCTACATTTTGGAGAGAGCTTGTGCTTTCGGTTCAACAAACCATAGGATGAAAACCCTTGGGTTCTTAGTTGATTAGACGAAAACCCATTTCAGCGAACCTCGGTGGATTCATACATGATTCATAGATGTTTCTATTTGGTTTAGATTTCGGAGAGATTGAGCATGGAAAAATATATCATCTTCACAGAGGACTTCCTTGAGATTGGCGCCTTATGGTGAGGATTGTGTGTATGCAAGGAAGGGTCGACTTCCTCTTATAGCTTAGCGCAGCCCCTTTTCTTTCAAGTTGTATCACTCCCAGCATCAGCCGCAGCCAATAAGGAGAGATTTCTGACTGATACGCCTTCATTGAGGATTGTTTGTGTATAGATTAAGATGTTTGGAGCATTAACAAGGACGTGGGGAACTCAGAAAGATTGGTGCTGCCATTTGGTCAGATTTGTTATAACCATATCAGCCGCCTTGAAGAAGATATTAGTTGCACATAGCTGTACACTTCCTCCATCAGCAATATAACATTGTATGTGATCGTCACAAGGTCAGAATTTGCTGGTATTTAATATTATTGTACTTTTGTTTTATAACAACAATATAATGTTCATCATACTCTATTATAGCGATAATTAGTGCAGCAACAAACTATTTGATATAATGTCTATACTATATGTTTGAGATTTATGTGGATTGTTGAATGCCCTGAGCCCCAAAACTGCAAACAAATTGTTCTATAACCTCTTCTTTGATCATCTTTGGAATGAATAAAATACAAAATGTTTGACGAAATGTCTACACTATAAAATCAGAGATTTTGTGAATTTTTTGGATAGAATCTAGAAGGGGTTATTACAATGGTACTCTTTACTCAAAGGCAATCTTGGAAGTGCAAAACCAAACACCATGCAAAGCTGATCCAAAGTAGACCAAATATCATCACGAGAAGATATCTCACCCAAACCCATGTCATAAGAGTCATTGCACACCTTGTGTCTACCCCAAGTGTTAACAAGTTTTTGTGCCTTCGTAATGCAAGGAATGGTGAAGCCATCTTGTAGTATTGTTGTCAACCTGGAGTTGCGCCCTGAATCGAAGACGTGCATGAAATGGCCAATCCTCAATCCGGTTGAAACAATGGGATCTTCTCACAAGGGTGGGTGCCTCAATGGTGAGAAGAACCTCCAGAGAAGGCTGGTTCTTGTAAGATGTATCAATGAGGATCTCTACTCTATGCTGCGGACTACCATGGAAAAGGGAGAAGGAAACTTTAAGGGGAAATCCTACTTAATAAAGGTGATACACCAAAAGATTGATCCACTCAACTTGGAACCTTGAACACTGAACAAGGGAAAATGAAGACCTTTGATTTCAATCGACCACTATGCATAAGTATTTCGTGAGAAGGTTCGATCCAATGACCAAAACATGAGGGAAAAACGATGGAGAGAGGTCTGATACAAGACACTTTGCAGCCACCTAACATCCACTTACAGCTTTAGCAAAAGACATAAAGAACACTTAACATGACCTGCATAATGATAAGCAAGCAACTAGGTATGAATCAAAATTTGGGAAGGAAGAGAAATCTACCACATATGCAAATTGTTGAATGAATATACACTATGCCAACACTTGAAATATGAAAGTACAGTCCTATTGATCGAAGAGTTTACACAACTCACCAATCGCAAAGTCTGGTCTTGCTAAGAGAGGGATCCTTTTTTTAATCAAGGCTGAAAGCCATTTTATAGAGAATTACAAAAGCCAAAGATTGGCGTTGAAAAAATGAGAGATGGATCAACTTAAATTAACTTAAGGCTGACTTTGCCTTTCAATAAAATATGTTTTTCCTTTTGTCTTTGCATGAAGCTCCTTGCGCTTGAGGAAGTGGACTTGTCTTTTGTTTATTGAAACGCCCACCTCTCTTTACATGGAAATCCATGCCAATGTCAATTTTAACTTCTACGTGAGCTGTTGGAACGTTTGAACCGCTGAGTTTGGACGAAGAGAAAGGCTGAGTTGGACGAAGAGATTATTCTCCTTTGCATGAAAAACTCCTAGTAGATGCGGCTTTTAACAATTAGTCAACTCTAAATCTAGAACAGTCAACTCGACGTTCGAATTTGGAACTCCGGTTGACGCTGAGTTGGACCTTCGAATGCATGAGAATGACTAGTCAAACCACAAATAAAACAAATAGTTAACCGAAACTTAGCAATCCGTAAAAAATAACCCTTGTTCGCATGTATTTTCTCTTATTTTGGTTTCCCTGTGTCTTATCTATTTTTGGCGGGATTCTATTTTTGGATTATCTTATCTATATTTCCTCGGATATTCTGTTTTCAACTTTCTATCGGATTATCTATTTTCGATCCTTTTTGCACAGTCAAACCTCCATTTCTTTCGGATTTTTGGTTCTCCTTGGCTTAATTATTTTGGATTTCTGGTTGTGGACTTTTCTGTCTGCGGATTTATTTCCTTTGGAATTTATGCTTTTGGTTCTCATCTCCTTCGAATCTTTTGTTCTTGACTGCATTTGCATTGGGTTTATTTCCTCGGCCCTGTCTTTGGACTTTCTTGTGACAACTTTTCCGAAGGAATCCTTCGAACTTATGGCTCCCCACCTTTCCTTCGGCCTTTATTTCTTTCGGCTTATCTAATTCGGACCTTGCCTGTCTTTGGACTTTACCTTGTTGGCTTTACATCCCACGGATTTGTCTTCCTTGTAATTACTCCCAATTTCTTCGGACTTTTTGTCCGAAGGAATTCCTTCAAACAAAAAGTCCGAAGGTATTAATCCTTCGTCTCTTCTGTTTGCCTTTACCTTCAAAATGCCCTTCGGGAAACGCACAAAGGTCCAGGCACTGACCAAGTGCCCTCCGCAAGGGCTCGTGGCTCTCCTCTGTGCCCTTTTCGAAAACGTTGTAGGGCACCAGGGCTTTTTGTAGGGCACCCGGGTTTTTGCAAATGACTCTCCTGAATTTGACATGTACCTTTTCGAAGGGTAGGTGCCCTTTGGGATTGTTGAAAATGACCCTTCCAAAGGGTACCTTGCCCTTCGGGTTTCTTGTTTTGCCCTTTTCTGCCTTCCAAAGACACCCCTTGCAATTCCACGGACTTATAACAAGGCTCATTCCTTCGGATTTTCTGAGTGTCCCTTCCAAATTTTTGCAATGGTCTTTTCAACTTTTTCGAAGCTATATGAAAACAAGCCTTCTTTGATGAACCATTCCTTCGGACAAAAGTCCGAAGGAATTCCTGTTGTAGCAAAGGCCCTCACAAAATAAAAAACAATGTATTCTTTCCCAGTGTATTCTTTCTTTCCTTGGATGGAGATGTGAATTTTCACGAATGGCAAGAGACAATCCTGACCTGTGGAAGAATTGTCAACAAGTATCTCATCCTTCATGAACTCTTCTTCACACATCCAAGGGTGGCAAACCTGTATGTAGCTTGATTCCAAAAACACCACGCCATACTTAGTCATAAAATCTTGTATATCAAAATGACACCCATTTTGTTTACCATCATCCAACATCAATCACCCTGTTATGATTATCTCTGTTAGGCCATCATTTATAACATTGTCTTCAAGTGTAGAACTTGGCTCCAATGAGTGGTCTATTAATCATGAGCATTGATCCTCCACAACTTCGTTAGAATGCACAACATACTCTATATGATTCTTCATGAACTTCCTTTCTATCCAAATGTATGGGATGAAGAATTCACTAGAAACAGTAACATTGATCTCATCAAAGTCTTTATCCTTCTTGTATCTCAAAAGATCACTTGGATCCCATATGTAAAAACGATTTTGAATTTGAACCAAAGAATCTATATGCCCTCTGCTACAAGTTGTATCCTTGATCTTATCATCATTTTTAGAATGTTTTCCATGATGACAAGAATCTTGTAATGGCATAATATGAAGCAACAAATCTGAAATATGATCATTGTTTACATACCTTGGGCTGTAATCAAAGTGTTCGCCTTACTTTGCCGATGTAATGTCCCTAATCGGACATTTTTAGACAATTCCGGATTTACTGGAAAACCCTAAGGAACAATAATAAAATCTAAATTTTATTGCAACAAACCCTTGTAGAAAAAACATTAATCTGATTTTATACTATTTATGATAGCAAACCCGTGAAACAAAATACCCAAATGGTTTGGAAATCACTAATAATTCCTTTGAATATTTAGATTTGATTTCAAAGGTCAAATATACAAGATGGAATCAAACACAATTCAAAACAGATTTTATTTATTTATTTTCCACATCAAAACCAACGACAAATACTCAAAGGCTGATTACCACAGTTTCTCCACAAATGACGCTTCAGATGGGAAGTTGGGGTGAAAAGATGATCATGCAAACTGGAACCACAAAGATCTGCCCACTGAAATGATGTCGACAATGAAATGTGTTTCCACAGGGTGATATGATCCCCCAAATGGGCTCCAAAAGCTGGAACTGATGATACCCTAGCTGTAATCGTAGTTCTGGACTGAAAATCAGGTGTGAAATTTGCTGCAACCCCTGACTGGAGTTACATCGGAAGATGAGAGTTTTTTTGTCTTGAAATCCGTCTGCAAAGGAGGTTTTTTGTTCTTTATTGCTTTAGCTAAAGCGTTTGCATCAAACATACATGAGAGTAATATGAATTTTCAAGATGATCTCCAAAAGAAACCCTCAAGCTGCCTTTTATTATTTTCTGTTTGCCTTTCCCAAGTGGGATTGGGCCTTTTCTTTATTTTTAATAAAGTAACGCTTATATTTCTATTTTGGCGTTGACTTTATTTTACATTAAAAACCACCTTTTAATTAAATGATAATAAAATGTAAGTTGCCTTTAGTATAACGTAAAGTTATTTTTTGACGAACTCAGTCATATTATTATTTAAAGTATTAAAAAGTACTTTTCATTTTAATAATAGTAATATTATTAAGTTGCCCAAAAGATTAGAAATGACCGAGCCTAACTTAAATAATATTATTAATTATTTTAATTTAGAAAAGGTGACATGATAGTCTGCCCTTATAATTTGCTTGCCCTCAAGCAAATGCAAAACCCAAATGCTCCAGTATCACTGTGCCAATATGATAAATCAGGCTATAATGTCCATAGAGCCTAGATCCTGTACCTATCAAATGAAGCAACTCCTACCAAAAAGCACTATAGGATCCACTATCTCCATCATCCCTATTTTTATGCAATCCATGTAACTTGATCACTTCTTTGAGAAACAATTTGTCTTCCCATTGTTGACTTGGATTAGGCAAGAAATGCAAGCAACTCACAATATGCTCCTCTTTGATGTGATGACCAATGATAACTTCTTCCTAGAGCTTGAAAACATCCTCAAATTCCCATAAGGCCAAGGGCTGCCTTATGAACTTGCCACCATGTTTTCGTTGTGCCTCTCTGTTAGCACTATGAACTGAAGAATCTAGAACCTTCCATTGAGTCGCATAATAACTTCTTTGAGTTCCAATAGATCGTACAACTGTACTATAGGTAGAAACCCTCACGAATTTATACCACTCAACTTGTATGGAAGGTGGAACGAGTTGCAGCATTCATAGTTCATTTGAAACCTTCCTCAAAATAGTAGTGTGACAGCTGGAGTAATTGCTTTTAGCAGCTCCAATCGCTGAAACCCTTCACAAATAGCATGATACAAGAAAAATTCCTTAAAGTTTTCAAATGAGGTGTTGAATGTGACTGAGAACAGTAGTCCAAAATCAATAACCCTGAAAATCAGCATTATAAGAATGGTACAACCGTTGCAATATTGAAAATCTGTAATGTTCTCAATTGGGACGATTTAACAAAAAAAGGGGTTTTCCCTTAAAATCCACAAATTTTGAAATTCTGAAATTAAAAATCAGCAAACCCTAGTTTGCAAGAATTGAGCCAAAATCCTTATCAAACCCCAAGAAACCTTATGCGCCAATATGCAAGGGATGTGTAGACAAATTCCAGCCACTAATTTATCCAAAATTCATCAGAATGCTTGCAAATATAAGCAATAAATTTAAAAGAGGAAATATGTACCTTTTTGCCAATTTATTGAAGATCAAATGCTAATTTATGATAGCTAGAAAAATATGAATTTTATCTCAAATACAGCGGCCGTTCCTTGCTTATTTTCTGTTTCAAATCCTCGCCAAAAATATGCCATGTGCCAAAAATCTGGGAAAAATACCAGCGATCCCCTAGGGCATCCAAAATGGTTCGAAAGTCCTAGGCTAGTCGCCCAAGTCGTCAAGGTGCAGGAAAAATAGTTGAATATTTATTGGGCAAGATCCCACCTTTCACAAGTGAATTTGTTCGAGAAAACCTTGTCAATAATTTAAATAATAATCTAAAAATTACTATTTAATATTCTAGCAAATTAGAGCCTTGAAATTTTGTAAAAACTTCTTCAAATCCTATGCCAATATTCAGGAAAATTAGCAATAAATTTCAGAATATTAAATTACTCAAATAGACCCTAAAAAGGTGTAATGTCCCCATTTTTGTAATGGTCACAGTTGATTTGAGTATTTAGCCTTTTCACTATTCCCATGGGCTAAACCGCATTCTAAGGGAATGATTGGTTGAAACAAGGAGTAAAAAGTAACTTAAGCAGTTCTATTCTTAAGTTGACTTTATAAAGTGTTCTAATTTTGAATTACTTTATAAAAGTATTTTATAAAAGATACTTAAGCTGGCCAAAAACGCTTTGTCATAAAGTGACATTGTGTACATAAAAACTTTCATTTAATTAAGTTCAAGTGGGACCTATTTGGAGCGCTCCACTTGAGGGCTTTGTTATCACTCTGGAGTGTACCCTACTTGAAGATGTGCAAGCACACCCTCACTCCAGCTGAGACAATTGGAACTTTTCAAAGTGTGGGTGACTTTTTGATGAGAAGAACCTCCAGAGAGCGCTGGTTCCCTTTAGATTTTTTCAATAAATTTAACGAGTGTGATTTCTGGATGGAAAAGGGGAAGAAGGAACTTAAAAGAAATTCTAATTAAAAGGGGGTGATACACCTGAATTGTCAAATCCTCTGAAGTTAATGAAATCAATGCACACATATAATCAAATAAAATCTATAATTTTGTCCTTAAGCAAAAATGTTTCAGATGAAGGGTTGAAAACCTCTTCAAATGATTAGCAAAAAGGTGAGATAGGGAGAGATAGGTGAGGAAGGGACCTACAAAATGAGATAAATCTCACTTATACGTTGATGAACAATCAAATTACACACTATCTTCTGTCAAAACTCAGATTCAGAACAATAACTTCGTTATTGATGAATGGTCCAGCTTACAATTTCTTTTTTCCAACTTTCAGGGATCTCTCTATATGGCTTGATTAAGCCAATAAATAAGCTTTCCAAAATCTAAAATAGCCTTAAGTGGAGTTCTAAAAAGGGAAAGGGTTGGTCTTGGTTAACTGACTCAAAACTTAACACCTTTTACAATATTTAGAATTTTCAATGAAATCTTTTCCCTTTACAAAATTTGCATGCCTCTCTAAACTTTGGCGTAGAAGTATCATGGTGAGGCCAAGTTTGAAAGTTTAATATTTAAAATAAACAATACACTCTCCAAAAATCTCTAAACATGCATGAATCCAAGGTTGGCGTAAAAGTATGAATGGTGGGCCCATTGAAAGTCAAACTTCTCCTTTGCATGGAATGCTATGCCAAATCTCTAAATAAGGAACTCCATTTGATCTGTTTGAAAGCTGAGCTGGAAGAAGAGATTATTCCTGTTTGCATGGAAAACAAGGAAGATGCGTAACTGTTGTCAACCTGGAGTTGCACCCTGAATCGAAGACGTGCTGAAATGGCTAATCTTCTCGCTAGTTGAAACAAGGGGATCTTTTCACGAGGGTGGGTGCCTCAATGGTGAGAAGAACCTCCAGAGAAGGCTGGTTCCTGTAAGATGTATCAATGAAAATCTCTACTCTGCGTTGCGGACTACTATGGAAAAAGGAGAAAAAAACTTGAAGGAGAAATCCTACTTAATGACGGTGATACATCAGAATGTTGATCCACCCTACTTGGAACCTTGAACACTGAACGAACAAGGAAAAATGAAGACCTTTGATTTCAATTGATCACTATGCATAAGTATTTCATGAGAAGGTTCGATCCAATGACAAAAACGTGAGGGAAAACTATGGAGAGAGGTCTGATACAAGACACTTTGCAGCCACTTAACATCCACTTACAACTTCAACAAAAGATATATAAAACACTGAACATGACCTGCATAACATGATAAGCTAGCAACTAGGTACGAATTAGAATTTGGGAAGGTAGAGAAATCTGCCATGTATGCAAATTGCTAAATGAATGTACACTATGCCAGCACTTGAAATTTGAAAGTACAGTCCTATTGATTAAAAGAGGTTACACAATCCACCAATGGCAGAGTCTGGTCTTACCAAGAGGGATGGATTTTTACAACGCTGAAAAGCTATTGATATAGAAAATTACAAAAAACCAAGAGATTGGCGTTTGAAAATACAGAGGGAGTAAACTCAAACCAACTCAGCGTTTACAAAAGTCTATTTTGTCTTGCATGAAAATTTCTTGCGTTGAAAAAGAAGAAGACAAGCTTTGGATGCATGAAATATACGAATAGATGTCTTGATTTGAAAACCAGTCAACTCCAAAATAAGAGTAGTTAAATCTATTCGAACTGCTGGAATGTTTGAAAGTCTCCCCTTTGCATGAAATCAAGGCAAATGCCAAATTAAGAATTACGTTTGAACCGTCAGAATGTTTCAAGCTTTGAAAGAAACGAGAGTGTGTGCATGGAATTTTTTTTGTTTAAGCTTTCCACTATTCCACTACTCGAGTCCTCATGCAAAGTGAGCCTTTGTTTAAGAACCGAAGGTGACGTGTTAGAACGGTTAAATTTGGACACGGTTAAATTTGGACGTGTCTATTCCTGTTCATGGCTGTTGCATGCTCTTGTATTCTCGGACTATCTAGGCATGTTCACCATCTGTATTTGTCTTTTCCACGAATCTTCTCTTATGCCATTGTTCATGCGCATGTTCATCTTGTATTTCTGTCAGGTTTTTGCGTCTAATATCTGTGTTTTGATTCTCCAGGTCATCTTTTCCCACGGATTTTGTTCTCTGCGTTTGTTTGTCTTTTCTGTGTTAGTCTTTGCTTTCGAGCGGCTTTTCTGTACATGGACTCTTCTCTGTATTCCGTCTGGGTCTGTGCTTCCTTTGTTATGTGTTCTATCTGTTTATGGATTTTGCAGTCAGGTTTGGGCTTTTTGTATATGTCCTTTGGACAAATTGTCTAAAGGACTCTGTTCTTTCTTCCGTGACTTGTTCTTTGTCTTGGCTTTGTTCACGCTTTAGCCTTTGAGCTTTTGTTCCTTGCTCGTGGCTTTTGTCCCTCCCGAATTCCTTCAGATAAAAAGTCCGAAGGAAATTCTTTCGTTTGTGCCTTTCGCTTTTATTTCTATCGGGCTTTTCCCCGGCTATATCCTCCGTTGGGTCTTTTTTCGAATTCCTTCAGACTATCTTTCCTCGAAGGGCATGTGCCCTTCGGGAATTTTTGAAATGTCCCTGACACTATGAAGGTGCCCTCCGCAAGGGTTTCTGCTTCCCAAAAGTGCCCTTTGGGATTTTACAAAAGGTCCTGTCTTTGGCTTTGGTGCCCCCCACAAGGGTATGTTCTTCCAGAAGTGCCCTTCGGAAGAATTGTAAAGGCCACCTCGCTACATAAGTGCCCTCTGCAAGGGCTATTCGTCCACAAAAGTGCCTTTCGGAACTTTTGAAAGGGTCTTGCCACCGACCAAGTGCCCTCCGCAAGGGCAGGTGTCCTTTGGAAAAATTGATTTTGTCCTTCGAAACTTTTGCCAAGGTCTTCTTCGTGCTTGAAGTGTCCCCCGCAAGGGCACATACCCTTCGGGGTTTCTGAAAATGACCCTTCGAGAAAAATGAAAGGTCTTCTCGCCGCCTGAGTGCCCTCCGCAAGGGTAGTTGCCCTTCGGGCTTTTTGAAGGGCCCCCGGGGTTTTTGAAATTGTCCTTCGGATGAATTGTCTGCATCTTCAGAAACATAAAGTGAACCAACCCGAAGGGTACATACCCTTCAGGGCTTTTGAATTGGACCTTCTTGAAGGGCAGGTGCCCTTCAGGTCTTTTCAACTATGCTTTTCCTTTTCCTTCGGACAAAAGTCCGAGGAAAATAAACTTTGAACGACTGCCACTTAGTCATTTTTTTGGACTTTTACACAGTCCTTTGAGACCTCTTTCTCTCAGACAAAATGTTCGAAGAAATAGTCCACCTCTTATAGCTCGAAAAAATCCTTGGGAAGACAAAATAAATGAACTTACAGCTTGTATGTCTTGGCTTTTGGTTATATGTGATGCTTAGAAGAGGAGAAAAACCCTTTCAAATTGCTGTAGATGACGTTTTTAGAAGGAGAAAAACCCTCTTAAAACTGTTGCATGTGTCCTCCTTTTGAATGAACTTATGCTCTATATGATGGCTATAGGAGTCCATCAGAATTTACATGGCCGTAGGAGACCTTTTCGTCATCATTTGCATGGCTGTATTTGCACTTTTGGTTGTAATCAAGAAAGCTCCTTGGAAACCTCTGAATGACTAAACTTCACCTGGCTGTAGATGGCCACTTTGGCTTATACCTAGCTGTAGATGGCCACTTGGGTGGCTATAAATGCACATTTAAGAACCCCAAAACTGATTCACAAGACAAACTTGGCACCATAGCAAAGTTCTAAATAGTAGAGGTGACAATTTGCCCTCTAAGGGCAAAATTGTCAACATTTTTGGCAACTCAACTGGGAAGCATACCTGCTATGCTAGAGAACTCAGACCATATAGATGCTATTCGAACTCCCAAATGGTAAACTTGATTTCTGACTGAAAATCTCCTTCTGACCTTGGCTGAAGTAACCTTTTTCCTTCAAAATAAGAAGGGAAACACACGAAAGTAGGAAAACTAACTAAGAAGCAAATGTGCAAACAAGAACTTATTGGAACAAAACTAAATGAAACTAATGTGCTGGAACAACACTTGGAGGAAACCAAACTAACAAAGAACCTAACTAACCATGACAAAGCACGATCCATCTGGATCAAAAGGGAAATTTGTGAGCTCACTCCTTTCAAGAGATGGCACAAGTTGCAAAGCATGATTTTACCAAACATAACTTTTGCTGAAGCACGCTTCTTGTTGATAGGAGCAGTTATATGTTCATGTGCTTTGGATGATGCAGTTAGGCCTCCAACTTCCATTTTCATATGCAAGGATTAAAAATTTGAATTTAGGATCCAATCATCTTCCTCCCATATTCTTTTTTGTTTCATTAAGACTACAATTTTTTGCCTTATTCATCGGCTGATCATAATCTGGTACATTCTCAGTCAATGATTGTATTGGTAATTCAGCTGGTACACTCGGATTGGCATCTTCCTTATGATACATTTGAGATGGCACCTTGTCAAAGTCTTTACATCTTTGGTAAGCATCCAAACATGGCTGTAACATGTCTTTAAATTCTGCCTGATGAACAGCTGCAACAGTACTCTCTTCAAGACATTTAATAATCTCTACTTGGGGTGGAGATGGACTATCAACTTTTGCACAAAAACTTTCTAAGTCATCCCAAAAGGCTTCTTCATCATGATCAACCGAAAGGACATGAAAAACATCAGTATTCTTACCATTTGAAATATGTTGATTACATATTTCTACCTTTTGGATAGAGTCATATGGAATCTCTTGATCTGCTGCGCTTGCTCTACCTTCATCCTCTGTAGAGAATGGCATCTCATCTATCCACTCAAGTTCCAGCTCATCTTGTTTTGAAAAATCCATAATAGTGTTGCTTTCTTGAAGCTCTAAAACATTGGTGAAATCTTTAAATGAATCATCAACCTGGTGTTCTATCTCATCACCAACATCTTCCATCCTAAGCACCTCAATTTCGTTAATGAAATCATGGTACCGCTGCTGCCAATGATCGGCTTCTCAAGAGTACGCTCCATCTCACCAATGGTTGTATGTGAATTGTCCTTATGGCTGCCTTGTGAAGAAACATTTGTTTTTACTTCATCTATATCAGCTGCTGCAATCTCTTGAGAAACCTCTTGCAACTCTTCTTCTTTGGCAACATGGAAAGCTGAATCATTCTTGTCATGACCAAGTGGTGTCCCAACTGTGATTTCTTCCTCTTGATCACTCAAATCACCTTTCTTTTCTGTCTCTTTGGCTGCATCCTCTTCACTTGGCTCACAAATAAGAGGTTCTTGCTCTAAAAGTGGCATGGTAGATCCCTGAAAAAATTCAAAATAGCGAGAAAGATCTACATAAGCTATCATAGTTACCTGATTTTCTTCATGAGGCTGCTCTTCTTGAACCACCTTCACCTTATCAAAGTCTGAAATTTCCTTGTCCTCATGGACAACTTGCACTTGAGGGATGATGGATGATGAAAAGGGAATACAAGATGATTTAGTCTCACGAATAGGCTCTTTAATAGGCATATGAGTTGGCTCTTGAATAGGCTTTTGACTCCAACTAGGAAGCTCCCTTGGTAAAGACGAAACATGGTTAAGAACTTCATAAGAATAAGGAACATAAGAACCTTCTGTGGGCAAGTGGCTTAACTCAATTTTTTGCCTTTCCCAAACCTCCAACTTATCTAATACAAAGATGCACAACTCATTTATCTTCACTGGATCATTAGGCACATTTTGGAAAAGACTATTCACTTCTTCATACTGAAAATTTGAACAAACTTTTCTTTTGCATATGCTAAAATTTTTAGCTCGATCTCATTCATTCTCTTTTGGAGACAAGGCTGCTCATATCTATATGGGGAATGTGGAATCTGGTCTTTAGACTGATATGGTTCCCAAGGATGGTAAGAGTCATGCTTTTGGTAATAGGGATCATGGGAAACTTGATAAGATTCATCATAGTTTTGACAAAACTGCTGACAAGGCTATTATGATTCATTATTGGGCTGATACGGAAACATAGCATGGGAATTCTCTTCATACATAGCCATCAAAACTCATTCATTGTAGTAAAAAATAAAACTGACATACTTGAAACTGTGCCTGGATTATTAGAAGTAATTGCTTTGAGCTCGGAAACACCAAATATTTCATGAAGAACACTGCTGCAACTGTAATTTCACCAAGACCAGCTCCAATAGGTCCCATCAGGTGTGCCAAACACTGTTGTCAACCTGGAGTTGCACCCTGAATCGAAAACGTGCTGAAATGGCCAATCTTCTCCAATTGAAACAATGGGATCTTTTCACGAGGGTAGGTGCCTCAATGGTGAGAAGAACCTCCAGAGAAGGCTGGTTCTTGTAAGATGTATCAATGAGGATCTCTACTCGGCGTTGCGGATTACCAGGGAAAAGGGAGAAAGAAACTTGAAGGGGAAATTCTACCTAATGACGGTGATACACTAGAATGTTGATCCACCCTACTTGGAATCTTGAACACTGAACGAACAAGGGAAAATGAAGACCTTTGATTTCAATTGATCACTATGCATAAGTATTTCATGAGAAGGTTCGATCCAATGACAAAAACGTGAGGGAAAACTATGGAGAGAGGTCTGATACAAGACACTTTGCAGCCACTTAAGATCCACTTACAGTTTCAACAAAAGACTAAAAAACTGAACATGACCTGCATAACATGATAAGCTAGCAACTAGGTACGAATTAGAATTTGGGAAGGGAGAGAAATCTACCATGTATGCAAATTGCTGAATGAATGTACACTATGCCAACACTTGAAATCTGAAAGTACAGTCCTATTGATTAAAGAGGTTACACAACTCACCAATGGCAGAGTCTGGTCTTACCAAGAGGGATGGATTTTTACAATGCCGAAAAGCCATTAATATAGAAAATCACAAAAATCCAAGAGATTGGCGTTTGAAAATAGAGAGGGAGTAAACTCAAACCAACTCAGTCTTTACAAAAGTCTATTTTGTCTTGCATGAAAATTCTTTGTGTTGAAAAAGAAGAAGACAAGCTTTGGATGCATGAAATCTACGAATAGATGTCTTGACTTGAAAACCATTCAACTCCAAAACAAGAGTAATCAAATCCACTCGAACTGCTGGAACGTTTGAAAGTCTCCCCTTTGCATGAAATCAATGCAAATGCCAAATTAAGAATCATGTTTGAACCACCGGAATGTTTCAAGCTTTGAGACAAACGAGAGTGTGTGCATGGAATTTCTTTTGTTTAAGCTTTCCACTATTCCACTACTCGAGTCCTCATGCAAAGCGAGCCTCTGTTTAAGAACTGAAGGTGACGTGTTAGAATGGTCAAATTTGGATGCATCTATTCCTGTTCATCGCTGTTGCATGCTCTTGTATTCTCGGAGTATCTAGGCATGTTCACCATTTGTATTTGTCTTTTCCACGAATCTTCTCTTATGCCATTGTTCATGCGCATGTTCATCTTGTATTTCTGTTAGGTTTCTGCGTCTAACATCTGTGTTTTGATTCTCTGGGTCATCTTTTCCCACGGATTCTGTTCTCTACGTTTGTCTGTGTCTTTACTATATGTCTTTTCTGCGTTAGTCTTTGCTTTCGAGCGGCTTTTCTGTTCATGGACTTTTCTTTGTATTCCGTCTGGGTCTGTGCTTCCTTTGTTATGTGTTCTATATGTTTATGGCTTTCGCAGTTAGGTTCAGGGTTTTTGTATATGTCCTTCGGACAAATTGTTCGAAGGACTTTGTTCTTTCTTCTGCGGCTTGTTCTTTGTCTTGGCTTTGTTCATGCTTTAGCCTTCGGGCTTTTGTTCCTTGCTCGTGGCCTTGTCTTTTCTATCGGGCTTTTTGTCCCTCCCAAATTCCTTTGGACTTTTTGTCCGAAAGGAATTCCTTCGGAAAAAAAGTCCGAAGGAAATTCTTTTCCGTTTGTCTTTCGATTTTATTTCTATCGGGCTTTTACAAAAGGTCATGTCTTTGGCTTTGGTGCCCCCCCACAAGGGTATGTTCTTCTAGAAGTGCCCTTCGGAAGAATTGTAAAGGCCACCTCGTTGCATAAGTTCCCTCCGCAAGGGCTATTCGTCCTCAAAAGTGCCTTTCAGAACTTTTGAAAGGGTCCTGCCACTGATCAAGTGCCCTTCGCAAGGGCAGGTGTCCTTCAAAAAAATTGATTGTCCTTCGAAACTTTTGCCAAGGTCTTCTTCGTGCTTGAACTGTCCCCTGCAAGGGCACATACCCTTCGGGGTTTCTGAAAATGACCCTTTGGGAAAAATGAAAGGTCCTTTCGCCCCCTGAGTGCCCTCCGCAAGGGCAGTTGCCCGTCGGGCTTATTGAAGGGCACCTGGCCTTTTTGAAATTGTCCTTCGAATGAATTGTTTGCGTCTTTAGAAACATAAAGTGAACCAACCCGAAGGGTACATACCCTTCGGGACTTTTGAATTGGACCTTCCCGAAGGGCAGGTGCCCTTCGGGGCTTTTCATCTGTGCTTTTCCTTTTCCTTCAAACAAAAGTCCGAAGAAAATAAACTTTGAACCACTGCCACTTAGTCATTTTTTGGGACTTTTACACAGTCCTTTGAGAGCTCTTTCTTTCGGACAAAATGTCCGAAGAAATAGTCCACCTCTTATAGCCCAAAAAATTCCTTGGGAAGACAATAAATGAACTTACAGCTTGTATGTCTTGGTTTTTGGCTGTACGTGATGCTTAGAAGAGGAGAAAAACTCTTTCAAACTGCTGTAGATGACGTTTTAAGGAGAAAAACCCTCTTAAAACTACTGCATGTGTCCTCATTTTGAACGAACTGTATGCTCTATATGATCGCTGTAGGAGTCCATCAAAATTTACATGGTTGTAGGAGACTTTTTCGTCATTATTTGCATGGCTGTATTTGCACGTTTCACTGTAATCAAGAAAGCTCCTTGGAAACCTCTAAATGACTAAACTCCACCTGGTTGTAGATGGCCACTTGGTTGGCTATAAATGCACATTTAAGAACCCTAAAACTGATTCACAAGACAAACTTGGCACCATAGCAAAGTTTCGAATAGTAGGGGTGACAATTTGCCCCCTGGTGGCAAAATTGTCAACAGTAATAAGCTTGTCTAGTCAACTCCAACTTAAGCCCTGTCAACCTCCAATGGTCTCCACTTGTATGAAAAGCTACGCCACATCTTGAACTTTGCTGGAATTGCCTGAAACGTTGAAAGCTTTGGATCGCATGAAAACCAAGGAGAAGTGTGATTTTGTCGAACAATCAACTAAAGCTTTGACTAGTCCACTGTAAATAGCCCTTGCTTGCATGAACAAGGATCTTGATGAGTGAAAGATGCATTCAGACTGAATTCCTTGTCATGTCTCGACCTGATCTGCTCTTGGGTTCTTGACTTCTGTGCATGCATTTTCCTTGGCCTTATCCGTTTGTCGCTGTTGCCTCTATGCGTTTGTATATTTCTCTCGGACTTTTGTCTCTTGGACAAAATGTCCGAGACTTCTTTCTTATGCACTTTTCTTTGGTATACTCTATGACTTGTCTTGTGCTTCTGTATGTATGCTGTCTCACCTTTCTTCGTCTGCGTCCTTTATTTTCCTTCGAAATCCTTCATTCGGGTTATACTCAGTCATTTTCCCGTGGACAAATTGTCCGCGGGAATTATCTCTCAATAAGCTTACCCTTCGGACTTTTCCTTCGAACAAAAAGTCTGAAGGAATTGTCCCATTCAGACTTTCCTCGGGCCTTTGCCAATTGTTTATTTCGAACAAAAAGTCCGAAGGAAATATTTTCTTCGGGCTTTTGTCTTAAGGACCTTCCAAAAGAATGAGCCCTTCGGGCCTTCAGAAGTGACCCTTCGGAAATTTGAACCGTCCCTTCGGAAATTTGGAAAGTGACTCTCCTGAAGGGCACATACCCTTCGGGATTCTTGCAAACCTCCCTTGAAATCTTGAAGTGAACCTTCCCGAAGGGTAGATACCCTTTGGGTTTATTGAAAACGTCCTTTTTCGAAAAAGCCCTTTAGCAACTTGGAGATGCCCTTCGGGCTTTCTGTAAATGTACTTTCTTGAAGGGTACATACCCTTTGGGTTTTCTGTGATGGACCGTTCCTTTGAAAAGAAGCCCCTCTGAATTTTGAATTAGCCTTTCTTTCGGAAAAGTTGGAAAGTCCTTCGGACTTCTTGAACTTGTCCTTTTGTACTTCTATTTTGAGTTTTCTCGAAGGGTACATACCCTTCGGGATTTTTGGAATGAACCTTCCCGAAGGGCACATACCCTTTGGGTTTCTTGAAAAGCACCTTTTCTCTTTGCCAAACTGTCCATTGTAATTCTTTTTGACTTCTTGCAAAGTCCTTTTAAATTTCTTTTCACTCAGACAAAAAGTCCGAGGAAATCATTTCCACACTTAGCCCGAAAGAATTATGAGAAAGGCAACACTTGGGAGATAAAACACTTGGGAAAGAGTCACTTGGAAAAAATCTGAAAAAATAAACTTGTATTTTGCGTTTGATCCCTTGCTTTCATCGGTAAGTGAACTTACAACCCTGTAGGTTAACTTTAAGGATGGCTGGAGCTATATAGACCAGTAGATTTACTTGAAATTGTCCTCTTAATATATATTCCTTAATGCCTGATGTATTAGTTGCCTTGTCACCGTGGCCTTCAAACCCTAGATTGAAGCAAATGTTTGATTGGTAATCAAACTCGACTATAGGTACCTTTGTGAGTTGTAGGTGGCCCTTAGATGGATGGCCTAATCAAAGAAGTGCCTGTGAGCATTATCCACAATCCATCGTGCATTGGATATCATGTATTTCTATGAAGTGTATTGAGTCACCAATCAATCCTTCACTTTAACATAGTTCTCTCATTCAATAAATATTTATAGGAGACTGCTATAGGGAACATCTTTTGTAGGTGTAATGGTTGTAGCTTGATCAATTCTTCATTGGCTCTTATCAAGGACTAAATAACTATATGTGACATCTTGAGTAGGATATATGCTTTTTGAACTTGCTGTAGGTGTCTTGCCTTGGAACACACTTGATTGTGTAACATTGTTGTAGGTCTTCATCATGACTTTATTTGATACTTTGACTGCCTACATATCCCTTTGGTCATGCCTTTAGACTATAATTCACAAGTTTGACCAGCTGTATAGGGGATTTGATCGTTTTGAAAAAAGTTTTGAATAGTAGGGGTAGTAATTTGGCCTTGACAGGGCAAATTACTAACAGGGTTTAAAAGGAGCATTTGGAGATCATTTTTCATTCATTGAGTTATGTTATTTTGATTTGGAGATATTTCCTCTTGGCTGCAACTTGTTTCAGCTTGAATTGAAGGACGAGAACCCTTGGAGATTTGTAGGTTGGACGAAAACCCAATCCTGCTTTGTGAGGTGGATTCGTCTAGGATTCACCATTGGACATATTTGCAGATTTGTGATCAGTATGAGGTCATTTCCAGCTAGGGTTTGAACCCATTATTGGAGCTAAATTGCAGATTTGAAGTGCCAAAGACTTCTTATGCATTTTCTATTTTGAGCGGCCAGATTTGGGGTCTTTATGGCATCATTTGAAAATGGTTTCAGGATTTTTGGAGCTGTCCATGATTTTATATGAATTTTCTTCTATTTTGGGTGACTAGGGTTTGGAGGAAATTGCAGATTTCAGTATTATTATTTCAGACTTTAGGAGCTAGGGTTTGGAGAATACATTTGGCATCTTTTGGACCTATGTCAGCGTAGGGTTTCATATTTGCCCTATCCGATTTGCATTGGAGAGGTGTTGGTCATTGATAAGGCATCATTTTGGAGCTTCATTTCTAGATTTGCATTGGAGGAGTTGCTGGTTTGAAATTACTCAGAAAATCAGTCCATTTCTAGCCATTGTCTTCTTCACATCATTGCTCTTATTGTCCAATATTACTTTTTTGTAACCGGGTATGTTTGCCTTGTTAGTAAACTCTCTTTGGTGTGAAAATCAGACTTAAATATCTCGCTCTTGTACTCAGATCAGAACTTTGTTAAGTCTGATATACTCTGCTTTCAAGGAGAAATAAGGAGCTTTTTATGATCTCTCGTTGTGTTTCAATATATGTTTGTATGGTGTTATTTTATGTCATTGCTCATCAAAACATAAAGCATAAATCGCAAATAGACATCCAAAACCATCAGCACATTCAGAAAATGAGATTGCATGCAAAGTGTTTGACAAAATGTCAAACAACACAAACTGAAAAATTAAGGGGCAGATTGACAAGGGGTTCTTACAGTGGTATCAGAGCTTGGATCTTGCCAGCCTGTTGGGTAAAAGCAGTGGATTGCATTTCAGTTTGGGTCGATTTTAAGTTGTGGACGAGTTACTTAAGTATGGGAAAAATGCCTAGCATGGAAATGATCATGAAGGAACTTGCTCAAACACAACGAATGTTAGTTCATTATGAAGATTCTCTTTCGAGACAATCTAGGCACTCTAGTGACTCATCCACATCTACAAGTAAAGGTTCAACACAACATGATAGAAGGGAATAAATACTTAGCATGTTTGAGGAATATGATACTCTCCCTCAATATGTTAAGAAAGAATTACCTTTCATTCATTCCTTGGACTTGCATCCAAGGCAACACTACAAGACTGATTTGGCAAAGAAACAATACCATATGATAGCTCTTGATCTATTTGCACAAGAAGATGATAGAAAAACTACAAGTGAGGTTTGCAAAAATCTTCATGAGGAGTTTGAGAAACATGCTGATTTAGTACATGAGGATAAAATGATAGAATCTTGTAATGATTCTAATGTGGGTCCATTATCCTTACAAGAAGAAACACATGAAGCATCCACAAAGGAGGTGAATATGAGTCCCTTTGACATAGAGCATGTTGGTTTAGAGCTTGACGTTGATAAACCATATGAAGGTATGGATTCTATTGGTGCTCCTTTGATTGATCACAATGTTATCTCACCATTCATGCTTGAAGATTGCAAAGCATCTACAAATGAGAAAGCTGATTTTGATGATGATAAATTCTCTACACATGAGGGCAAATCAGTAAAATTGTTGCATGGCAACCAAGGTCACTTTGATGACTTTGATCAAAGGTCTTTAGCATTGCAAGATTTGGAAGATCAAGTTGATAAACATTCTTCATTACCTACAGCAGAATTCCAATCTTCTATGGCAGCCACATCCGAAGAAAGGCATGAGGTAAGGTCTGAATTTCTAACTTATAACAGCAGTCCTAATTTTCTGATTTGCGATAGCAGAACTTTACCTTTGTATACTCATGAGTTAGCAGCTCATATTCATGGAGAAGATAATGTTATGGAGTCACCTAATGTTGGCATTCAAGTTTTGTAAGATGAACACGAGTTATTGGTTGATGATGCAACTAGTAAGAGGACTGATTTTGTGCATTATGGCATAGCAGATGTTAAAAGAACCCAAAACTTGTGTGATGAATGGTTGAGGAGAGCTAGGGAAGCCAAGTTGCTGGCTGCCCAAGCAAAGCAGCACCTTACGATGGTAAGGGAAAAGAAGAAATCAGAATTGAATGCTCTTTGTGGACCAGCCAACAATGTTATGCATGCATGTGAAGAGGAAAATAAATGTGAATCAAATTTGGATAAGAGTTTAATCCCTATTGAGAACTTGATGAGGCTACTAGTGTTAACACAACACCATCTTGATGATGCTTTCTTGATAGCGCATGTGGATAGAAGTGTTCCAGCCCTAATCCATCGGTTGCTAGTTCATACATCAATGACAGATGGCTGTCCTACATTGTTGGTCATGGAATTTTCAGATTGTACTTTGGTGACAACAGTTCTTTGGATAGATTGGAAAGGTTGGGATCACTATTTCACTATTGGATATTGGCATGGTGATCTTCTATCATCATATGTCATTGGAGATACTTTTGGTATCATCATAGCAATTGTTTTCAGTTTGTATAATGCTGTTCTGATTTATATCAGCAACCTAGCATGGGTTGGCATATTCCCCTTTGCACTTGTGACAGGCATATATCACATTCCTATGAGATCATTCAGGGTTAGGTGGATAATTAGCATTGAGGACACAACGATATACTTTCATTTCTACATTTCTTGTTGAGGTGATGGTATAATGATTTGGGATCCAGGTATTGGTTTGATTGATACACTTCTTTACAAGGATCATGGTGAGTTGTTTCGCATCTCTTGGTTCGGTGATGATTGTATCAGAGTGTAGCAACGGAAGAGTTGGTACATGTGGTCATGCTTAAGAGCTTTGGATTTGTATATCATTCTTCATATTCATATTGGAAGATACTTGACACTTGATGATACTTTACATTATGCAGGTGCAATTGCTTGTGGGAAAGCAATCACGAGGACTGTAATGTCCCTATTTCCGTAATGGTCACAGTTGATTTGGGTATTTAGCCTTTTCACTATTCCCATGGGCTAAATCGCATTCTAAGGGAATGATTGGTTGAAACAAGGAGTAAAAAGTAACTTAAACAGTTCTATTCTTAAGTTGACTTTATAAAGTGTTCTAATTTTGAATTACTTTATAAAAGTATTTTATAAAAATTATTTAAGCCGGCCAAAAACACTTTATGTCATAAAGTGACATTTTGTACATAAAAACCTTCATTTAATTAAGTTCAAGTGGGACCTATTTGGAGCGCTCCACTTGAGGGCTTTAAAAGGAGCATTTGGAGATCATTTTTCATTCATTGAGTTATGTTATTTTGATTTGGCTGCAACTTGTTTCAGCTTGAATTGAAAGACAAAAACCCTTGGAGATTTGTAGGTTGGACGAAAACCCAATCCTACTTTGTGAGGTGGATTCATCCAGGATCCACCATTGGACATATTTGCAAATTTGTGATCAGTCATTTCCAACTAGGGTTTGAACCCATTTTTGGAGTTAAATTGCATATTTAAAGTGCTAAAGACTTATTATGCATTTTCTATCTTGGACGGCCAGATCTGGGGACTTTATGGCATCATTTGAAAGTGGTTTCAGGATTTTTGGAGCTTTCAATGATTTTATATGAATTTTCTTCTATTTTGGGTGACTACGGTTTGGAGAAAATTGTAGATTTCAGTATTATTATTTCAGACTACAGAAGCTAGGGTTTGGATAATACATTTGGCATCTTTTGGACCTATTTCAGCCTAGGGTTTCTAGGGTTTCATATTTGCCCTAGCCGATTTGCATTGGAGAGGTGTTGGTCATTGATAGGGCATCATTTTGGAGCTGGCCTGAAAATACTCAGAAAATCAGTCCATTTCCAGCCATTGTCTTCTTCACATCATTGCTCTTATTGTCCAATATTACTTCTTTGTAACCGGGTATGTTTGCCTTGTTAGTAAACTCTCTTTGGTGTGAAAATCAGACTTAAATATCTTGCTGTTGTACTCATATCAGAGCTTTGTTAAGTCTGATATACTTTGCTTTCAAGGAGAAATAAGGAGCTTTTTATGATCTCTCTCATGTTTCAATATATGTTTGTATGGTATTATTTTATGTCATTGCTCATCAAAACATAAAGCATAAATCACAAATAGACATCCAAAACCATCAGCACATTCAAAAAATGAGATTGCATGCAAAGTGTTTGACAAAATGTCAAACACAAACTGAAAAAATAAGGGGCAGATTGACAAGGGGTTCTTACAAAAGGATCTCCAAACACTCCCACAAGCCTCCAAATCAAGTCGCTCCACTTGCAAAATTAGTACAAATAATAATCATAATTATTATGCATCAAATGGACCTCAAATAATCCACCAAACCTTCTCAATAGCCTCTCAAAGCAAATCGCCCCACTCTAGGGCAAGTAACAAAACCTCTTTTAGCAAAGGTGATGTCAAAAGACACTTTTTGTAGAATAATCAGCTCCAAATTTGTGAACACCTATTAGACATGCATCCCAATATCTTCTTTAAGCATGAAGAAATAATATCAAATTCAACATATTTTCAATTGTGATTTTCACCTTGTATTTGTACCTTCTAAAGAGAGGCAAACCACTTTGGGGAGGTAAAATACCTCATAATCCTCTCTTACCAATTTTTAGGATTTCCTTGCTTTAGCTTCCAAGTCGACACTCCTCTTTTTTGAATATAATATCAATTAGTTGCCTTAATAAAATAGTAATTAAAATTATTTTTAGGCAATAAATTAATAAATATTAAATTAATCACTTTAGTGGTAAAAACCACTTTTATCAAATATTCTATTAATTAAATAATAATTGCCTTATATGAGCAAATGATAAAAATCACTATTTTGACAATTAATAATTAACTAATAAAATATAACCCCCAAAATGATCCTTTAGTCTATGAGGAAGTAGACTAAAGGTCTTCAATACCTGCTTATACATGATGTGGAAATGGGGACATCACAAAATCCTTCGCAAAATTCAGCATTGTTAGTAATATTGAGGCTTGAAACAATCACACAATGACTGAAAATACTTCAATAGCAACAACAAATTGAAAATCACTCAATTTTATGTCCGAAACCACTTATATGGCTACAAATGATGTGATGTAGCAGCTGGAAATGGTGATGACATTAGCCCTAAAGCTTTAAATTACGATGATAGCAGTCCCCGATATGTTTCCTTTGCAACATATTTGCAATATGCTATCACTACTTTTCCCCTTTATGCTTTGTTTGTAATCTTTCGTAAGCATATTTGAATGTGAAACCGTTCCATCAAACTTATGTTGAGCTACTCTAATATTCATGTGAGCTGCCCCTTCAGACCTTGTGGTGCTCAAAACTTCCTCAATAGGGAGGATAAATCCAACACAACTACTTTCTTTTGTTGGTGCTCTTTACTTAATGGCAATCTTGAAAGTGCAAAATCAAACATCATGTAAAGCTTCATGATGTAAGGAATAGTGAAACCATCTTATAGTATCCCAACTTTTGTGAATACTCATTCACACATCCAAGGGTGGCAAACCTATATGTAGCTTGATTCCAACAATACCATACCATGTTGATCCAAAATAGACCAAATGCCATCATGATCAAATGTCTCACTTATGGATGAAATCATGGTTGTCACCAATCGATAGTCCATCCATTTAACCATGACAACTCTTGGAGCTTCCTTGATGTGTCGAAGCACACCACTTTTCCCTTGGATTTCAATTCCATAGTGAACTTTCCAATAGAATGCAACTATTGCATGCCCAATACTATGCCCACATCTCCTAGTTTGCTATTACATTGATTACCTTGGACTCTAGTTGTTGCTTCCATGCTGCCCCAAGCTATTTTCTTCAACAATTGGTTCAGATCAGGCCTTATGATTGCCCATATCGGAATTGTAGTGGCTAGAAACCATCTTCTATCAGCTACAAACACTTCACTAATGACAATAGGTGAGAAATGCATCTTCACTGAGATATAACAATTTTATATAGCTGCAAATAAAATGTTGGGCAATCTGGAAATGAGGGGGACAACAATTCTAAAATTGGGGATAATGCCCATATTGATCCTTGTCTCACCTAGACCCATGATATAGGAATCATTACATACCTTAGGCTGACAACATGCTGCAAATGTTCCAATATACCCTTCTTCAATCTTGTTTCCAAATGTGGGACTAAGCTCCAATGAGTGATCTTTGAATTGTGAGCATTGATCCTTTACAACTTCGATAAGATGCACATCATATTCTATATGATTCCTTATGATCTTCCTTTTTATACAAATGCATGGGATAAAGAATTCAATAGAATCAGTAATATTAATCTTATTAAAGCCGTTATCCATTTTGTGCCTCAAAAGATCATCCGGATCCCATATGCAAAAACAATTTGGAACTTGAATCAAAAAATCTATATGCCCTGTGTTGCAAGTAGTATCCTTCACCTTATCACCCTTTTTAACATGCTGCCCATCATGACAAGATTATTGTATGAACATAGTATGGAGCAATAAATATGGGATATGACCATCATACCTTGGGCTGTAATCACAATGTTTATCAATAGTTGTTGATCTGACTGTTTCAACAAGCTGAAATCAACATTAGTACTCGGTGAGGCACCTTTCTTATGTGCATGCATTTCAACATAGTCATTTGGAAGCTCAGCCATATATGCTTCTTGACTTGACACATTCTTTGTAGCATGGACTCAATCCCTGGTGGATTGATGAGTGTGTATTGAACCGAAACATCTTCCTCACTTGTGCATTCATCAAGTGATGCTTTTCACCCCTTGACTTCCTCACCATTTCGCTGATACATGTAATCATTAGAAGTCAATAAAGCATTCTTTGCTATCAAAAAATCTTTACCTTCAATCTGTATGTTGGGTTCCTTGTATTCAACTGTTAAGTATGGCTTCAACTTTTCTTCACATTGATTAACTACTTTTTGAGCTATTGTATGTGCAATTGATGAGACTCCCTACTCATCCTTTCTCATATTAGCCAATAAAATTGATAGGAGTGGCTAGAAAATATCATCACTCTCATTCATAATTAAAGATATAATTGTTTGCATTGAGGTAACAACATTTTTTGCATGATTCTCCCTAATAGTAGTAAAGAAATATTGGAACATTATAAGATTAAGATCATCACATTCAAGTTCTATCATTACAACACATGATCTGACTTTTGCAGCAATTTCTAAAATCATAACCTTCTTAGCAAAATAAATGCTTTTGATTTCATCTAACCCTTGAAAACTTTTTACAATCAACTGAAATATTTCCCTCATGGTGTTGCTGTTGTATGGCCTTTCAAGAGCCATTATTCTGGTAATTTCACTAATACAAGTAATAATTACAAGTCTTACATCTGGATCTAGGTGTCTCAAAATCTTGGGTTTAGCCAAATAAGTCATCGATGGATTCACTGCCCATAACATAGACTCAAAATCTGATTGTTTTATCATGGACAAACAATTTGCCACTTCCTCCAAAACCCCAAGTGGAACATTTTTTAAACAAGACAGCGGCTCAAATTCCCTCCTTGCCCTGCAAAGTTTAATTCCCAAATCATCTTTACTCATTAACTCCATGATTCACAAGCTATGCATTAGACAATACCTACACAATATAATTTTTTTTCACAACTGACAAGGAAATGGCTCCGATACCATTGTAATGTCTCTAAACGAACATTTTTATACAGTTTCAGATTTACCGGAAAACTCGAAGGCAACAATAATAAGATCAAAATTTTATTGCAACAAACCCTTGTGAAAAAAACACAATAATCTGATTTTCTATTATTTATGACAATAAAGCCTTGAAAGAAAATACCCAAATGGTTTGGAAATCATTGATAAAGTCTCTAAATATTTATATTTGATTTCAAAGGTCAAATATACAAGATGGAATCAAATACAACTCAAAACATATTTTATTTATTTATTTTCCACATCAAAACCACAAAGAAATACTTGAAGGCTGATTACCACATTTCCTCCACAAATGACGTTTCAGATGAGAAGTTGGGGCCAAAAGATAATCATACAAACTGGAACCACGAAGATTTGCCAACCAAAATGACGTTGATAATGAAATGTGTTTCCAAAAGGTGACATCAACCCCTAATCAGGTTCTAAATGGGCTCGAAAAGCTGGAATTGATGATGCCCTAGTTGTAATCACAATTTTGGATTGAAAATTAGGTTTGAAACGTGCTCTAAGTGAAATGGAAATTGGATATCTCTAACTGTAGCACAATTGCAAACCCTAAATGGAATTACCCAGGGAGATGAGAGGGTTTTCATCCTCCAATCTATTTGCAAATGAGGGTTTTTGTCCTTTCTGCTATAGCAAAAGCGTTTGCATCAAACATACATGAGAGAGTAATATGAATTTTCAAGATGATCTCCAAAAGAAACCCCCAAGCTGCCTTTTATTATTTTCCGTTTGACTTTCCCATGTGGGGTGATCCACTTTGGGCCTTTTCTTTATTTTTAATAAAGTAATGCTTATATTTTTATTTTAGCATTGACTTTATTTTACATTAAAAATCACATTTTTAATTAAATAATAATAAAATGCAAGTTGCTTTTAGTGCAATGAAAAGTTATTTTTTGGCTAACTTAGTCATATTATTATTTTAAGTATTTAAAATTACTTTTCATTTTAATAATAATAATATTATTAAGTTGCCCAAAAGATTAGAAATGACCGGGCCCAACTTAAATAATATTATTAATTATTTTAATCTAGAAAAGGGGACATGACAACGAAATTAGAATTTGTTGAGATATCCTCAACACCTCCATCCTTGTGACTCAAAATTTCCGAGTTAGGATCAACATTCTCCTCAATTGCATGCTTATCAACATGGTTATCTTGAAATTCAATCATATACGACAAATGACTCACCTTGTGGAAGATCATTGGGTAGCTCATGGATTGACACATCTATTTTCATCTTCGGCCCTTTGCATTCAGCTGGTGATGCCTTTTTCTCCTTGACTTCATTGATATGCATGCAATCATTAGAAGTCAATAAAACATCTTCTACTATCAAAGGATCTTTATCCTCACCCTGCATGTTGGATACCTCATTTTCTTGCTCAATGATGTCTTGTGGCTTTGAATTTAATTGTTATTCTTGCTTTTGTTATCCCTCCTTTCCTTCTTTCTCTTTTGTTATCAACAGTTGTAGCTCTTCAATCTTTTGCTCTACTTTCTTTGTTTGTTTTTGGCTGAACTATTGTAATTCAGCGAACTTTGATATTTCTGATTTCTCATCAATTTTGGCTTCCTCAACTCTTTGAGATTCTACTGCATCTAGTACTTTTTCAGGGTCTTCATTTGGCAACACTTCCACATGTCCTTTGCCTAGACAATTGTAGCTTGGTTCCCAAGGTTATTTGTATGAGAAACAAAGTTTTTGTCTTCTAAGATCATTTTTGCTGCTATCTTTTTGAGAGTTCTTGTTCAGTTCAGCTGTCATTTCTGTTGTTAAGTATGGTTTCAACTTTTTTTTACATTGATCAACCACACTTTTAGCTAGTGCACACGCTACTGGTGAAACTTCTCACACATCCTTTCTCACATTAGTCAATAAAACTGATAGGAGTGGCTGCAAAATAACATCACTCTCATTCATAATCAATGTCATAATTGTTTGCATTGAGGCAACAATATTTTTTGCATGATTCTTATGAATAGTAGCAAATAAATGTTCAAACATTTGGAGAATACGATCATCACGTTCAAGATCTATCATTAGAACACAAGATCTGACTTTTGCTACAGTTTCTAAAATTATAACCCTCTTAGCAAACTAAGGACCTTTGATTTTATCCATACCTCAAAAGCTTTCCACAATCAATTGGAATATCTCCCTCATGGTGTTGTTACTGTATGGCTTTTCAAGAGCTATTATTCTTGTAATTTCACTAAACAAGTGATAACTACAAGTCTCACATTTAGATCTGGGTATTTCAAAAGCTTGGGCTTAGCCAAATGAGTCATCGACGGATTCACTGCCCATAACATAGACTCATAATTTGACTGCCTTATCATGGACAAACAATTTGACAATAATATTGAGTAGAACATTTTTTGAATGAGGTGGCTGCTCAAGTTTCTTCCCTACTCTATAAAGCTTTATTCTCAAATCATCTTTACTCATTAACTCCATGATTCATAGGCTATGCATTAGATAATATTTGCAAAATATTAATTCTTCCCAACAGGCTGACAAGATTACCATCTCTGATACCATTGTAATGTCTCTTTCTGGTTGAAATACTGAATTATGAGATTTGTTAGCAAACCGTTTTTAAGAATAAATATGAAATTCTAAATAAACTCTAAAGTTTGAAAATTTAGGATAAATCCCTTTTAACTTGGAATTTTATAGAAATAATTAAAGTAGTTGAACGCCCCTGGAGAGTAGAATTTTTATTGAAATTAGGTTGCAATGCAAAGTTTGGCTGAAACCTTAGCCAAAATTATGCATGCAAAATTTAGAATTGTAACCCTAGATTTTTATGCCCACTTGGCATTTACAAACAACAAACCCTAAGGGTAGAACCTGTGCTTGTACGACTGACTGTACAAATGAATTGGTTGGCTGGAAATGGTGTCCAAGTTGGCTGATGATGATGTCACAAGTTGAAAATGACAGAATGGGAGGTATGGTTGGCTGAAGATGATGTACGGATCGCTGAAAGAATGATGTCGTAACTGCCAACAATGCCCAGAAGTCTGAAACGATAGGTCTGAAACCCTAGTACGACTATAGTGTCACTGTAGCAATCTTATTTAGGGCTGATATCATTGTAGCGAATTGATTTAGGGCTAAAAATGATGATGTCAGCAATGAAGGGATGTATGGCTGCTGTCCTAGCTAGTATCACTGGTATAAAACCCTAGCATGAACCTTGAAAGGAGTTGGAAATATGATAAATCTGCCAGATGATTCTCTCAATGCTGATTTCTGACAGTATCTTGATTTGAAAGCACAATTGTAGTTCTTGAATGGAACCATCTCACAAGACTGAAGGGTTTTCATTTTCAAGTCTCCTTATCTACCAAAGGGTTTTCATCATTAGAGGCTGAAATTGAAGCAGATGCTCAAAATTGAAAGGTGTAATTAATAATAGGCAAAAAATGATCTCCCATGAACCCAACACCCCTCTTTATAGTTTGATTTTCACTTTTGCCTTTTCTCACCCTTTTATTTTATTTCTAATAATAAAAAAGTAATATTAAGTTCACTTTTTAATAAAATAAAAAATAAGTCACTTAGAGAACTTAAAATATTAACTTTATTATTTTTAATTTATTTGAAAAAGGGGAAATTATAATTATACATTACTTATACTATTGCATCTTATTGCTTGTATCTTGCTCACATAGTGGTAGACTCCTATTGATTGTGCTTATATTGTTTATACCTTGCCTATATAGGGGCAAAACCATTATCACCTTTTCCTTCATTGCTTCGACTCAAGCATATATGAGTTGAGTTACCTATTGCATGAATGCTTTCACGATGATATTTTACATATGACTTAGACCTAGACACTCCTAGGCTAATGTCCCTTATTATACGCATGAGTGCTTTCACGATGATATCTTACATATATGACTTAGACCTAGACACACCTAGGCCAAAGTCCCTTATTACATGTATATGCTTGCATGATGATGTCTTTAGGTGATTATGCCAAAATCTTTTATACATACATACTTTAACGATGACATCTTATTATGATTATATATCAAAATTTTTATTGTCCCTATATTACACATGGTATGTGCAATTCCTTTTTTTTGAGATATATGATTCACAGGTTCATCCCACACTTCAAAAATGGGGCATGTGGTCTACTTATTCTACCTTCAATTACATGATGATACACAACAATCCTAGAGATTTATAAGGAATACATCTTGCTCCCACATTTGGAGGTAGTCTTGAAGACTTATAAGACATATTTCGCTTGGTATCCTCAATGAGATGCATACTCAAAGATGATGCAAATTCGGAGCTATGAACTTCATAGAGATGGCTTTGCAGTTCCCACACAACTAGGGGTATTTGTTCCTACTTTTTATTTCTTTCATTGATTTTGAGATTTCTTTGATCATTGATTTTTATAGAGATTGATTTGCTTGAAAATGTCTTCCTTATGTTTGCAGGTGCCCATGTTTTGTAATCTGGACATGAGCATGGATGCTTGTTCCAGGATCTTCATGGCTTGTCACTGTGGCAGTCAAGATGCTCGTACTAGATTTTGAGGAGTAGAAGGTTTCTTTTATTTTGTAGGTCGCAGGAATTGGACTCTAAGATAACGCTCTCTTCCTTTTGAATTTTAGATCATTATCGTTTTATTGATATCGAGAACTATTACATGTTTTGGCCGCAACGTCTTCTTTAAACCCTCCCAAGTACACTTGTTTGTTTTACTTTGATATGTATGCACACACACATCAAAGTGAAGCATTATGTAAACACCTAAATTTGGTCCTTGTTGGCTGAAAAAAATATGCATCACTTCAACACATGCATCACAATCCAGTGTAATGGGACAAAGTCCCTCTTTTATTTGCAGGCAGAGCTACCTGCTGTCTCCAAATCTTGCACCCTAGAAGAGGGCTGTTCAGGCTTCCTCCAGATTTGGGCAATGTTGGGACATTTCCAGGCCCGTGGGTGTGCCTATAAGTGGAACTGAACCTCTAGGTTGAAAGGGCTAGCTCCTTGTATTATCTTTTTGTGCAATAAAACTGTTGAACCAATTTGTATGAGTAAAAAGAGTCAGAAGTTTGCATAAATGAAAAGCCTAGTCTAAAATGGTGATACACCAAGAATTAGTATCCACATGTATGCCCTATACTTATGCACAATACAACAAAATATGGTCTATACCTCAAGCTCTAGAAGATTCCAACATAAATATTTCAATGTAGAGACAAAATGAATGAGATCACACAAGGTAAGTAACTAGAAAGACAACTTGTATGGCCCAGAAAAGGGTTACACACGTGCAAAATCTCATACAACTAGAATGCACTTTACATGTCCTGTTGGATCAACTCTTTGCTCAAAATCATGAAGGACAGAGAGCAGAAGGATAAAACATCACTTGCTGTCACTCTGTGTCTCTTGCATGCCCAGGGAAATGCCTAGAATTTAGAAAGAAAACAAACTTATGCTTCTTTGCTCAAAGGCAAGAAAATGGCAGAACATTTCAGTAGGGCTTCGCCGTACTATCTGTGGATGATAAAACAAGAGCCCAAGGGTCCTATTTATAGCAAAAGAGGGAGAGAAGAGAGAGCTCTTGGACGCCAAAATAGAAGACTCCAAAACGGTTTGCCGTCGCCAACCTGGTGAAACTGATTCCAGTTGTTCTCTCATTCAGTAGGAGTTTGTCCTTCTCTTTGATTCGCCCTCTTGAAATGACCAAGATCGTTGCAAAACCAATGGTGAGATGACCGTCCATAAGAAATGGCTCAGATCGTTGCTACGAACCTTAGATTCTTCCTGAAAGCTTCCGTGTTTTGCACTGCAGACCCATTCAGGTCTTTTGAATGGCTTTACTTATAAAACCTATAAGTCAAGCATGTTGGGAAACCCGATTTGCACTATCCTTGCTCTTTTGGGTTTTTTTGATTGCTTCTACTTATAAAAGTCATAAGCAAAGCTCTTTTGAAAACCCGATTTTGCTTTGCTTAAGACCCTTTCGGGTTTTTTGAATGACTTTACTCCTTGCTTGCTCCTTCGGGTTCTTTGATTGTTTCTACTTATAAAAGTCATAGGTTAAGCATGTTGGGAAACCCAATTTGCACTGCAGAGTCGTTTGGGTTTTCCCAGTGACTTCACTTCTTATTTGAAGACTTTGGACATGAATTTGACGTCTTGTGACACGTCACCAATGTGAACCCAACAGCTAGTTGGCCACCTTGAATTTGACGTCCTACGACACGTCACCAATGTGAACCCAAAGGCTAGTTGGCCACCCTGAATTTGACGTCCTGCGGCACGTCATGGGGATCCATTTGGGTTGGGCTTATTGTTTCAGGGAATTTTTCCAAAGTAATTCCTTTGGACATTTTAGCTTCTGGGCAACGGCTAGTTCTTTCGGGAACTTTTCCCAAAGGACACTTGGGAAAGTGTCCTTCAGAAAAGTTTCGAAGGACACCCGGGTAAAGGCACAAGGTTCCTTCGGAAAATTCCAAAGGTCATTTCCAAAGGAAATGGCCCTTTGGAACTTTTCTGAAGGACATTTCCAAAGGAAATGGCCCTTCGAAACTTTTTCAAAGGGCATTTCCAAAGACAAAGGGCCCTTCGGGAAAAATCCCGAAGGGTAACCTTAGAGAAAACGGGCAAAAGTGCCATTCGGAAAAGTTCCAAAGGGACACTTGGGCAAAAAGTGCCCTTCGAAACTTTTTCAAAGGGTCACTTGGACAAAAAAATGCCCTTCGAAAAAGTTTCGAAGGGACACTTGGACGAAAAGTGCCCTTCGGAACTTTTTGGAAGGGTCAGTTGGACAAAAAAGTGCCCTTCAAAAAAGTTTCGAAGGGACACTTGGGTGAAAAGGGCCCTTTGGAACTTTTCCGAAGGGTCACTTGGACAAAAAAGTGCCCTTCGAAAAAGTCCGAAGGGACACTTGGGGGAAGGCAAGGCAAGAAAGGCCCTTCGGAAAAGTTTCAAAGGGCACTTAAAAGGGAAGTGGCCCTTCGGAACCTTTCCCGAAGGGCACTTTGGGGCAACACAAAGCAAGAAAGGCTAAGGCAAACAAGGCAAAGGGAAAAAACAAAGAACAAGAGAGAAGAACCCAAACCAGGAGAGGCCGAAGGGAAAAGACAAGCATCAAACCAAGTGACCAAACACAAAAAACGAGCAAGGGAGAAATGAAAAGAGCCAAAGAGAAAACACAAACTGGTCAACATTCAGACGATTTTCAGGGGAGACATGCCCGCTATGTCATAAGACCAGTCGCTTAAATCCTTCCATTGGGCATGGAGTCACGCAAGGCAAACAAGAGTTGAAAAAACAAGCTATGGCCGAACACACAAGCTGGAGAGACACACGCACAACCAACAAAAGGAAAGAAAACACGTGAAAGGGAAACACTGTGCTCCAAAGCACTTAGGGAAAACAAACACAACAAAGGAAACACACCAAAACAAGGTATATACAAGACATGGCCAGCAAGGGTAAAAAACAAGGCTTCAAATGGATTCCATTCACCGAAATAGGCAGCTCTTCTCCATCCATTTTGGACAGCTGAAAGGAGTTTCTTTGCTTGCACTTGATGATGATGTAAGGACCACTCCACAAAGTATCAAACTTTGTATGTTTGTCTGGTTTTGCTCTATCTTCATCCCATTTCAAGACCAAGTCATCTTCTTTGAACACTCTTGCCCTTGCCCTTTTGTCAAAGGATTTCTTTATGAGAACTTGATGTGTTCCAAAGCTTTGTGTGCATCATCTCTTGCCCCCTGCAGCTACATCAATTTTGTCAATCTGACCTCCTTGGGAGTGTTTTCAAGTAATTCCAGTTGTTGTGCAAGTTCCAAGGCAGGGAGCTCTTGTGATATTGACAGCTTAGCTTCTCTCCCATAGACAAGTACAAAGGGAGAATTACCAATTGACTTCTTGGGAGTGATTATGTCTACCCATAAGGCTGTCTTCAGCTTGCTATGCCATGCTCTTTGATTGGTTTCCAACGTCCTCTTGATGATCTTGATGAGGTTCTTGTTGGTAGACTCAGTCAATCCATTACCTTGAGGGTAGTAGTTGGATGAGGTACTCAAATGAACTCCACTCTTTGCTGCCCAATCAAAAGTTTTAGCACTTATGAAAGCCAGTGCATTATCTGAGATGATGACATGAGGAGCTCCAAACCTTGTTATAATGCTGTCATAGAACTCCAAGATGGCATTTTCATTTGCTTCCTTCAAAGCAATAGCATCTACCCATCTTGTGAAGTAGTCTGTAGCAGTCAATATCCATTTGTGTCCAACACTTGATGGAGGGCTGATCATGCCAATGAAGTCCAAGGCCCCATTGCATGAAAGTGTTGACGCTGAAGATTGCACCCTTGGCAAGAGGCCGAGCTCCTGCCTTCTCCTCGCAACTATGGAAACTCCCCTCTCACCTGTGGGACTGGCGAAGCTGGAGGGGAGAGTCTCTAGGTAAGGGCTAGCTCCCTCTGATGCATCATGTTCGTTCCAACAAGTGCTAACACATATATATATACAGATATATACTGGGGGGATGAAAAGGGAGAAAGATTGCAGGAAAACAAACTACTCTAAGGAGGTGATGCACCAAAATGAAATGAACTTCTCACATCCACTCTTAAAATCAGACAAATACATACATATGCTTCACACTTGGCAGAAGGACCAGACTGCAAAAGCTTGACAGAGAGGTTTTAATGAAAACACAGAGAATAGAGGTTCACCAAAGGTGCTATGAGAGGCACACTGAAAAGTAATTTCTCTGTTTTTGCACTCCAAATAGAACTCTCCTCCTGTCAACTGCAGAGATGGCGCCTTGTAGACAACAGATATGCTGGTGTTGAATCTGTGAAAGCATCAAAAAACAATGACTGAACACAAACAAACACTCAAGACATACTCAGAAATGTCTATCCAAGATAGAGGTAAAAAATGCGTTTATTGATTCAGGTGAAATTTTGCCAGGGCTGCACCTTACAAATGTGGAATATGATCTTAAAAATGACAAGTCTTCAATATATAAAAGAAAAGGAGGCCTTTTGGCGCCCCTTTTTTACAAGTGGCTCATTCGCGTCCCCTCATTGGGAATAGCAGGCTGGTCAAAACATTAATGAGCTGCACCCTTTGTCTGTTTGTAAGGCCGCTTCTTCAAGGTGATTACACAATTTGTCTACGCATTAATCTGAAATGGAGAAAACCGGTTGCACTGCTAGCTGTTTGCGTCCTCTAATGGTCAATTCGCTGGGACTGTTTCACCTGCTGGAGTCACTTCTTGAATCGGCGCTTCCCTTCGCCACTTGGACCATCTGCTTGCTCGTTCCATGCTTGTCACTTTGTCTTTTCTCTATTTTGTCTCTTCTGGCTCCTTCGGCCCTCGGGGGTGAACTTCTGGCGGGTCGCTGCATTTTGGGCTCTCATGGTTAGCGCTCTCTCACTTTGAAAGCAAACGGCTATTTCGTTGCGCTAATTTTGACGTTCACACGGCTGTCATTGGTTTGAAAACCAACGGCTAGTTTGCTTTGTTAATTTTGACGGCCTTCGGGATGTCCTCGTTCTGGTCAAAACGTCATCGGGTCCTTCGCTGGGTTTCTGCGGCTTTGCTTCGCTGGTGTCCTTTGTATCTTGGCCGAGAGTCCCCCGCAAGGGCACCTGCCCTTTGGGGTCCTTCGGCTTTGTCCGGATGCCTCCCGGGTTAAGTCCGCGGACAATTTCCCCGGGTCTATCTTTGCCTTGTGTATTTTCTGCGGGCTTTTGTCCGCGGACAAAAAGTCTACGGAAATTCTCCCCGGGTCTGTCTTTGCCTTGAGCTGCGCCCGAATTCCTTCGGGCAAAAAGTCCGAAGGAATTCGGGACTTATACAAATTTGAACTTAGACAAATTTTGAACTTACCCGGTCCTTTTCCTTTGAAGTGCCTTCCCTTCGCAAGGGCATTTGAACCTTTAGACTGCCCTTTGGCCAATTGGGCATACCCTTGAACCAAGAAATGGTTCAACGGTTCAATGGTTCAACCATTGCGCGCCGATGAACTGGCTAATGAGCCGACTGATTGAACTAGGCCGATGAACCAAGTGTTGAACCGATGGCCTTGAACCAAACGCTTTGCATCAAGCTCGTTGAACCAAGCCATTGAACCGAAATTGGTTCAACGGTTCAAGCGGTTCAACCATGTTGAATCGAGATGTTTGAACCTGAAGATGGATGAACCAAATGCCGATTGAACCAAGGGGCTGAACCAAAGTGTCGAACCAAGCCATGAATTTGTGCAACCTAAAAATGACTGGCATGAATAGTAAGGGAAGAAGGGGACCAAAAATTTTGCCTGTAGGCAAAATTGGTCAACAAATTGGCGACTCACAGGGGAAGCATGCCTGCTATGCTTAGAGACTAGTTGCCTTGCAGTCCATTGGGCACGGAGTCGGATGGTAACTTGAAAAATCAACAATAGCTCTGATAAATCTAGAACCAGTCACGCAGATCTACCTCCAAGGAAATGAAAACACACACAAGACTAAGAAAACTACTACTTGTGCAACAGAAAGGTTGGTCCACTTGGATAGGATTCAATGGAAGAGTAGCAAGCTTTTGTTTGCCATCAAAGAAAGCACATTGAGGACAAACCTTAGCCCAATGATAACAGTCCTTAAAAAGACTAGGCCAATAGTAACCAGCGCTCATTATTTTTGCAGCTGTTGTTCTAGGAGAGAAGTGACCACCATCTACACCATTATGGAACTTTTCTAGTAGCATATCAAATTGTTCATTGTTAATGCATCTTAGCAACACATTGCTCACATCCTTCTTAAAGAGAATGCCATCCACAAGACAATAAGGAATAGCTTGCAGCCTAAAATACCTTCTTTGAGATTTGTTCAAGCCATTGGGACACTCACCATTTTGAAGAAAACCAATGATGTTTTGTGTCCAACTTTGATTTTGCATTTGATCAGCTGGCTGGTCTTGAACTTGATTTACCAAGGCTTGCTCTTTTGGCTCTTGAAAGTCGGATGCTACGTGCTCACATAAACCTCTTCCTCTTACCAAGCTGATTACCTTGATGTGAATGTCATATTCCATCACCTTCGTGATCCATTCAGCTCTCTTCTCATTAAGATCCTTGCTTAGGAGAAAGTCCTTGGTGCTAGGATGGGAGACCATGACATGGATCTTGTTGTTGGAAACCATATGCTTGAACTTTTTCAATCCTCTAATGACGGTTAAAGCTTGCTTCTCAACAAAAGAATATCTCACTTCATAGTCTTCTAAGCCTTGGTTGAAGAAGGCAGTTGGCTGCTCAAAATCTTCTTCATTCTTTTGCATAAGCATAGTTGAGATTGTGTCAAGGTTAACAAAAGTATAAAGAATGAAATCTTTAGCAAAATTTGGCTTTAAGAGAGTGGGAGATGCTGCAATTGCTTGCTTGATTGTCTCAAAGCTGCCTTTACCTTCCTTTGTCCAAGTAAAAACTTGGTTCTTTTTTAGCATGGCTGTGATAGGCTTTACCACAATTTGCAAAGTTTGGGATAAACCTCCTTACAAAGTTTATTTTTTCCAAGAAACATTGCAACCCTTTCTTGTGTTGAGGCAAAGACAAGCTTATAATAGCGTCAATCCTTTCGGGGTCAATAGATAAGCCTTCTTTTGAAACAACATGACCCAAAAGCCTACCTTCATGGATAGCGAAGATGCACTTCTTTGGATTGAGGGATATGCCGTACTCTCTACACTTCTCAAACACTTGCCTTAGATGTCCCATATGATGAACATCCTTTTAAAAAACAGTTATATCATCAAGGTAAACAAGCAAAAACTTACTGATCAAACCTTTGAAAGCCATGTCCATTGCCCTTTGAAATGTAGCTCCAGCATTGGATAAACCTAATGACATCTTGTAGGCAAAGGTCCCCCACTTGGTGGTGAAAGTTGTCTTGAATTGATCCCTTTCATTTACCAATATTTGATTATAACCTGAATAACCATCAAGAAGTGAGAAATGTTGAGAACCTGAAACAACTTGCAGAATTTGTTGCATGGAAGGGAGTGGATAATGATCTTTGAGAGACACTTTGTTTAGATCACGAAAATCCACACAAAGTCTGATTTCTCCATTCTTTCGAACCGGCACAAGGTTGGCTACCCAAGTTGAGTGCTTGATAGGAAAGATAATCCTAGACTCAATCAATTTGGTTAGCACTTTCTTCATGAGTTCTTCTACCTTGGGGTTGATAGGCCTTTGCTTTTGTCTTGCCGGTTTAGCTCCATGATCCAATTCAATGGTGTGATGAGCTAGACTTGGGTCAAAGCCTTTCAAGTCCTTATATTCCTAGGCAAAGATGTCATTAAACTCTTTGCATAATGCAATAAAAGCTTGTCTTTCCAGTTGAGAACAAGCCTTGCCAATCTTCAAAAGTTTGTCCTTGAAAATCAGAACTCTCTTATAGTTCTTTTCTTTTGTTGACATGCTCATTCTTTGGTTTTTCTTTTGATCATCCTCGTTGAAGACACTCTCCAAGGTAATCAGCCCCTTGGGTATTTTATTTGTCTTCAATTGTATAATTTGCTCTTCATAATGATCATGCAACTTCTTTTGATTTCTTGAAGAGAAGCCTGCCTCATTTTGCAAGAAGTGTGCAATGTGTTCATCACTTTCAAACACTTGCCATGACACTTCATTATCCGGAATGGAAGGTCTCACAATGATCTTGATATGGGATTGATCCTTCTCTTGTTCAACATTAGCAGTTGAGTCAAAACATGCTCCTATTGCAGCCAATCTATTAGCGTGCTTGTTCAAGTCTCTTGGTATGGGCTGGATGTTGAAGGCATCAAAATTTTCAAGTAGATCCCATACCCTATGCTTGTAGGACTTGAGCAAGGGGTTCTTGGCTGTAGCTTGACTTCTCACTTGATGAATGACCAGCTCACTATCTCCATAGACTTTCAAAAGCTTGATTCCTCTCTTCTTTGCCCATTGGAGACCATGAACTAAGCCTTCATATTCTGCCACGTTGCAAGTGCAACTGAAGTGAAACCTATAAGAAGAGTAGTAACGATTTTTTGATGAGGAAACCAACATGACACCAGCACCTGTGCCTATTTTGCTCCTTGAACCATCAAAGAACATTTCCCACATGCCATCAAGCTCATGATCTTCATTGGTGAGTGAAGGAATTGGGACGTTCTCCTCATGCATGCAGTAAACTCCCAAATTAGTTTCCTCAATGAAAGTGTAAGGATCAAGGCCATGTGTTTCAGTGCTGTACTTGTCAAGATAGAGGTCGAAAATACCTTCAAGAGGAGATGTTTCACTATTCAGACTGTTTCTTCCTCTTTGCTGATTAGACAATTTTGATTTGTCATTGTTTCCAAGTATGGCTCAATGTGGAACCTTGCTAAGGGCTAAGTCCATATAGTTACCTTGGTTCCATACCTTGTCTTGAAAGCTAGAAAGGACCAATTAGTAGAAAGGTATCCTCTTATCTTGGTCGTAAATTCCCTAGACAAGCATACTACAAAGTGTGCTGGAAGGTCCACCACCACAATATCCTGCATGATAGGGAAGCTTGGGTAGCCATGTGAAAACACTTTTAGACCTTTGACCAATCCTAACGTCTTGGTTGGAGTTCCATCCAGCTGCAACATGCCTTTTCTATGTGGCTCATAGTTCAAACCCAGCTTATCAGCCACTACTTTAGGCATAACAGTAGTGTTTGCTCCACTATCCACAATACAATTGTGGACCAACTTATCTCCCACAATGAGTGTGAGGTAAAAGGGTGGAGGCTTTTCAGCTTTAGTAGAAGGCTCCAAAAGATGATTTGGAGAATTTGTGAGAGCCACACTATGATGCTTTGAAGATTGAGGAGTCACATGCATGCTTGCTAATTGCTCTTGCAAAATCTCCTTTTGACCAGGTATATGTAGAACTTCCCAAAGGGATATACTTGTCTTAGTGCTCTTTAATGAGTCCACAATATTTAGAGATGGAGTATTCACTTTCTCTTGCATTTTTGACGGTAATAAAGGAGCTGTAGCCTGTTGTGTTGCAATCTTGGGGCAGCCGTATTTACATTCTGATTTTGTTGAAGAACATGGCTTGTAGAAGGTGCAACACTTTGATTGGCGCTTTGTGGCTTTGGAGAGGCATCACTTGAAGCTATTCGTGGCTCCTGGCCTTCTCCCAATGCTCTCTTCTTGGACCTTGTATTCGCTGCAATTGACATGCCTTGAGTCAACACAAAATCATCTTTTACTTGAAAATTCATCATTTTCACACTTGGGCTGCTGCCTTCTCCATGACTATCCCTTTGGTTGGGACATGCTTCTTCTGCTGTCGTGTAAGGAGTAGCTTCTTCTTGTGCAGTCAAAGCGTAGCTGGTTCCTCCATCATCATGTGTAAACTGACCTTGAGGCTGCCCCCATTGGTCCACATGATCTTCTCCTTGCACTAGATTTGCATGAACTGGAACAACAACCTTTACGAGAGGAGTAGAATTTGGATTGTATGCATTGGGCTTCCTACTATAACCTTGTTGATTTTGTCCTCTCCCTTGATAATTGTATTGGGATGGAGCTCTATATCCTTGTTGAGGATAGTGTTGTGAATTAGGAGGAACACTTGCCTGATATTGAGCTTGCTTGTGCTGAGCTCTCAATGATATGATTTTTTCGTCCTTGTCCACAACGTTATCCACCTTCTTGGGAGAGGCTCTTGGCTTCACATTGGCATTGGGAACTTGTGACATGCTTGGAGCTTCAACCGAATTGTGGGATAGCAAAGGCATGGAAACTCTTGGAGGAAGTCTTCCAGCCTGAATTAAGTTATTCTCAGCCTCAATTGCTAGCTCATATGCACTTGGAAGAGTGAATCCTCCCATTGACTGCAACATAACAACAACATCAGTACCAATCCCTTTGAGGTATGTTGGGAACACAAAGCTAGGAGGTCTCATGATTGGTGGCAGCCTATACCATGTTCTTTGAAATCTCTCACTGAAATCTCCTTTGGATTTATTTGGACCTCTTCTTATTACATTCAGCTGATGTATTAGGGAAACATGATCACTCTTATTTTTGAATCTTGTCACCAATAGGTCTCCAAAGTCATCCCAACTTGTAATGCGCCCCCCTCCAACATTCTATACGTGTCAAGTGTTTTGCCTTTTAAAGACATAGCAAGCAGCCTAATGGCTATGTTGGCCCTAGTAACATTATGGAAATTGCAGAAATTAGAGATGTCTCTAATATGTTCAGATGGGGTAATAGGACCCTCCCCATTGAAACTAGGAAGATTTTTGGTAGCATTTGGAGGGATGGGGTCATATGCAGGAAGCTCTATTGGGTTTTGGGTATTAAAAGCATGAAAGGGTTGAAGTCTATTTATCTCTCCCATTTCCCCCATTTCTCTTCTTCCCCTTTGATTCTCTATTTCTTCCTCTTCTTCAACTTCTTCCTCTCCTTGAACTTCTTCAACCTCTTCCTCTTCTTCCCCAAAACCTCCTTGCCAAGGATTTAATAAGGCTAGGAGTGGTTTAGGGTGTTGTTCTTTAGGAAGAGCTTTAGCTAAGGGGCTTGGTCAGAAAATCTTAAGGACCTTGTGAGGACCATGTAGGATAATGCATAAAGCTTGGTCTAGAACTAGGGATGCACACCCTTTTGGAGTCGCCAAATGCTAGTTTAGGGGTATTTCTACTACTTTAGGCCTATCAAGACCAGCATTCGTCTTGACTTAGCAATAATTTGGGTCCCACTGGACGTGCCAGAACTGTTGTCTCTAAATCTTGCACCCTAGAAGAGGGTTGTTCAAGCCTCCTCCAGATTTGGGCAACGTTGGGACATTTTTAGACCTGTGGGTGTGCCTATAAGTGGAAATGAACCTCTAGGTTGAAAGGGCTAGCTCTTTGTATTAGCTTTTTGTGCAATAAAACTGCTGAACCAGTTTGTATGAGTGAAAAGAGTCAGAAGTTTGCATAAATGAAAATCCTAGTCTAATATGGTGATACACCAAGAATTAGTATCCACATGTATGCCCTATACTTATGCACAATACAACAAAATATAGTCTATACCTCAAGCTCTAGAAGATTCCAACATAAGTATTTCAATGTAGAGACAAAATGAATGAGATCACACAAAGTAAGTAATTGGAAAGACAACCTGTATGGCCCAGAAAAGGGTTACACACGTGCAAAATCTCATACAACTAGAATGCACTCTACATGTCCTGTTGGATCAACTCTTTGCTCAAAATCATGAAGGACAGAGAGCAGAAGGATAAAACATCACTTGCTGTCACTCTGTGTCTCTTGCATGCCTAGGCAAATGCTTAGAACTTAGAAAGAAAACAGACTTATGCTTCTTTGCTCAAAGGCAAGAAAATGGCAGAACATTCCAGCAAGGCTTCGTCGTACTATTTGTGGATGATAAAACAAGAGCCCAAGGGTCCTATTTATAGCAAAAGAGGGAGAGAAGAGAGAGCTCTTGGGCGCCAAAATAGAAGCCTCCAAAACGGTTTGTCGTCGCCATCCTAGTGAAACTGATTCTAGTTGTTCTCTCATTCAGTTGGACTTTGTCCTTCTCTTTGATTCGCCCTCTTGGAATGATCAAGATCGCTGCAAAACCAATGGTGAGATGACCCTCCATAAGAAACGGCTCGGATCGCTGCTGCGAACCTTAGATTCTTCCTGAGAGCTTTTGCGTTTTGCACTGCAGATCCATTCGGGCCTTTTGAATGGCTTTACTTATAAAACCTATAAGTCAAGCATGTTGGGAAACCTGATTTGCACTATCCTTGCTCTTTCGGGTTTTTTTGATTGCTTCTACTTATAAAAGTCATAAGCAAAGCTCTTTTGAAAACCCGATTTTGCTTTGCTTAAGACACTTTCGGGTTTTCTGAATGGCTTTACTCTTTGCTTGCTCCTTTGGGTTCTTTGATTGCTTCTACTTATAAAAGTCATAAGTCAAGCATGTTGGGAAACCCGATTTGCACTGCAGAGTCGTTTGGGTTTTCCCAGTGACTTCACTTCTTATTTGAAGACTTTGGGCATGAATTTGACGTCCTGCGGCATGTCACCAATGTGAACCCAACGGCTAGTTGGCCACCTTGAATTTGACGTCCTGCAGCATGTCACCAATGTGAACCCAACAACTAGTTGGCCACACTGAATTTGACGTCTTGCAGCACGTCATGCGGATCCATTTGGGTCGGGTTTATTGTTTCGGGCAATTTTCCCGAAGTAATTCCTTCGAACATTTTGGCTTATGGGCAACGGCTAGTTCCTTCGGAAACTTTTCCCGAAGGACACCCGAGTAAAGGCACAAGATCCCTTCAGAAAATTTCAAAGGGCATTTCCAGAAATGGCCCTTCCGTCCAAAGACAAAGGGCCCTTTGGGAAAAATCCCGAAGGGTAACCTTGGAGAAAACGGGCTTTTCCGAAGGGACACTTGGGCAAAAAGTGCCCTTTGAAACTTATTCGAAGGGTCACTTGGACAAAAAAGTGCCCTTCGGAAAAGTTTCAAAGGGACACTTGGGTGAAAAGTGTCCTTTGAAGCTTTTCCGAAGGGTCACTTGGACAAAAAAGTGCCCTTCAGGAAAGTTTCGAAGGACACTTGGGTGAAAAGTGCCCTTCGGAACTTTTTCGAAGGGTCACTTGGACAAAAAAGTGCCCTTCGGAAAAGTCCGAAGGGACACTTGGGGGGAAGGCAAGGCAAGAAAGGCCCTTCGGAAAAGTTCCAAAGGGCACTTAAGAGGGAAATGGCCCTTCGGAACCTTTTTCGAAGGGCACTTCGGGGCAAAACAAAGTAAGAAAGGCTAAGGCAAACAAGGCAAAGGGGCCCGAACCAAGAGAGGTCGAAGGGAAAAGACAAGCAACAAAGCAAGTGACCAAACACAGAAAATGAGCAAGGGAGAAACGAAAAGAGCCAAAGGGAAAACACAAACTGGTCATGCAGAAAATGGTCAACACTACCTTTATTCAAAGGAAAAGAACAACACAAACCTAACATATTCACAAATATACATACTACATTTTTTGGGGGGGTTTTCATATAGATGAGAAAGGAAGTATGAGGAGAGTGAGTTCAAGAGAAATGAAAAGATTAAATACGAGAGGGGAAGAAAGACTGCAAATAAGTGAACAACCACAAATTTCACTTATGTATTATATTCGTTAACTCAAGATAAAATTACTATCAATTGAGATTTTAATTAGGAAGAGAATAAAGAAAACAATACCACTAATAAATGAATTTAAGAACATTCATCGACAACTAAGGCCAAGCTCAGAGTTCTGCAATCACTTAGCTTTATTGATTCTTTAGAAAAACACAGAGTTTTTTTCTTCTCTTCTTTCCAAAAGTTTTCTTCTTGCAAAAATTACAAAGATTGACAGCTCTTAGAAAGGTATGCAAGCCTCCTACTTATAGGAAATTCTATCCCTAAAATCTAGGAAAATAACTCTAAAAATAGTATTTGGTTGCACATTTTAAGGTGCATGTTGACTCAGTCACATTGCATACAAAACTGCAAAAACTCCTAAACTAAAACGTAGCTCCCAACCTGCGAAGAAGGGCATGACAAAAAGCACTTCCAAGTTGCAAGTCAGGGTATTTTCTTTGGCGACTGCTCTTCATCTCCTCCCTCATCATTTACTGGGAGGACTTTCGATTGCATAGCACGTTGTCGTTTCTCCTCATATTCCTCAAATTTCTGCAATATATTTTCCAAATTGTCATGGCCTGGACCTTCAAAATGTTGATAAGGAATCTCAGCCTCCACTTGTAGATTTATCATTTGTTGAGGAATTCTTTTGAAATTCGTCAAATCGTTATCCAACCTGTCAAATGAGTTCTGATAATGCACAAATCTATGAATTGATTTGTAACTAAAGGACAAAGCATGGCTGGTTTCTTCATCAGACAATTGTTTGAATATTCCTTGTATATCTTCCACGAGAATTACCTTCCCCTCATTTCCCAAGAATGAACATGGGAGTTTTCCAATTACTTTGCAGATATCATAAGTAGGGTCAGTTGCCAAAATTCTAGATCCCTTAAGCTTATGTAATGACTCTTTTATAGTTTTGATCTGATATCTTGTCAACCCTAGAAATTCAACCTGCTCTCCTAAGTCTTCTTCAGTCAAGACTCCATCAACGAAAATATCCTCATCTGCCTTGGACAATGTTTGTAGACATGGTAACCAAATTTTTAACTTACCCAACTCTTCTTTGTATTCAACCTCTTTTTATAGGTGTATTGCTTTTCCTCTTCCATTGCAGAGTAGATTTCAACAACTGAGGCTATAGTTTTATTTCCTTGTTCAAGCAAATTTTCGGTCCATTCTTCAGTAGCTCTCCCCATGTTTCCTATTCTCTCAGTTGTTTGAAGAGTCCTTGTATCCAGAGTATAATCTAGAAGTCGTGGTTGGGTTGGGTTGACCAGTCTCTGTATTACTGATGCACGCCAGTCAACTTTGTCCTTCAATTGGTCTTTTGTTGTTTCGTCATGATTGAATCTCTCAATCAAAGAACCAATAGCTGTCTACACATCCTCTTTCAAACCTTCATGAGTAGCCTTACCTAGGTGAACACATGAAACTTGGTAATCTGTAGATGTGATTTCATCTTTTGACTTTTCTGGAGGAGGAATAGCGACTTCACCTTACCTCTCACCCTGATTGTCCATAACGATACGAGAAACCTTTTTGGGTTTCTTTGTAGCTCGAGGATGTGGGGGAATAAGAGCACTAAAGTCTATTTCCAATGGGGGCACCGCCTTCTTTCTCTTTTTCACTATTTTGCTTAGCCATTGGGGTGTTCCGGTATCAGTTTCCCCCTGCAATGATGGTGATCCTATTTGTGCCTATTCTTGAACAACAAGAGCTTGATCCACCACCGTCTCCATTTTTTCTTCTGTATCCAGAGGAGGTGTGATTTCTTCCTCCAAAGCTTTTTGAGTGTCTAACTCTTCTTCCTGAATAACAAGTAAATGGTCCACCACTTTAGACTAAGTTTCTGCTATTTCTGGAAAAGCTTTTCCTTCTTCAGAAATGAACTCAATGGTCCCTTTGGATACGACCTGAGAAGGAGCCTCCAACGATTTGATAGAAGGGAGAGAAGGTGCTACTGTTGAGGAAGATTCCTTTGGATCCAAGAACGAAGGATATGCGGTCATGAACTACAATGTGGTGTTCTTGATTAACCCTTGAGAATGAACCACATTTTCAGTTGTCTCAGTCAGCACAATTGATATACCAGGAGTACCTTTCCCAGCAGTTGACTTTTTGAGCTTGAATTTTAAAGGCCTCCTTTCGGGTTGAGGCGAAGACTCCTCAGTTTCTTCTATTATAACTTCTGTTACAATGCCAGAAGGTGTCGCTTAATCTTCTGTCTCGTTTTGTTTCACTGGCTTGGAGGAGTTATATCTATAGCTTTTAACGAAGGAGGAAGTTTAGCATCTTGCACATCCACTCCTTTGCTAGCAAGCCAAACAAAAATTCTCTTAAAGACTCCTTGAGTTCGAGTCTCCAATGATATCACCTCTACCTGGCTCTAGTCAACCTTGGGGATAGGTGCAGTCTTGACACCTTGTGAGAAATAATTTGCATCCACTATCTCACCATAATCTTCGATATCCGGATCATCAAGGATATCCACAATATTGTACTTGATTACCTGATCTAGCATGAAGCGGGTATAATCAAGGAGTCTAACCTCCCTCTCATCATCAAAATCCATCTAGAAATCTTCATAATAAGGAATGTGTTTGAACGAAGCACTTAAAGAACTTTCTGTCACTCCCCTTATATCAAATGCAAGATGACTGTGGAATGATCGGAGTGTGACACGTGCTAGGTTTGATTATACAAATTTAGCCTTGTGCAACGTGGCACAAGTGTACCTGCCAACGGTCATAGGAAAGTGAATGCCAATAGACTTATGCTTAGAAACCAAAAGCTTGTGTCTCCATCAGTTGCCACCCCAGTTTCATGAGTGCCCATTTATCATCCACAAACTTTGGAAGCATATAGGGGGCAAAATCACACCCGCATATCCTGATGTAGGAGAAGGTAGGAAACTCTATAAACTAGTTGGCCCACCTTGAAACCTCTATAGTAGCAACAATTGAGAAACGCTGATTATAAGGTTTTGCCTCGAACATTTGAATGACGAAATGAAGAAAAGTGTCGTTGACCTGATGGAAATGTTTAACACTTTCTTTCATCCTCAATTGAGGATAATATTCATGTATATGAGAGGTAGACATTAGCCCTACTGTGGTCAAGCTGTTGTAGAATCTCCTCCGTGCAACTGCATAAATAAGGTATGACATCATATAGAACTTATGGGTAGTGATCACCTCACACAACCATTTATGAATTGAATCATTGATCAATTCAACCCAATTGATGTATTGCTCGTTGGCGTGAATAATTTGGATATACTGAAACATCCATTCATTATAATCCCTCACCGTGGGATTGCCTACCACCCTGTTTAGAAGAGTAACAATGTCATTAATTTTGGCCTTGAGATCTTGTTTGGCAATCACCTTAGGAACCCTAGACATTGAGGGTCTAGGTTTAGCAAGCCAATGTTTATTTAAATTTCTAAGACAGTCATCCTTATTTTTGTCATGAAATTGTCGGGTCGATTTTGAAGTGATTTCCACAAAAACCTCATGGTTAGGAATCTTCAACATCTCTTCGATGTATTCGGGCCTATTTCTCAGGATAAGCCCTTCCTTGGGGGTATGAACTTCTCTCCTATATCGTAATGACTTGCCATAGTCATGACAAGTTTCAGGCACTGCACAAAGATTGGAAACACAACTTGAGGAAGACCGCTGTCATAAATACTTTGGATTCAATCATTCTTGAAAGAAGCGTTTATTCTCCTCCAGAAGTCCACAATGTCAATGTGACCCAAGTCTATATCAGTGACTTGGTCAATGTTAGAATCAATGTTGGAGGGGGGAGTAACCCCTTGAAACTAGTAGTTCATTTCGATAGCTTTCTCTTTTCCTTTCTTCTAGGAGTTCCAAACATTCGCTGAAATATTCCGAGCCAATTTTTTCGATTTTTACAAATTGCAAATTACAATCAATGCACCTGTTAAGGTTAGAGGATAAACCAAAACGTGCAGAAAGCAACTCTAACCAGAATGTACACCAGTATCCCGATGTGGGCCAGGTGTGAGCATTGGTCAGAGGATCTGAAACAAAGTGCTTATGCAGGAAGTAACTCTAACCAAGGATGGCGCCGATGATGGCGAGCATATGGTCAGAGGATCTTCTACTTCTAAATGCTGAAAGGGAACTCAACGTCAAGTATGTGTTACCCAATCCAATGCGGAGTGAGGGGCGACCATCTGACGGAGTGATGCTGAAAGGGAACTCAACGTCAAGTATGTGCTACCCAATCCAATGTGGAGTGAGGGGCGACCATCTGACGGAGTGATTACAAATAACAGTGTTTGAAAGAAAATGCTGAAAGCTGGAAATACTCAACACCCAGAATGTGCTTGCTAACCCAGAGTGGGAGAGTAGCTACCATAGGGCGGAGATTTATCTATTACAAACAATTACTGAACGAGAAGCTGAACATTACAAACTATGATGAGCAAGAATAACTATACTGTCAGTACTACTGCCAGTTTACAATATGAATGATAAAATCTTGCTTTGAATGTGGATCAACATATAAATCAAGCTGCAATAATATGTATTGAACTTCCTTCACTGAATAACAAGGATTAGATCTGAAAGTACAACAAGCAGACCAACCTCAAATTCTGATTTATGACAGTCCAGATTTCCGTGTGCACAAACAACAGCCCTGTACTTCACAATTTTACTCACAACTTGCTCAAAACTTCATCAATTCTCATGAAACGAATTGCACAATGACTCTAGTATGATGGCGACCAAATCAGAACACTGAAACTCACTCAAAAAATACTATTTATTTGATGCACGCAGCCCAATGCAGATCTAAAATAGTACGGACCAGCAACCTATGAATTTACTCATATGCTCATAACTCTCTCATTTCTCACCCTAATGATCTCAAATTTGATGCAATAGACCCTCAAAATGATGGCGCCTAACTTAGTACTAAGAAATGGCATCTAAATATGGTTATTAATTACTGACACGAATCCCAATGCACTCTAGAAAGTACAGCCTTCAAAGAATGACGGATTTGCATTATAAAATCATAAGCTTCGTATTAAAATCTGCAAATATTCATGAAGGGGCGCCCTTACCAATAAGATGCAATGACACAATACCCAGAACAATCTTTTTGGTATTTTTGGATTTACAAATTAAAATTGGAATCTGCTGTAGCTAAAATGTAAGATCTGGAAACCTCTAATATGCAAAATCAGAATACTAATTAGACACAATGCAAATTACAATGCACAAAACCCAATGAACTCACAAAACTAAACTAAATCACCACTAGTTGTCTCTCAAACAAGAAGCGATGCCCGAGCTAGGAGGCCTTCATTCCTCGAAGCGATCCCAAAGCCAATCTGACAGCAAAACATTCCTGTAGACAAAGATAATGAAATGAGAGCACTCTTCCTCCTTTTATACTTTTCCAACTGGGAGTCTCTAAAATCCTCTTGTATATGGGATAAAACATGAGAGGGAAAATAATATAATCCTCTTTAATTCTTTTTTCCAACCTCATATTAAGTCGTTGAGCCTAGGCACCAAGGTCCAAAATTAAATAATAATGTTTAATTTACGGACTTTAAAACGGAGACCAAGATGATGTCGGAAACCAATGATCTATAGCTCGTTGGAAAGGTCTTGACAAGATGAATCCAACCCCACTCTAAAAATCTCGTTCCGGTGCCAATCCCGAACTTACTAAAAATAGAAAGTCCCTGAAAGTGCTCTGTGTGCCAAGTAAAAAATATCACCGCGAAGCTTTCAGAAAACCCAGAAGGAATTTACAATCCAAGTTCAACATTTTCAAGTGCAAGCTCCGCAAAAAGATGAAAACGTCCTCCAAGAAGTTTGGAAACCCTGATTCGAGCTTTTACTTAACCTACGAGTTCCCAAAAATAGGCTAAATCCAAAAGAAGAGCATAGGGCTAAATTGGGGACATTACAGTCCGCCCTTCCCAAAATTGCTTGTCCTCAAGCAATGCCACCACAACTCTAGAAAAACTCAAACTGCACCCAACCAAACCAAGTACAATCCCAGGGTCCCATATCCGTCTGAAGGAGGACCCACCACCCTGATGTTGCACCACTCTGATCACATCTGTGAAATCATCATGCCTATGCTGCACTAACCTTCCTTGTAACCCCAAAGTGTTACCATCCATGATACTCAAACCGAAAGATCTTAAAGGAGGGGCATCAAAATCATGCAACATCTCATGTCCATAATGCCCCGAATTAACAGTATCAACCATACTACTGTCAATCACAATTCTAAGCAAGAAGAAAGATAGGCTACCCAATTCAAAATCAATCTCCTTAGCATACCTCCACATGGTAACAAACGAAACCATGACTGCAAATGTGACATGTTCAACTCTTCTTGCAAAGAGGAAAGCTTTCCTTTGCAAGAACTCAACAAACTCGAACTCATGATGCCACATGAATTCCCTATGCCTTCCCTGATTTATCATGGCACAACTAAGAGGTCTGAAGAAGTTTCTCACAATTCCAACCCCAAGAGTCTCAGAATGTAGAATCAAGGCATTGAACAGAATCTCAGCAGTAGGAGTCTCGAAGTGCCAAGCCAAGTCGAGCGAGGGTCTGCTGCTCCAATTATTTGTACATGAATATGTACCAAGGAAACCATTAAAATGAGTATGGTCTCTTCCCAAATGCTGATTGTGCTCAGCCCACACCACCCATTCTCTCTTGTGAAACCATAAATTGTCCCTCGAAAGAGATTGGAAGGTTTGAAATTGAATGAACCGGCACCCCAACCAGACTGAAATGGTCAACTTGTAATCTGATTTTATGAAAATCAGCATCCAAGGAGATAGATGGCTGCTGCAAAACTGAAAATCAGCACTCAAAATATCATGTCTGCTCATATCTACTGTTGAGGATAAACCTATTGAAGATCCCATCACAGTCAAGTACCAATCCTTGCTCAGCTTTTCTCTCCAAAACTCCCCTTGATCATTAGGAGTGAACTTCAAATGACTGATGAAGAAGGTAACAACATCCAAAAGACAGTGAATTTGAGGCTCATCACTCCAACATACCTTCTTGACACATATCAAATGCGAGCTGATACCAGGGCCCCACATCATAAGTAAAGAAGAGTCATTCCACAAATGGAGACTTTTACCAGAATGCTTTGGGAAATACGTTCTATTTGAATCATCGCACCCTGAAACTCCAAGAGGTACTCAACAAATCTGAATTCATTGAGAAAGTCAAATTCAAAACCATGAGAGAAGAACTGTTGGAAGGATTCAATGGACCCTTCATCAAACTCCATTATGAAATTAGTTATTCTTAGAGAAGATGGTGTAAGCAGGAAGTCCGATAGGAATCTGACAAGCATCCATATCCGAAAATGAATGAACTCTTCATTGGAGTGCCAATCATCCCTTTGTTGCTCATCAAGATTAGTGACCTTATTCCACCATGCTTCTTGATTTTCCACCTCCTGAATGGGGAGACTAGAAGCAGCAGTGAAGCCTTCATTATGCAGCTCATGCATCCTCATTCCATTGTCAGAAAAAGTGCTAAAACTTCCCTCTTTAACAATGATGTCATAAGAAATTTCCTCAAGGCTTGAAATCTCATCATCTACCTCAAAGAAATGTTTCTCATAAGCTTCCTCTTCACTTGGTTCAAAAAGAGGATTGTCATAAGTTGCTTCAGCACCCACTTCAAAGAAAGGGTTGTCAAAGACTTGGAAGTCCCCTTTTCCATCTTGCTGATCCAAATCTGCATACGCAACTTCTGATTTCCTTGTGAACCCTTCAGGATCAAACTCCTCTCGAAGACTATCAAGCTCGTCAATTACTTGCTTGATTTCTTCAACTCTTTGCTCATTCTTTTGCTTGCTAAAAATTTTGAAATCAACAAACCAGTTTTCAACCTCTGTTAGAGACAAATGATTTTCTTTTAACTTGTCCTTTGTTGATTTAAGCTCCAGAGTGAGCTCATCAACCAAATTCTCCTTTTGTTGGACAACACTGAAGGACTTCTTTGCAAGTTCAATAGCATGATCCCGATCCTCCATCAAGTTTATGCAATTTGATTTCAACGCCTCCAAAGAGTCTCTGATGAGTTGCAAATTGAAAAGAGCAACTTCATCCTTAACTCCTCTTTTCCTCTCTTCAAGCTGAGCCTTCCAGTGGAGATCTTCAATCAAACTGTGAGTGCGATCAAATTGAGATAGAATTCGCACTTCCCTCTTAAAGGACTCTTTGTCTTGATCTTCCCACTCAAGAATATGCAAAGATGGCGGATTGCTGGGTGGCTGATTGTCAAAATCAGAACTTTGTTTTGTGTCTTTGCGGCCATCATAGCCCGTTCCAGCTTTCATCTCTTTCACCATCAACTAGAGGAGAATGCTCATTGTCATAAAAGGCATCATACTCCACAAAATCTTCAACCCATTGCTTGCAATCAGCTTTGTGCATTGATAAATCAGACTCGTGTTTAGTAACACCTTCAAACTCTCCATCTTCAAGAGCCATATGGTCTTCAAGCTCTTCTTCTTCATCACTGTCTCCTTGATCAAACATTAAAGCAGCACCCAACTTGCTCAATGGATCATAGTCATCCGCTGTTCGGAAAGTTTCCGAAGAAACATTTTCTTCTTTAGCGGCTGCAACCACTTCAAGGACATCATCATGGAGCTTCTTTGAACCCTCTTCTTCTTCAAAGACAACTTCCTCTTCAATGGCCACCTCATAGTTTGCCATGCAAACTGATTTTTGATCTTCATCTGGATCAAAGGGAAATTCATCCCACAAAGGTTCTTTATCATACCTTGGTGTCAACCAACCAGGATCCCAAATGGAAAAAGGCTGATTGTTTTGATCAAGAGAAAAGTACTCTTCATGCTTCTCTTGGAGTGTTGAGTCTTTGAATAGGTCACCTAGTAACTCACTTGAACTGGTTTCTTCAGAAGTCCTCCTCTCCAAGGGCTTAGTTTGATGCTCAAACCCAATGTCATCATCATAATGAAATGAAGAATCTCCATTGCCTGCTGTTTTGAAAACATCACTGTCATTATCTTCATCATGGGGAAGTATGTCATTGATTTCTTCATTAGCAGCCCAATGAATACCAAGGAGGTCTTCTTGGCTACTTGTCATACATTTGTCTAGTGAAAATTCTTGAGAGATTTGAACAGCAGCAAGAGGTGAATAATCCTTGACCAAATCCTCAACTAAAAGGGGTATAAACACATCAGAATCACCATTAACAACATCACCTTGGTAATGATCATAAGCTGGTCCAAGGACACCACTAGTGTTTTCTTCATCTTGTTCTTCTTCACTTCCTATCACATGCAAATCTAAGGAAGTATTTTGGGGTTCTTCCACATACTTTTCAACTGTCAGAGTTTCTTCATCAAGCTCCCGATTAATATGAGGTGCCATGTGCACCTTGCTCTCCCAGCTTTTAGACCTAGCATAAATCTTTTTGATTCCCCACCTTATGTCAGGATCCTTCATTAGCGTAAACAGTTCATGCATTAACTCAAGTAGAGGCTTCTCTGTAGTCATCTCTCTCTGTATGAAGTGTCTGGTATCTCTGTCACTCATCTGTCAAGTGAACTCTATTGGGCACAGGATGGCAGGATCTTGGCTCTGATACCACTGAAATATTCTGAGCCAATTTTTTTGATTTTTACAAATTGCAAATTACAATCAATGCACCCATTAAGGTTAGAGGATAAACCAAAACGTGCAGAAAGCAACTCTAACCAGAATGTACACCAGTATCCCGATGTGGGCCAGGTGTGAGCATTGGTCAGAGGATCTGAAACAAAGTGCTTATGCAGGAAGTAACTCTAACCAAGGATGGCGCCGATGATGGCGAGCATATGGTCAGAGGATCTTCTACTTCTAAATGCTGAAAGGGAACTCAACGTCAAGTATGTGCTACCCAATCCAATGCGGAGTGAGGGGCGACCATCTGACGGAGTGATGCTGAAAGGGAACTCAACGTCAAGTATGTGCTACCCAATCCAATGCAGAGTGAGGGGCGACCATCTGACGGAGTGATTACAAATAACAGTGTTTGAAAGAAAATGCTGAAAGCTGGAAATACTCAACACCCAGAATGTGCTTGCTAACCCAGAGTGGGAGAGTAGCTACCATAGGGCGAAGATTTATCTATTACAAACAATTACTGAACGAGAAGCTAAACATTACAAACTATGATGAGCAAGAATAACTATACTATCAATACTACTGCCAGTTTACAATATGAATGATAAGATCTTGCTTTGAATGTGGATCAACATATAAATCAAGCTGCAATAATATGTATTGAACTTCCTTCAATGAATAACAAGGATTAGATCTGAAAGTACAACAAGCAGACCAACCTCAAATTCTGATTTATGACAGTCCAGATTTCCGTGTGCACGAACAGCAGCCCTGTACTTCACAATTTTACTCACAACTTGCTCAAAACTTCATCAATTCTCATGAAACGAATTGCACAATGACTCTAGTATGATGGCGACCAAATCAAAACACTGAAACTCACTCAAAAAATACTATTTATTTGATGCACGCAGCCCAATGCAGATCTAAAACAGTACGGACCACCGACCAATGAATTTACTCATATGCTCATAACTCTCTCATTTCTCACCCTAATGATCTCAAATCTGATGCAATAGACCCTCAAAATGATGGCGCCTAACTTAGTACTAAGAAATGGCATCTAAATATGGTTATTAATTACTGACACGAATCCCAATGCACTCTAGAAAGTACAGCCTTCAAAGAATGACAGATTTGCATTATAAAATCATAAGCTTCGTATTAAAATCTGCAAATATTCATGAAGGGGCGCCCTTACCAATAAGATGCAATGACACAATACCCAGAACAATCTTTTTGGTATTTTTGGATTTACAAATTAAAATTGGAATCTGCTGTAGCTAAAATGTAAGATCTGGAAACCTCTAATATGCAAAATCAGAATACTAATTAGACACAATGCAGATTACAATGCACAAAACCCAATGAACTCACAAAACTAAACTAAATCACCACTAGTTGTCTCTCAAACAAGAAGCGATGCCCGAGCTAGGAGGCCTTCATTCCTCGAAGCAATCCCAAAGCCAATCTGGCAGCAAAACATTCATGTAGACAAAGATAATGAAATGAGAGCACTCTTCCTCCTTTTATACTTTTCCAACTGGGAGTCTCTAAAATCCTCTTGTATATGGGATAAAACATGAGAGGGAAAATAATATAATCCTCTTTAATTCTTTTTTCCAACCTCACATTAAGTCGTTGAGCCTAGGCACCAAGGTCCAAAATTAAATAATAATGTTTAATTTACGGACTTTAAAATGGAGACCAAGATGATGTCGGAAACCAATGATCTATAGCTCGTTGGAAAGGTCTTGACAAGACGAATCCAACCCCACTCTAAAAATCTCGTTCCAGTGCCAATCCCGAACTTACTAAAAATAGAAAGTCCCTGAAAGTGCTCTGTGTGCCAAGTAAAACATATCACCGCGAAGCTTTCAAAAAACCCAAAAGGAATTTGCAATCCAAGTTCAACATTTCCAAGTGCAAGCTCCGCAAAAAGATGAAAACGTCCTTCAAGAAGTTTGGAAACCCTGATTTGAGCTTCTGCTTAACCTACGAGTTCCCAAAAATAGGCTAAATCCAAAAGAAGAGCATAGGGCTAAATTGGGGACATTACATTTGCTGACTTCTATAGGTATAGGAGAGTGAGGTGCAAGGAAAGTTGGGTGTGAATGGGAATGAGAAAATGGTAAAAGAGAGGTGGAGGGAGGGGAGGTAGAAGTAGGAGGTTGCATTGCAATCATGAAGTTTCGATGTAGGAAGAGCAAGAAACTATGACATTGGGGGTTTAGGGGTGTACCACAGTCGAAAAACTTTGATGCAGGGAGAGCTAGAAACTCCGATGTCGGGGTTTTAGGGGTGCATTGTAGTCGAAAAACTTCGATGTAGGGAGAGCTGGAAACTCCGACGTCGAGGCTTTAGGTGTGCACCGCAATCGAAAAACTTCGATGTAGGGAGAGCTGAAAACTCCATCAATGGAAAAGTGAAGATGCAAAGCTTTTGAGTATCAAGTGAGAATTTGACAAGGTAGGAAGTACCAACAGCCACATCACGTGATTGTGAAGCAACCAAAGGAAAACGTACCACCCTCAAGGAAAAACCTCGAAGGAAACCAACTAGAAACCCTAGACGTTTTGCCATGGAGAAACTCGAAGAAATCCTGATACAAATAACTTCCAATTGCCAAAGAATGATGGGAAAGCCTCTAGAGTGGAAAAAACCAAATTGCAAAGCTCAAATCCGTTGTTTGAATATTTCAAAATGATAGGAATTTTTTTTAATTAAATAGTGGGGGGGAAAAGACCCCCACATGCCCCCATACACGCAGGACTTGACCCTCATTAATGAGGGTCGAGTCGAGGTCCGACCGCTGCATTGCATTCTAGAAAGTCTAACCTTGGAGAAATAGAAATTGACTAAGTCTTTTGCCAAAACTCTCCACCTTCCACTTTTTATGATTTTCACTTGAGTTTCAGGGATTTTCAAATGGGGCACCCCAAATTTCACAAGCTGGTGAAATTTGGGGGACAATAATCCTTAGATAGTTTTAGATATCAATATGCATTGATATAGGGCACTTGTGCATGTGCTGATTATCGGTTCAGATTAGGCTCTTGTTGGCATATGTTTCTATGTGTTTTGGGCCTCATTTACCTCCCCTATTGTTTGTTTTATCTCTCCTCCATGTTTCCCCTTGTTCCTGTCTTCTCCTATGCTCCTTAGCTATTGCCAAGAGCGTACTGGTATGCTCTTGGTCCCTTCCCTTTGTGGGTCCTTTGACCCCTTTCCTTCATTTCTTTGGTCTTTGTGTCTTGTTTTCTTGTCTTTCTCGCCCTTTGTGTGCCAGTTTGTGCACCAACAGGGTTTTGATTTGAATTTGAGAAGTCTTTATAAATACAAGCACATTAGTGCATATAGGAGAAGAAAGGGAGAAGCATTTTGAAGGAGAAAAGAGTGAATAGAGTTTAAGAGAAGGTTTAGAGTGGCAAGGAAAACCAAAGTTCAAGGATTAACTCAGATTTCTATTTTGTGTCTTCATATTGCATCATTTCCTTTTATTATATGGTGAAAGGGCATATAAGGATTAGGGCTTTGCATCACAATGATTGCTTGTTGAACTACATTGAGTGTTAGCTTCGAACTTTCCTTCCATAACTATATCCTTTTTTAAAGGTTTTGAGAGTTGATTAGGGTTTTAAGAAAGGAGAAGAGTTTCCAGGTGATCCATAGCAGATTCTAACAAAGCAAGCGAGGTCTTTGGAGCACAAAAGTAGAGGAAGGAATTGTCAATTTGTTTTGAAGTTGGATAGACTTGCTAGGAGCGTACCCACCCACTCTTGGTCAAAATTTCAAAGTTGTCAGATTCTTCCGAGTTTCCTAGGTTATCTCCACATCAATTTTTAGAGATGTTTGCACATGATTTCAGTGTTCGACAAGACACAAGTTTGAAACAATTCGATATTTATCTCAGAACCATAACTTTATCTATTTCAATTATTCTAATACGTTACTACAATTAGGTCCGATTTTTCTGTTCTATTACTATAATCTACTTAGATATGAATTACAATGCTTGTATATGGTTTAATGTAGCGAATAGTTCATGTAATTTGCTTTACCTATCCATACCTTGAAACACTAGGATATCCAAGTTGGGTTACACCTTGAACATATTCTGGTGTTGAACAAAAGGATTAGTAGGAGCTATAGAGGGAGGAGGACCTAGTTACATCATTAGATCATGGAATTGGGATAAAAGTTCCTTCCTTTGTTCTTCCAAATCAGCGTAAATGAGCTTTTGGATTTATATTGTAGAAAACTTCTTTGTTTCATCAGCCATCTTGAATTTATTTCTTGGTTTTTCAAGATACACTGAAGCAAAATCAAGCTGAATGTGTTCTTTTTGATATTGAAAACATGTTGACATGCAATGATAGAATGCTTATTGGAAATAATCTCTAATACCAATGATTTGTGCTGAGCCAAGGTAGTGCATGGAGGACAATCTACAATGAACTAAACTAGACGTTCTGTTTAAGCATAGTTGCAGATTATATTAATATCCAACAGAATCTAAGAAGGAGATGTGGAATAACCATTACACATTTGTGGGATAAGTGTGAGTAGAGTTGCTTTTCTCTTAGTATGAAGAGAAATGGAAAGGAGATTTACAATGCAAGTGTTAGACCGTGTATTTTCTGTATATTAAATCTTGCAGAGATTGTTTAGGTGTATAGGATGTTATCGAACTGGACTACATCAATGCTTTAGATTATTCATTTACTTTGTCTCTTTCCTTACCCTACTAAAAAAAGAAAATATATATGTTACAATGTGTACAAGATGTGGAAGGTTACAAGAACCGTTCGTGTTCCAACTGATTTGTCTTCCATAATTGTCATTGATCTTGGAAGATGTGGTGTTGAAACACTATCTGACATGGACTCTGTTATAGAAAAGATTTGTCATGTTGCACACATGGAGCCTGAGAATCTGAGAATTTGTTTTGCGATGTCATTTTCCAAGAATGCGAAATGGGGAGCTTTTGCAAAGAAGAGAAGCTTTGTAAAGAAGGGGACCTGCTTTGCTAAGGAGGGGACTTTGCAACGAAGAGGGGCTTCAAAATGCCGGACTTGCAAAGTGAGAAGGGTTTGTGAAATTGAAGCACTTTGCAACAAAGAGATGCTTCACAACAAAGGACTTGCAAAGTGAGAAGGGTTCGCGAAATTGAAGTACTTTGCAAGAAATTGATGCTTCACAGCAAAGGACTTGCTTCACAAAGAAATATATTTTTCGTAACAAAGGAAATGACTCACAACAGGCAATTTTGTGATAGCTTCGCAGAAGGTACTTGAAGCTCGTAAACACCTTGAAAATCTTGAGAAAGATGCACAAAATGATTGGGATGCTAGGAACCTGAATCCAAGATGCTTTTGATGCTATGATCAAATATACAATCAGAAAAAACAAACATAGACACACACACATGCATACACATTCACATGGAGTCATACACAAACATGGAGACACACAAACATGGGGTCACACATAGACAACATAGACACATACATAAACACACACAAATATAAATACAAATAAACAAACATAACAAAGATACAAAACACAAACACAAATACATACACAGACACACACACACATAGATGCACAAACACAAACACATAGATACACACAAACACACACACATACCCCCCTCCACAAACATACACACAAACATGCAAAGAAAACCCCACACATAGACACAGAGACACAATAGAGGCATAGACACAAACATGGACATAGATACACACAAACACATACACACATACACACAACACACACGTAGACACATACATTGACACATACAATGACACACACACACACATTGACATTGACACACACATAGACATGCACACACACACACACGTGAACATTCACACACATAGACAAACACAACTGCTTAGCACCCACACACATGCATGCATCTTTGGGTCTGTGTGTGCATGTAAATGTGCGCGTGTGCATGCATGCATGCATGCACACGCGCACATTTACATGCACACGCGCACATTTACATGCACACACAGACCCAAAGATAGACACACACACACGTAAGTACATGTGTACGCACACACATGCATGCAAGCACACATACACATGCGCACAAACATGCATGCAAGCACACACACACATGCACACAAACACACATGGATATGCCCACATAGACACATGCACACATGCACAAATTCCCAAGCACACAGCCACACAAGCTCACATGCAATTTGCAACCACAAATGAATGCACACACACGTTGAGGATTGTAAGGGGAAAGCACCTATGGAATTTCTGTTGCCTTTCTTAGTGAAAACTGTTTAGAGACAAATAGAAGTAGAACTCAAGCTGGTCACTACAAACTAGGGCAGAGTCTATACTGGTTGGGTACAAAAACCTGAAATATCAGCTCAAAAAAGAGTACCTATAAGGTAAAATCTAAGAATGAAATTGTCATGTTCTTGCTGTAAACTTGTCTTGCTGCTACTTCTGTGCCCTTTTCTTACCAGGTGTGAGATTCTATTCATTAGTTTAAGTTGACGGTGAAGCATCAATTTTAAATAAATCACTATACAGAAATTCTATTCTGGGGGATCATGTAGACTTTTCTTGATCAACTCATCCAATTCCAGATGTGCTGCTTGTATCGTTTCCATCTGCTTGTGTGGTATATTGGATTCTGTAAAGCTCTTGTTTTAAAAGTTTTTTCTGAAATAGGAAATGAGATCTGTCCTTTATTCATCATCATTTCTATGGTTTTAACTTTTGGGAAAAATCCTGAATTGCTATTTTTGTACTTACCAGACTTCTTAACTTGCAATGCCAAGTTACCGCACAACTTGATGAAGGATTTTAATAGGATTATGCTTGCTGCATAACTCTTCTTTTTGCTGTGATTTTTGATCATGTCTTGAGATTCTCTTCTTTCAGTTCTTAACTAGCTAAGCGTAGGGTTTGGAACCCAGCAGATGGGTATGATTTTCCTTCAACTTATATTATTTCTTATATTTATGTTTACTTATTAATATTTCAATTTTCTGATTATGTTGGACAGATTCGCCAGATTACAATAACAATTAGGTAAGAATCTCTGTATTATTATGATTATTGTTGTCTCTAAAGCAATGTCTAATAGAAGAATAGGATTACATAAATGATAAGAAAATAAAGATAATATTCTTTTCTTTTGTATCTGGGTTATTCATGTTATTAACGAATAGACTACATTAATTTCCATGGCAATTTGTTTTAGAGATAAAACATTGTCTATCTTTTATATGCATTTTGCAATATGGTTCATTCCATCTCTTAGATAAAAATGGACAATATTTCTTATGTTCGGCATTTTTTTTGTTTGAATATGCTTTAATTATCAATACAAAAATCAGTAGTTTGCTCCTGGCATTCCATATTATATAGTGGACCATGTTCATGTTGTGTGTGGTTTAAAAATGCAGTATGTATATGCAATTCGATTTTGGGCTGAAGAGTAGGGCACAGAAATTTAATGATATGGAAGAAAGGAATAGATGATAGCATAATAAAATCAGTTCACTTGGGATGGCCTTCTCACAGTTCTACATAGAGCTTATAGTCATTCCAGAAAGATCTCTCAATGATCAAGAACATTCGAAACAGAGATAGTTTTCAAAAGAATTGAGCAAAAAACTTACCGCAGTTGTTTTCAGGGACTCCATGCCCACCTATTTAGGCTGCTCATTAACCAGTCAATTGGTTTGCTCATGTCCTGACTTGTAATTTCGTATTATAACTGGAAAATCTACAGTTCAAATATAAAATTTGAAATCTAAAACTAAAATATTGAGCAATTTAAATGTGTGTAACTGAAATATGAATTTCTGAAAGATTTTTGGACCTATTTGAAAAACAAAATGAAAACTCAAAGAAGAACCTTTACTGATACTAAACTAATGTTTCAGACAATTGAGAAATAACAATTTTTTTTTCCCAGAGAAGCTAGGGGTGCCAGCTTAGGACTTAGATGCCCCAGAAACAGTATAGGTGTTATTGTTAGTCAAGGATTTAGTCTCTCACAGACTTGCATAGTCATTCATAAAAACGTGCCCTATTCTAAGGCTTAAAATTCTCATTCCCCCCTTGCATATGAGATAAAAACTTATAAAGCAAACTTTATTATATAATTTTTTTACTTTCACTTCCCTATCTTACTTTAAGACTGTCTCACAGCCTTTTAATGCCTGTTAATTCCTACAAACGAAAAGAGGGCTTTCCTAATTCATTCTATTGTCGGTCTGGAAAAGTAGCATCTCTTCTCAGCTGAAAACTGTGACATAGTCTTTAGACCTTGTAATGATGTCCTCTCTGTTGATAAGACTGAAAGAAAGAATGAAGAAAAATGGAAGGCGCTCTGATATATTCGTGTGGCCTGTGTGTTATTAATCAAAAAGAAGATACATACAGTTGAGGAGGTTGATAACTGAATATTAGTCAATAGATAACTAATAGTCGATTTTAATACCCGCCCTTAATGGCTAACCCAGATACTACTCCAAGTTTGTCCTGAAATTTTACAAACAAAATAGAATCAAGGAGTTTATTTATTAGATATATAGGCTGCTTCTTAGATATCAATCTGAAATCTGCAGTCCTTTGATATAGGATGCTAAAGTCTAGAGTTTCTTTGACATAATGCAAAACTTGTTTTGCTGCTATCCAATGTACGAGCTTTGTTTGAGACCAAAAACTGAGAAAGATAGCTAACAACAAAACATAGATCCGGTTGTGTGGATGTGGGATATATCAAGTTGCCCACCAATTGTCTGTAGAGTGATTCATCGCTCGGTGATGAATTATCATTGGTTGATAATTTCAACTCGACCTTGATTGGCGTAGAAGAGGAATGGCAATTTGTCATCCTAAACTTCTCCAAGAGACTCGTGGCATACTTAACCCGAGTCGTGAAAATGAAATGATCATGTTGCCAAAATTCTACACCTAAGCAATAGTGCAGAAGTCTTAGATAGGTCATGTCAAAAGAAACACACAAATTTGATTTTACTCACTGAATTGCAGTAGTACCACTATCAATGATGGCAAGATTGTCAACATAGGCAATAAGTATCACAATATCATCACCATCGCTATTGACATAAAGACGCAGATCAGAAAGACTCCTAAATCTAAAATCTTGGATATGTTGATCAATCTTAATATGCCAAGCTCGTGGACCCTGCTTAAGTCCATACAAAGACTTAATCAACCTGCAAACTAGATGATCACGACTAGGTACCCGAAGACTTTCAATTTACACCATACAGACCTTCTCGTCCAAATCTCTATTTAGCAAGGCGCTCTTTACATCCATCTGAAATACCTTCCAACCAAACTGAATTGCTATGGAGAGAAGTAGTTGAAATATGACCATCTTCATAGTAGGAGCAAAAGTCTTCTCATAGTCTATTTCCCCATGTTGTGAAAATCTTTTCATAAGAAGACAATCCTTGTACTTGTCCAAAGTACCATCATCTTTGCATTTGACTTTGTACACTCATTTGCATCCAATGGGTTGTTTACGTGGAGATAATTCCACCAATTTCAAAGTATAGTTTTTCATCAAGGCATCATATTTAGCTTGCATGGCAGTCTCCCATGTAGGTTTGCCTTTTTTTAAGAATATCACTATGGTTCAGGTACCATAAAAAGGTGTGAGAGCAAAATGAACATGCTTTGTTGAATTGACAATCATTTTTGGTCCGTTGAAGCAGTGCCTTTGATCGATGCATTTCATCCTCCCACACATACTTGATACTAGAATCTCCCTCCACAACTAACTATGCATTCAATTGAGGCATTCTGGCTTCCTACACACTTGTATAATGGAGTCTCCTTCCACAAGTAATGCATGTAAGTTGACTGTGGTAGAGTCAACAAGCTTATATAAGCCACCTTGCCCAATGCCTAGGGCAACCACCTTGCTCTGTTTCACATTAGACACAACACACTTCTTCCTAAAGAAACTCATAGTAATGGTGAGATTTTCAGTTAACTGGATAATAGGCGAGATTTCATTTCATGCTAAGAACATACCTAACAGTCCTTACTAGTAATTTTTTAGCATTATTCAACACTGTGGATATATCCTATCCCCTCTATTGCATGTGAATGCCCCAACTAATGAAATTGAATCAAATTTTTTTACTTGTAGTAAAATTTACATACTAGTCTTTACGACATGTGAAATGTCTGGATGCGCTAGAACCAAAGAACTGGCAATTGGTAACACTTTCGTTCAAGTATGATGCCATGAGGGCATACTCTTCCTCAGAATCCCTTTCATCTTCAACTGCTACCACATTTGCTTGACCTCTTTGTTGGGAAAGATCATACTGTTGCTTTTGGCAATCCTTTTTGACATGACCAACTTTATGATAGTAATAACATTTCACCTGGGATTTGGAAGATGATTCACCAAGGGTACGTTTCCATTTCTTTGATTGAGCAACAAATGCACTCTCTGTTTGTCTAGAGCTGGACTCACTTGTTTGTATTTGCCTGCATTCCTTTTGCAACAAATATGCGTTGACCTGATCAAATGTTAGTGTCTAGTTTTCTGCCATCAAGTATAAAGTCTCCGTAAATGAGTCATAGGAGGGTGTCAAGCTATTTAAAACAAGAGCAACCAGGTCATCATCACCCACCTTTTAGTCCATGGCAGCAAGCTGCTTTTGGAGGTCTTTCATCTAAAGAAGATGTTTTGACAAGGACTGACCCTCATCTTTGTGGAAAGTAGTAGATTCTTCAGATATGAGACTCATATTTTCTTTGAAATTTGATACTTGTCTTGAAGATTGGTCCAGAGATCAGTTGCCATAGTGGCATTTTGGACCTCAGGGATTAAATCATCTGAAATAGATAATTTTAATAGTAGAAGAGCCTCCTTATGACATTTGTCATAGTCGGCAGGATTCGTAGCAGGTCTTAATTCCTTTTTGAGAATAATCTGACTGTGATCTTGATACTCCTCAATCGCGAGTATCTTGTTTCTCTAGACATAGTTTTGGCTAGTCAGTTTTTGTGCTTCCAGTAGAACCAAATTTTGAATATTGGCCATGATACACAGGTGTTGACCTTTGACCTATAAATTAGTGCAAAAAGAACTGTAAATTTTATAAAGCAAATCACATTACAAACTCTGTACAGGCTATGGAATATCACTATTGCACCAAAATGTCTACAGAATCTGACTGAAAAAATGATTTAAGTTTTGAAAATTCATGCCTTGACACATTTTGGTCTGTCCACGAAAATGCCTTAAAAATTGTGGAAATTGTGATTATCAATGTCAGTAGAATGAACTCATGTCTTTTTGTTTGTAGCTACTGTGAAGACTAACGAAAATGTCTGCAACCGCTATAAACTTGGCCCTTTCTACGCTTGCAATCACGTCATCCTCATGACTTTTGTGTTTTGTTCCAACTTGCGTTTCCCCTGCAACACTTTTAAATCACAATTTTTTGTGCGTGCTTTAACGTGATCTTTGAAAATCATGTTGTGTCTTCTTTGGGCCTTCACGTTCATTTTGGTCCTTTTCCTTCACTCATTTTGGGCTTTCTAACTTCGCTGCAAATTCTTCACTAATCACGAAATCTCCCGGACCTTAGCACAACAAACCTTCAACATGCGAATGCCTTCAATGCCTTCACTGCAAATTGCATTCTGAAGCTCCTCTCTTCACCATTAATACCCGACTAGGGCTTCCTTGAACACCTTCTCTGATACCGGTGTTGGTAAGATTGAAAGAAAAAATGAAGAGAAATGGAAGGCACATTGAGATACTTGTGTGGCCTGTGTTTTATTAATAAAAAAGAGGTTACATATAGTTGAGGAGGTTGATAACTGAATAATAATTAATAGATAACTAATAGTTAATGAATATCTTTAATACTCTTTTGAAATTGCATTGCCATCAAATTATTGGAGTGCTGAATGTTTCTTCGGCCTTTTTGCACAACATATTAAGGGAAAACCTTTCCACTTGATGAGATTCTTTGACATTGGTTTATTCTTCAATTTCTTTGTTCAAGTATCTAAAATGTGTTCTAGAATCAAAATAACATGGGGCATTATTTGGTGGTGGTTGGATCTTTGAAATTTTAACACCTACTTTATGAGATACTCTTAACATTACTTTATTCTTCATGTTCTTCCATTAAGTAGCTAAAGTGTAATTTCCCCTTATAGGGCCAAAGAAGAAAGTACAGAAAATCCACAAATCTCACTTATCTTCAAATGGAAAAGTCACAATATTAAAATGCCAAAATTTGAATAAATTATCAGAAAGACTAGATCGCTGCCCTAGGTCAGCGATTTAGTAAAAAATGTTTTTTTTGCCCCTAAACAACTCCAAAAATTATAAAATTTGGTTTGCAAGTGCTAAATGAATATTTATATTAGATTCTCCAATTAGTTTTGCCACATTATCAATTCTGGAATTTTTATAGGCGAAATACAGTAGAAACTTATAAAATTAATTGCTCCAAAAATATTTAGCCAATCAACACAAATGATATAGTAAAACGACGAAAAAAATAGGAGGAATCTAATGATCTTTATTGCATAATTTTTTGAGCACAAAATGTCCAGAAAAAGCGAAAAATATAGTCCCAAAGGTGATGTCATCCTTAGGGAGTGTGACATCACACACCTAGAGGGGTTCGCTCCACCCTAGAGCCCTCACAAATGTCTTCATTTTGATCATTTGCTTCAAATCTGATGTCTTTGCTCACTTGCCTTAAAAAATAGACCTAAAATGCAGAAAAACTGGAAATATTTTTTCAAATCAGCTGAAAGTCCCAAAAAGGGATGATTAGCTGAATGTTAGAAATATTTGAAAACCCTACTTCAATATAAAAAAATTCTGATTTAATTGCTGCAAACTCTAGCTGCCAACAACCTTTCAAATATACCTTAAAAATAGCTTAAAAATATTCCAAACCCCAATCAATTAGTAGATGCTCAAAACATGAAAGTATAGCCCTTCAAAATCATATTTTATTCTTCAAACTCTATGCGTTCTAGGCTGAAAATTTAATTTGAAAATTATAGATGTTTTCTATGCCACAAACCTTATCAAACCCTCAATAAATTGCATAAATATATTTGCAATAAAAGTTATAATTTTTAATAAATTTTCTGAATGTTTTTATGGCTAAAAAAATCCAAAAGTCAAATTGCCCAAGTTGGAAAACTATCAGAAAATTACAGAATTCAATTCAAGATAAAATGACCTTTGCAAGAGGTCCAAACTTCTCCCAATCCAAATTGCCACTATGCAGAAAAATAGGAATAATTTTAGAATTGCCTTTAGGGCACAAAACCCCCCAAAACATGAGATTTCACTCCCAAATCAAGTTGCCACTCTCCCAATAACAAGTCACCAACCTGAAAATGACCAATTGGTGTCTAAAATACTCTTGAAGGACTAGTTGATTCCAATGATAACCCTTGAATGAAGTTTTTTTAAAGAAGGAAGAGGGTTTCCGTCCCCTAACTTCGTTTGCTTGAAGGGTTTCATCTTCAAAGCAAATGGCTTATCGCTTTTGTGCTAATAGACTAATTTTCAATATCAAAACATAACATGACCTTTCCAAATGATTTCTCTTTTACTTTGTAGTCCTCCAAGTGTGGTGCCCAAAAGAGGAAGGGAGGGTAACTTTAAATGTTTTAAAAGACCCTTCCTTATGACATTTTCTTAAAATCGCTTAAGTCTTCATGACCCTTAAAGGTCCCCTCTTTACGTGAAATAAGAAACATGAAGTACTTTTAAAAAAGGTACTTTTACAAATATTTAAATAAAACATTCAATACTTTTTTCTCTTTATGCTTGTCCCTTAGCCCTCGGGAATAAGTTAAGGTTAAGGGTCTTCCAAAATGTCCATCAAAAAAGGGACATGACAATCCTCCCTATCCAAAATTGTTTGCCCTCAAGCAATAGAAATAGCCAAAGTGTTATCTCTACCGTGGGTTTTGTGCCAAACTCAAACCTAGGCCCTTCCCAATGGAAAGACCCCTCTTGGTGATGCCTTCTATAGCTGTTGATGAAGTTTTCTTGTTGCTTAAGCAATCTGAAATTGAAAGACCAGCAACACCTCATGTTACCTCTTACTCTTGAGCCCACGTTCAAAAAATGCCCCTAAGATGCTGAAAAAAAGAAAATTTTCAAAGTTGACATCACAAGGGTGGCTGAAAAATGTTATTCCAGCTAGGTAGTCTTCAAGAGTTAGGGCCTTGATTGCCTTTGTATCAACACCTGCACATGAAGCAAACACATTCGTCAACAAAATCTTCCCCTTCTCTTTTGTATTTTTGGCAATGATTTCTTTAGGGAGTATGGCTGCAAACTCTTGATTGCTATGTATGGTACAGCCCCTAGCATCCTCCTTATCCATCCATCTGATGATTTTTCTGCCTCAAACATATTTCATTTTATGCAACTCATAATAGTTGCATATGCTCTTGATTTTACCCTTCAAACTCCTCAAATTAAATCTCCAAAAGGTTGGAAACTCGTGTGGAAGTGTTAATTCCACCCTTGACCCATAAATTCATTTGTTTCCTTGTATTGGAGTGAACCACCTTTTTTACCGACCATTTATTTTTATTTTTAATAACCCTACAATTCTTTATTGAAGTCAATCCATCCATCACCAAAGTGTTGTCCTACGATGCCTTAGTGTCTATGCCACATAAAAGAGACACCGTGGACATAAAAAAGAAATCAGAATTGAAAAATATCAAAGAGCTGCCCTCTATATGTACCTTGATGGTTTTGAAAGCATATATTGGGTTCCCCAAGCGTGGAAGTCACCTACTTTGGAGGAGTGAAGCAACATTTGGAACCTTGTCCCCAAAGGAAAACTTACATTTTCTTGTAAAATCAGATTTTGTAGAGTGCTGTTCATTGCCCTTTTTTACCTTGTTTCATGTGCACATATTCAGCTGAAGTGGCTCATCTATCCCCTCATTACTACCATCACCAAGTGTCCTCTTGGTTTCAAGCCTTGGGGTGTTTTTAACCAGCTGAATTGACACCTTATTTGGCATGTTTCCAAACTGTATGCTAGGCTGGAATGACATAAAAGACTTGGAATTTTTTGAGTGTATTTGTAAATTGCTTCACATACCATTTTCAGTTTTCTTAATTCTCTTCAAATATGGAACCTTACTTCCCCATAATACCAATTTTAAGCACAAATTTTCAGAATTGGCAAAAGAAAAAGGAATTAAGTCAGTCTTTCCATACCTTGGAAACAAACTAACATTGACTCTAAACAAACCTTTGTTCACTTTAGCATGCTTTAGAAACCTTAAAACCCAGCTTATACAAAGAAGAATTTGGGAGTTATTTTCATATTATAGAGGCTGCTCTATGCCCCCATCATTGAGTTTTTCGTGGGGGTAACCTTTTCCCACTTTTTCTTCATCCCATATGTCTTGTATGTGACTTATTCCCTTAATGAGAGTTGGTTGTTCCAAGTCAGAAAATTCCACTTGTCTAGCTGCTCCTACGTGAATTCCTTCATGCATCATGCTCTCCATTTTTTTGGACATTGCCCCCTTGGGTGCCCTATCTTGCAAACCATGTAAAATCACTTTCCATTGGCATCAAATCTGAGCTCCATTGTTTGGTAATTTTGGGTATACTTTCCAAGAGAGTGCAACCATTGTATACCAAGCACAAGGTTAGTTTCCCTACTACCAACCACATAAAAATCATTTTCAATGTGATGTGTTCCCATCATTATGTTTAGCTTGGGAATTTTAGTGGTACAAGGGATGGTGAATCCATCCGCCACAGTCACACTAAAAGCACTAAATTCAATAGATTGTAATCCACATTAAAGCCACTAATTTTTTTATCAATGAAATTATGTGTAGCTCCACTATCAATAAGAATAGTGACATCCATACCTTTCAGACTACCCTTCACATGAAAGGGGTAGTACTTAGGGGTTTCTGATAGGGAAGCAAAAGTACCCTCCAAGTCTTCTCCACCAAAAATTTCCAAATGTTCCTCATTATAGGTGGCTGCGTTTTCATCCTCATCTTCTCCATCCGAATGCACTTCAATGTAGTGCACTTGGCCTTTCCCACGACAATGGTGACCCGGTGACTAGGGGTCTTGCAATCAAAACACAACTTCTTTCTTAATTTATTTCTTGTCTCAAAACTCCGTCTTGGCAGCTCTCTTTGCTGCCCCAAATCCTGTTAGTTTGGCCTTCCAAACTGCCCTATACCATGTTGATTAGGCTTATCAAATTGTCCCAAGGGGGCTGATCTAGATGGCCCAAAAGTGCTGCCCTTTGGCTGCTCCCATTTGTTGTCTTTTGGCTGTCCATAGGGCTTTAAAGAATTAGTTTTTTGAAAATTAAAGGGCATAATTTTACCTTGTGGCGCTGAGGACTCAAGATCAAGAGCTTTTTGAATGGCTCTTTGAAGAGTAGAAGGATCAAAAGCCTTGACCAAACCCCTAATAGAATCAGTCAATCTTTCTATGAAAAGAACCAATAATTTTCTCTCCGAAACGTCTGTCACCTTAACTGAAAGCCTCTGAAATTCAGTCACATAATCTCCCACTATGTCTTTTTGTTTTAGTTGTGCCAACTCCCTAAAATGCAATTTCGGATTAGTCCTATCAAATCGCTCAATAATTCTCTTACTGAATTACTCATATGATGAAATGAGTTGGTGGCCTTGAGTAACCAAACCGTGATACCACCATTCATGGGTAGCCCCTTCCAAGTGCAAAGTAGCAAACTAAATGGCCTCTTTCTCTAACATAAGCCTTAGAGAAAAATATGTATCTACCTTTTGGATCCAAGCCCTAGTTGAACTTTTGGGGGAACCATCAAAATTTGAAAGGAAAGCTTACCCAAAGTTTGGTGGAGTCTTCCTTGGCTGCCCTTGTGTTTTTGGCTAGCGCTATTGCCTCCCATTTGACCATGCTTCCAAGAAGTGAAAGCTGAAAAATTTATTTGTTCCCTAAAAGGGGCTAGATATGTCATGTATTCATCATAATCTTTCAACTAAGTGTCCTTTAATGAGGGTTGTGCTTCTCCTTTGAGAATGGCCACCTCATCCTGCAAGAAGGTAGGTTGGTTAGGCCTACATGAAGCTCCTCCAATACCCTTAGAAGGCTGATCCATGAAGTTGTGACTTTCAAAAACATTACCATTCCCATTGGATGGTTTGTCACTCTTCATCTCCTTCATAGTTCGCACAAATTCTAACATCATGGTCATCATTTGTTCTTGGGCTTGTGTGTACCTGTCAAGCCTTTGTTCCTCTCTAATTTTTGCTTCTTCTCTTGATTGATCCAAGTGAGACATATCTTCTGTTTGTGGAATTTCTCTTACTTTTTTCTTGCTTTTCAAGTAATATTTTATCTCTTTGTCACCCTCTTGCATGTATCACTGAAAAACCCCACAACTAGCCAAGATTTGGCTCTAATACCATTGAAATGTCCCAAAAAGGGATGATTAGCTGAGTGTTAGAAATATTTGGAAACTCTACTTCAATATGGAAAAATTATAATTTAATTGCAGCAAACCCTAGTTGCCAACAACCCTTCAAATATACCTTAAAAATAGATTAAAAATATGCCAAACCCCAATCAATTAGTATCTACTCAAAACATGAAAGTATAGCCCTTCAAAATCAAATTTTATTCTTCAAACCCTAGGCATCATTGGCTACAAATTTAATTTGAAAATTATAGATATTTCATATGCCACAAATCTTATCAAACCCTCAATAAATTGCATAAATATATTTGCAATAAAACACAGAATTTTTAATGAATTTTTTGAATGTTTTAATGGCTAAAAAAGCCCAAAAGTCAAATTGCCCAAGCTGAAAAATTATGAAAAAATTACATAATTCAATTCAAGATAAAGTGATCTTCGCAAGAGGTCCAAACATCTTCCAATCCAAATCGCCACTATGCATAAAAATATGAATAATTTTAGAATTGCCTTTCGGGCACAAAACCCCCCCAAAGCATGAGATTTTACTCCCAAATCAAGTCGCCACTCTCCCAATAGCAAGTCGCCAACCTAAAAATGACCACTTGGTGTCTAAAACACTCTTGAAGGACTAGTTGATTCCTTGAGTGAGGTTACCTCAAAGAAGGAAGAGGGTTTTCGTTCCTTAACTTCGTTTGCTTAAAGGATTTCGTCTTCAAAGCAAATAGCTTAGCGTTTTCGTGCTAATAGTCCAATTTTCAATATCAAAACATAACACGATCTCTCCAAATGATTTTTATTTTACTTTTGTAGCCCTCCAAGTGTGGCACCCAAAAGAGGAAGGGAGGGTAACTTAAAATGTTTTAAAAGACCTTTAAGATATTTTCTTAAAATCACTTAAGCCTTCATGACCTTTGAAAGTTCCCTCTTTACGTGAAATAAGAAACATAAAGTACTTTTCAAAAAGGTACTTTTACAAATATTCAAATAAAACATTTAATACTCTTTTCCATTTATGCTTGTCCATTAGCCTGTAGGAATAAGTTAAGGCTAAGAGTCTTCTAAGATGTCCCTATCAAAAAAAGGACATGAAATCAACAACCTAAAAAAAAATAGAATGTCTTCAATGTGATTTCCGGGTGAAATCACTCTTTAATCAACAACCACCTTGGGCATTCACATCCCAATCCTTCTTCCAATAATGAAGATTCAATATATCAAATTAACATATCCAAAATAGAAGTTCTCATGTCCATATATAGTTTTCAAAGTGGGGCGAACCATTTTTAGAGGCAAAATATCTTTTTAAAATCACTTAACTACTTTTCAAAATATATTTTCTTCTATTTTCCCTCCAAGCCAACATTTGATTTTTTTCCCACTTATAATATTAAATTAATTGCCAAAATAGAATAAGTAAACACTTTTGTACTCTACAATCCCTTTAACCTACTTTTGTGGTCATTTGTCTGACATTAATATATTTATCTTATCTTATCTAAGACAATAATTTAATATATAAATAATTAATTTATCCAATTTACAAGAATGATTTCATCACTTTTGGGTAAACAATTAATTAAAATACCTTCTCCAAATGTTATTTGAACTCTCAAGTACAATAGTGGTTAAAAGCACTTTTATAGAATGATTTAATGGTAAAAACTACTTTTTAATAATATTCTATTAACTAAAATTGTCTTATATGGTCAAATGATCAAAATCACTATTCGGGCAACTTTATTCAATTAATAAAATAAAATCCTCAAAAGCTAACCCTTAGCGTATGGGGAAAAGTAGACTAACGGTCTTCAATCCCTGTTTACTTATGAACCAGAAATGGAGACATTACAGTCCTGCCTTCCCAAAATTGCTTGCCCTCAAACAATTCGAAACATGGCTGATCCTTCTCTTCCACATAACTATTTGGCTTCCTTGATAGTGCATCCGCTACCACGTTGTTTTTACCTTGCACACATTCAATGTCAAAATCATAAGCTTGCACTTTGCTTACTCACTTTGTTACCGATTATTCAATTCTTTTTGACTGAGAAAGAACTGTTGGCCATTTTTTGGCCTACATACCAAAATTTTGGCTAAGTGTGAGAGGGTGTGCATTCAAGCAAGACTTCGGGTTTTACACAACATAAGACTTCGGGTTTTTTTGAAGAAGTCTTCGGGTTTTACAAGAGACACAACTTATTTCACTTTATGAGTAATCAGTAGTTGAAACCCCTCAACATAAGCTAGGTTGGAAAACCCGAATTACTCTTGACTGTGCAAATCGGGTTTTGAGAAGTGTTTTGCTTATGAAAGTTTTATCAGCAGAAGTAATCCGGGTTGGAAAACCCGAATTACTCTTGACAATGCTAATTGAGTTTTGCAAAGTGCTTTACTTATGCGGCTTCAACAGTAACAGCAGTTGAGTTTCCCAAGGCCGAATTGCTCTTCCCAGTGCTTATCGGGTTTTCAGTTGTGCTTTACTTCCAAGTGTTTTACAAGTAAGAGCAAGTGGGTTTTTCGAATCGGGTTTTGGGAGGTGCACGACTTCTCTCTTTTAGAAGTCTTGAGTCATGGAAAGTCCGAAGTTAAGGCCCCTAGATTGTCCGAGGCAGTCACAGGCAGGAGGAAGTCCGAGAAAAGGAAGAATAAAGTAACAGGGCTCTACAAAAAGTCCGAAGGATTCCTTCGGACATTTTGTCTGAAGGAATTCCTTCGAAGGACAGCACAAGGGACAAAAATGAAAATCCTGAAGGGCAGGTGCCCTTTGGGAAGGTGCATTTTAGGATTCCTGAAGGGTAGGTGCCCTTCGGAAAGGATGAAAACATGGGGAATTCACTTCGGAGGACTCAACAAGAATTCCGAAGGGCAGGTGTCCTTCAAGAAGGTACATTTCAAAGGCCGAAGGGACAAAATCAAAATTCCTGAAGGGTATGTACCCTTCGGGAAAGTTTAAAGAACCAAAGTTCAGGAAGTTGCAAAACCCAAAGGGCAAGGCACCCTTCGGAAGGGTCATTGACAAAAAACCCAAAGGGTAGGGTACCCTTTGGGAAGGTACACGTCAACTTCGAGAGAGTCGTTTGCAAAAAATCCGAAGGGCAGGTACCCTTCGGAAAGGTCCATCTCGCGAATTTCAAAGGCTTTACAAAAAGCCCGAAGGGCTGTTTTTTTTGAAAGCAAAGGAACAAATCTTGCGGACTTTTTGTCCGCGAGAAATTTGAAACCAAAAACCCCGAGAGGTTAAAATAAAGCAAGGGAAGAAATTTAGAAGGAAGATATCCTTCGGGAAATTTGAAACAAAAAGCATAGCAGGAAAACAAACCAAGGGAGTCAACAGAAAATTCCGAGGGAAATAATAAAGGCTAAGGGGATAAACATAAAGTCTGTAGAAAATCCAAGACCAGGGTAAGACCAAAAAAGCCGAAGGAAATAAAAGGATATAGCATAAAATCTGAAGGAAAGAATTAAGTAAAAGAGATGACAACAGAATATCCGAAAGAATTGTGCAAAAGGGATAGAAAATAGAAGTCCGCAGAAAATAGACACAACAGGTAGACCAAAATAGAAGAAAATACATGTGAACAAGGGCTATTTTTGGCGGATTGCTAAGTTTCAATTGACCCATAGTTTGACTAGTCAAGGTCACGCTTCTACAAACACTCCAACAGTCCGAGTAGAGCTCATCCATTGACTCTTATTGTGGAATTCCATGCAAGCAAGGGCTAATTATGATTGACTGGTCAAGGCTGCAATTGACTGGTTGTTGAAGTCAAGTTTATCTCCGAGATCAACTCAGCTCTTCAAACGTTTCAACAGCTCATGAAGGGTTCCAAATTTGGAGGTGGGCGTACCATTTTTGCATGATAAAGAGTTTAACATCCCACAATTAGCCACCATCCATTTCAACGCCAAAGAGCTGGTCTCTATTTTTAGACATGGCTCAGCTGAACATGCACAAGCAAAGTCAACTGTATGTTTCCACCATCCAATTCTAGCGCCAAGGAGCTTTCATGCAAAGAGGAAGAAGACAAAATAGACTTTTTGTAAAGGTTGAGTTGAACAAATTTAGGCGCTCTCTTTTTTTCCAACGCCAATCTTGGCTGTTGTAATTTTCTATATTAATGGCTTTTAGCCTTGTATTAAATCATCTCTTTTTTGGCAAGAAATTTTTTCTTCTAAAGATTGTGCTGTAACCTTTTCAAAATCAATAAGAAGAGGACTATGTTTTTTTAATTTTTAGTAGCTGGTATAGTGTACTTTTGTTATAGATTTGCTTAAGTGATAGATTTTCTTTCTTCCTTGTCAAATCTAGATTCGTACCTAGTTACTAGCTGGTCATATGCAGGTTACATTCTGTGTTAAAAGCGTCTTTTGCTGAGGTTATAGTGGATATTAGTCACTGTTTAATGCATTTCATCAGGCCTATTTCTACGTTTCCCTCAAGCTTAGATCATTAGACATAATCTTTTTGTGAAATACTTGTGTATTGATCAATTGGAGTTGAAATTTTGCCTATTTCTTGTCTGAATCAGTGTTCTTAGAAGCTCAATTTGAGTGGATCAAACAAATTAAGTGTATCACCGTTTTAGCTAGGATTTCCGTTCAAGTTCTTTTTCTCCTTTTTCTCAAGCAGTTTGTAACGTAGAAGTTGAGATCCTCATGGATACATCTTACAGGAACCAGCCTTCTCCGGAGGTTCTTCTCACCATTGAGGCATCCACCCTCATGAGAAGATCCCATTGTTTCAACTGGAGAGAAGATTAGCCATTTCAGCACGTCTTCGTTTCAGGGTGCAACTCTAGGTTGACAACAAGAACCTCAAACTGTTATGATCAGATTTCACCACAAATTTGCCACATACCAAATATTGCCTAAACTTACTCAAAGCATGCATGATTGCCAACATCTCTATCATAAATTGAATACTCGTTTTCAAAATCTTTGTGTTGACGCAGTGGATTGCACCCTGGGTAGGAGGCCGAGCTCCTGCCTTCCACACGCAACAATGGAAACTCCCTTCTCGCCTGTGGGACTGGCGAAGCTGGGGGGAGAGTCTCTAGATAAGGGCTAGCTCCCTTTGATGTATCTTTTAGGTCCTGGACTTCCTACTGCTAATAAATAAATGAAAAAAGGGGGGGGATGAAAAGGGAGAAGGATGCTTAAAACAGAACCTAAACCTAAACTAAAAAGGTGATACACCAAAAAAGATGACCCACTCAGCGCGAACATACACTTTTCACCAAGAAGAAGTTGTCATACACTTCATCTGATGTGGGAGACTCTTCTGTATCAGTGAGTCAGGGGTCCGTAGAGGTACAGGGAGGAAGAACTATCAAAAGTGTTTAGAGACACACTTTGGCAGCTTATTCTCATGCGCCTATATTTCTGCTGTAGACACTTCTGACAGACTTGCAGAAGAAGAAACTTCACCATGCACCAGACATGCTGGAATCATTCTGTGAAAAGCATAAAAGAAAATGACTTAACACAAAAGAAAACATAGACATATGCGTGAGTGCAAGTCCAAATGGAGGTAAAAATGCTAAGTCTTGATTTAAGGTAAAATCCGGCAGAGTTCTACCTTACAAGCCCGAGAGATTTTTGGGCAGAGCTTTGCCTTACGGGCTAAGAGATGGATCCCTAAAATGAGAAGTTTACAATATATAAAAAGAGGAGAAGAAGTAAAGGCACCCCTTTGGAAAAGACTTTGGCGCTCTTTGACAAGTTGGCCCATGTGCGTTGAGAGCATCAGGAAGAGGAAGTCACTGTTGCTGATGTCATTCCTCTAGAAAAAGCCTTGCTGGAACCATGCTGTGTAATCGCCGGTCTTGACTTTGGCGTTCAAACATTAATGTGAAAGCACGGGCCGCACCTCTTTTTTGTAGACAAGACTGCTCCTTTCAGATATTCACGCGGTTTCTCTGCTTATAAATGCAAAATGGAGAAAACAGGGCACGCCGCTTACTGTTTGCGCCGTTTGATGACCACCTGGAAATAACTCGCCTCCCCTTTGCCACCTGGACTATTTGTCAATTTTTGCACTTTGTCTTCTTCTTGGGTTTGTCTTTTTCTGGCTCCTTCGGCCCTCGGGGCTATCTTTTAGCGGGTCACTGCGTTCCTTGGGCTCTTCTTTAAGCTTTTCAAAATCAACGGCTATTTCACCGCCTTAAAATTGACATTTGTGGGCCCGTCACTATTTGAAAATCAACGGCTAGTTCGCCGTGCTTGATTTTGACGTCTTCGGGCCCGTCACCCCTTGGAAATTCTTCGGCCTTTCCTTTCTTTCGGCTTCTTGTTGCTTCCTTTCCTTCGGATTTCTTGTTTTGAAACTTCCCGAAGGGAAGGTGACCCTTCGGCTTTTGGAGAAGTGTCCTTCATTTAGCAGCCGAGAGTCCCCCGCAAGGGCACCTGCCCCTCGGGGTCCTTCGGCTCCCTTGGTCTTCGGCTAATTTCTCGCGGACATTTTCCCCACGGAATTTCTCCCGGCCACTTTTCCCGCGGACAAAAAGTCCGCAAGAATTGCCTTGTTTGCTTCTTCGAATTTTCTCCCCGGGTTTTTGGCTTGCGGCTTCCTCGAATTTCATCGAACAAAAAGTCTGAAGGATTTCTTCCTTTGCTGCCTTTGAAAGTGCCCTTCGGGAAAATTGGAAACGACCCTTCCGAAGGGTACTTCCTTTGCCTTAAACAAATTTCCGAAATAAACTTACCTTTTCGGCTTTTCTCTGTGGCTTCTTTGCAAAAGTGTTCCCTGCCCTCCGCAAGGGCTCTTGAGTCCCGAACTGCCCTCTGCAAGGGCACTTGAAATGGTCCATTTTGCGCCTAAGTATCGAATTTGTCTCTACCTGCAGAGTCCGTAGAAACTTCACCTGCAGAGTCCGTAGAAACCCTGCAGAGTCCGTAGAAATGGACATACAGAGTCCGTAGAAAACCTGTAGAGTCCGTAGAAATTTCTAGACTTGTGCAAAGAATTAGATTTTGGACTGGTTCAGAACAACAGGGAAAGGAGACCGATTTCTGGCCTGTTGGGCCAAAAATGGTCAACAAATTGGCGACTCCTAGGGGAAGCATGCCTGCTATGCTTAGAGACCAGTTGCCTTAAAGTCCATTGGGCACGAAGTCAAAATGCAGCTTTGAAGAAAGGTTAATAACAGCCTTGAGAGATCTCAGAATCAATCATGAAGCTTTTTACTCCGGACACAAAGGAAAACACACACAAGGCTAAAAACACTACTTGTGCAAACTGCACTTAGGGAAAATAGGAAAAGAAACTAAAAGCAAACTACTATGTACATCTAACCAGGGATATTTGCTTCCCTCCTGGATCAAAGGGAAATCTTCTCAAGTCCCCTTCCTGGCAAGGAAACTTATGGTGCCAGACAAGTCGCTGAATGAAATGGAGATTTGGTGACCTGCTCCTCTTGCCTGTCACCTCGATTGGCCTGCATTCGAGTGGATCAGAGTCAAACATGCTTCCAACATATATGTACTCTTCTTGTTCTTGGAAGCTTGTTGAATACTGGTCTTTCATGCTGGTGCGTTTCACCAAGAAATCAATGGCTATTGGCTCATCACCATAAGCTCTTTGTTGTGCATGGTCCCTTTGCAATGCATCATGAATTGGCTCGTCTCCTTCTGCCTCGTTGAAGACCCTGTCAGACTTATCATCTGCTTCCTCTTGGCCTTCTTGAAGAAGAGTGACTGTTGTGATGTCTGAAATGGAATCACAAATTGATTGCTCATCCCACAGAACATCACCCTTTTGTTCAAAGCTTTCTTCAAGGCTTTCCTCTTGATTCTCCTCCAATTCGGGCTCCTCGGCATAGTCGTCCTCCTCATCGAAGCAACAAGGAAGTTCATTAAACAAAGGGGGAGAGAGCTCACCATGCTTACGTTCCTCCTCATATTGCGGAACATCTGCATGTATGCGTGCCCTGCGTCTTCTCCATTGCTGATGAGGTCTTCAAAAGGAGCATTGATGATGATTTTTTCTTCATTGTCGCTCATGATAACCTCCTAAAGAGCTGCAAATTGGATCTCTTCCTCACTCGCCTCCTGCAAAACAGGTTCCTCCTTGAGAAGGGATGAAGTGGAAGGCTGATGATTAAAACCATGTGGAAGAGGAGGCAGTCCTTGAACTAGAATCAAATGATTCTCCTCCTTCCATTTGGCTAGCACTTCATCTATATCAGGTGTGGCCTGATAGCTCTCTTGGAGGTGTGTAGATGGGGTGTGTTCAGACATGGAATGTGCCGTTGGGTCTGAACCGTCCATCACACATTGGCTGAGGAATCTCTCTCTGGATTCCAACTCTGCAATTCTTCTAGCTATATCCTCTTGGAAGAGCCTTTCCTGGAGGTCATAGGAATCATCATGGTGATTAGGAGTAGGTTCGTCCTTTTTAAGGTTTTGAGCAAAACCTTTCTTCTCCTCTTTTCTGCCCCATGATTCCACTATTTCCTTCCAAGTCAGGAGCTTTCCATCATGATTAGTGATCTGAGGGAGTTGAGGAAGACTAGGAAGGGTCTGCTGATGCATAGGAAGAGCTGTTTCGAATGAAGGCGCATTTTGGCGTGTATAATCCATTGCTTAGGACCATGTACCTTATATTTCTTCATATGTTTCGATCAAGCTCATAATATTCATGATTTCTTGATGGCACCAGAACTGCTTAACTAGCTGATTCAACTCGGAGTCGCCATTGGTGTTGATGCAAAAGCCTCCAAAGGCTGGTTGGTTGAAGAACACACCAAAAACTCTTCAACTCTTTGGACACAACTTGTCCTAGTTGGTCCCACTGGGCGTGGTAAAAACTGTTGACGTAGTGGATTGCACCCTGGGCAGGAGGCCAAGCTCCTGCCTTCCACATGCAACAATGGAAACTCTCCTCTCGCCTGTGGGACTGGCGAAGCTGGGGGGAGAGTCTCTAGATAAGGGCTAGCTCCCTCTGATGTATCTTTTAGGTCTTGGACTTCCTACTGCTAATAAATAAATGAAAAAAGGGGGGGCGATGAAAAGGGAGAAGTATGCTGAAAACATAACCTAAACCTAAACTAAAAAGGTGATACACCAAAAAAGATGACCCACTCAGCCCGAACATACACTTTTCACCAAGAAGAAGCTGTCATACACTTCATCTGATGTGGGAGACTCTTCTGTATTAGTGAGTCAGGGGTCCGTAGAGATACAGGGAGGAAGAACTATCAAAGGTGTTTTGAGACACACTTTGGCAGTGGATTCACATGCGCCTATGTTCCTACTGTAGACACTTTTGATAGACCTGCAGAAGAAGAAACTTCACCATGCACCAGACATGTTGGAATCGTTCTGTGAAAAGCATAAAAGAAAATGACTTAACACAAAAGAAAACATAGACATATGCGTGAGTGCAAGTCCAAATGGAGGTAAAAATGCTAAGTCTTGATTCAAGGTAAAATCCGGCAGAGTTTTGCCTTACAAGCCCGAGAGATTTTTGGGCAGAGCTTTGCCTTATGGGCTAAGAGATGGATCCCTAAAATGAGAAGTTTACAATATATAGAAAGAGGAGAAGAAGTAAAGGCACCCCTTTGGAAAAGACTTTGGCGCTCTTTGACAAGTTGGCCCATGTGCGTTGAGAGCATCAGGAAGAGGAAGTCACTGTTGCTGATGTCATTCCTCTAGAAAAAGCCCTGCTAGAACCATGCTGTGTAATCGCCGGTCTTGACTTTGGCGTTCAAACATTAATGTGAAAGCACGGGCTGCACCTCTTTTTTGCAGACAAGACTGCTCCTTTCAGATATTCACGCGGTTTGTCTGCTTATAAATGCAAAATGGAGAAAACAGGGCGCGCCGCTTACTGTTTGCGCCGTTTGATGACCACTTGGCAATAACTCGCCTCCCCTTTGCCACCTGGACTGTTTGTCCGTTTCTGCACTTTGTTTTCTTCCTGGCTTTGTCTTTTTCTAGCTCCTTCGGCCCTCGGGGCTATCTTTTGGCGGGTCACTGCGTTCCTTGGGCTCTTCTTTAAGCTTTTCAAAATCAACAGCTATTTCACCGCCTTAAAATTGACGTTCGTGGGCCCGTCACTATTTGAAAATCAACGGCTAGTTTGCCGTGCTTGATTTTGACGTCTTCGGGCCCATCACCCCTTGGAAATTCTTCGGCCTTTACTTTCTTTCGGCTTCTTGTTGCTTCCTTTCCTTCGTATTTTTTGTTTTGAATCTTCCCGAAGGGAAGGTGACCCTTCAGCTTTTGGAGAAGTGTCCTTCATTTAGTAGCCAAGAGTCCCCTGCAAGGGCACCTGCCCTTCGGGGTCCTTCGACTCCCTTGGTCTTCGGCTAATTTCCCGCAGACATTTTCCCCGCGGAATTTCTTCCGGCCACTTTTCCCGCGGACAAAAAGTCCGCAAGAATTGCCTTGTCTGCTTCTTCGGATTTTCTCCCCGGGCTTTTTGGCTCGCGGCTTTCTCGAATTTCTTCAGACATTTTGTCCGAAGGAATTCCTTCGGACAAAAAGTCCGAAAGAAATCACTTTTTGCTTTTGCCTTGGTCTTTTCTTACTTTTCTTCGACTTTCTTGCTCATAGCCCTTTCGAATTCCTTTGGACTTTTGTCTGAAGGAATTCCTTTGGACTTTTGTCTGAAGGAATTCCTTCGGACAAAAAGTCCGAAGGATTTCTTCCTTTGCTTCTTCGACTACCTTTGAAAGTGCCCTTCGGGAAAATTGTAAACGACCCTTCTGAAGGGTACTTCCTTTGCCTTAAACAAATTTTCGAAAGAAACTTACCTTTTCGGCTTTTCTCTGTGGCCTCTTCGCAAAAGTGTTCCCTGCCCTCCGCAAGGGCTCGAGTCCCGAACTGCCCTCCGCAAGGGCACTTGAATGGTCCATTTTGCGCCCAAGTGTCGAATTTGTCTCTACCTGCAGAGTCCGTAGAAACTTCACCTGCAGAGTCCGTAGAAAACCTGCAGAGTCCGTAGAAATGGACCTGCAGAGTTCGTAGAAAACCTGCAGAGTCCGTAGAAATTTTCAGACTTGTGCAAAGAATCAGATTTTGGACTGGTTCAGAACAGCAGGGAAAGAAGGGGACCGATTTTTGGCCTGTTGGGCCAAAAATGGTAAACACTTTGAATTTTTTACTCTCAAAAGCAATAAGGTGTTTATTTTGCATTAGGACAGCCCTTATTCCTTCACTTGAAGCATCATATTCAACCACAAAAGGAGCAAAAAATTCTAGGACAACAAGTACAGGACAAGAACATATTACCTTTTTGAGTTTTTCTTAATCAAATCAGTCAAGGGGACAACAAGTTGTGAGAAACCTTTCACAAATTTTCTATAGTAGCTACAAAGACCACAAAAAACTCTCAATTGTGTGAGTGTAGTGGGAATAGGCCAATCCATGATTGCTTCAATTTTCTGTTTATCAACTTGCACACCTTGAGCATTTATGACATGCCCCAAATACAAAATTTCTGTCAAACCAAATTCACACTTGGATTTTTTTTGAAAGAAAGAATGCTGCCTCAAAGTGCCGAAAACCAAATCCAAATGTTTCAAGTGTTCCTCTAAAGTTTTGCTATAGACAAGAATGTCATCAAAGAAAACAAGCACAATCTTTCTTAGATATTTGCTAAACATGTTCATACATGACCGAAAAATAGCTGGAGCATTAGTCAATCAAAAGGGCATAACCAAAAACTCAAAATGCCCAAAATGACATCTAAAAGCAGTCTTATGAACATCTTCTTTTACCTTGATTTGGTGGTAACCGCATCTCAAATCAATCTTGGAAAAATAGGTGGTACCATGCAATTCATCAATCAATTCATCAATCCTAGGGATTGGATACCTATTCTTGATAGTTTTCTTATTCAACAACGTGTAATCAATGCACATCCTCATAGTGCCATCCTTTTTCTTCACTAGAACAACTGAAGAAGCAAAGGGACTTTAGTTAGGTCTTATGTGTCCCATGTCAAGTAACTCTTTGATGGTCTTTTCAATTTCCTCTTTGAATGCTCTTGGATGATGGTATGGAGTGACAATAATTAGTTTGACACCCACTTCTAGCTCAATGTTATGCTCAAAACCTCTATTTGGTGGCAACCCATAAGACAAATCATTAAAAACATGAACATGTTTGTTTAAAATAGCTTGTAACTCACCATGAGGGGGCTGTTGTTCTATTTTTTCTGATTTTACTGTGATAAGGCAGCTTGCTGCCTATGAAATCGGACCTCTTCTAAAAGCTCTTTCCATCCTCTTCATGGACACTTCTTGTGGAGCACCATTAGCTAGACCCTTGAGGACCACTTCCTTGCCTTCTTTGAAGAATTTTAGCTCCACAGTCTTATAATTTTGAGTGAATTCACCTAATGAATACAACCATGGAACACCCAACACAACATCAATCTCACCAATGCCAACAACATAAAAATCATCAATTACCTTGTGCTTCCCAAGAGTGAGTGGAAGTTGTTGAATCTTCTTAGAACAAGGAATAGTGAAACCATCTGCCAGAGTCACATTGAAACCTTGCAATCCGTGGTTTCCAATGCCATCTTCTTAACCAAGCCCTTATCAATGAAGTTGAGTGGCTCCACTATCAACCAAAGTAGTCACTCTTTGTCCTCTCAATGTGCCTTTTACCCTAAATGCATGGTACTTGGTAGCTCCTGAAAGAGAAGCAAGTGTGCTGCCCACTTCTTTTGTGTCCTCATGCACATGCTCTGTAATGTCCCGTGACGGGTGGATGTGGATCCCACGCCGGTGGGCCCCACTACAGGTTGCCTGGCTGGTTTGTCGAGGTTCGTGCCAAGAGGTAATGCCCGACGGTCGTTCGTGACTGGCCTTGGTGACTCGAAAGAGGAGTCCATCAAGCCGCGGTTTGGTGGTTTGACGGCCAGTCTCCCCTGGTATCGAGCGTAGGTCTCGGGGTCGAGACCTTCTTGGGCGGGCGGACTGTAATGTCCTGTGATGAGTGGATGTGGATCCCACGCCGACGGGCCCCACTACAGGTTGCCTAGCTGGTTTGTCGAGGTTTGTGCCGGGAGGTAATGCCCGACGGTCCTCCGTGACTGGCCTTTGTGACTCGGAAGAGGAGTCCATCAAGCCGCGGTTTGGTGGTCTGACGACCAGTCTCCCTTGCTCTGATACCACTGTAATGGGCACCTTTGTTATGCCCAAAACTAACCCAGCTGAAATCCCTTATGACTCCGGAACGGTTTGCTTGTATTGTTTTTTTTGTGTTTTGCAAGGTCTTATGCATGTAACATAAATATAGAATTGAAAGCATAGACACAGCTGAAATAACCAACACACTGTATTTATATTGATTGCAAAATGAGTAAACAAGTACAATGTCGACTACGCAATAACTCACTAAATACTCCAGTAATGGAATGAACATTGTTTCAAGCGAATATCCCCAGCGAATACCGAAGGTGCGATCATTTTGTTCTCCGTCCAGTAGAACTATGGACTCTGCAGGCTGGTTTCTACGGACTCTGCAGGCTTGTTTCTACGGACTCCGCAGGGTTGTTTCTACGGACTTTGCACGCTGGTTTCTACGGACTCTGCAGGTTGGTTTCTACGGACTCCGCAGGCTGGTTCTATGGACTCTGCAGGCTGGTTCTACGGACTCTGCAGGCTGGTTTCTACGGATTCTGTAGGCTGGTTCTACGGACTCTGCAGGCTTGATTCTCCCGACTCTTATTACAGATAGCAACTACTACGAGATGCTACAGTGACGTGGCTGCTACAGTGACGCGACTGCTACAGTGATGTGGCTGCTATCGTGACACGACTGCTACAGTGGCACGGCTGCTACACTGGTGCGTCTACTACAGTGGCGCGGCTACATGAGGATGAAAGCACAGACTCCAAAGACCAATCCCAAAGATTGATGTCTAGAGTGCTACAGATGAGGACGTTCCCAAATGCCCAAAATAACTTGCAAACTGCAAGTGCATCAATTTTTTCTTCTTATCCAACATGCCTAATGAAGCCACAAACACTTCCTTTTATTCTTTCTCCAAGGGGGCGACTAAACTCTCATGAGCAATGTGGGATAAAAGATGTGCAACATTTTATATATTAAAATATTACTTATGTCTCCCTTGGGTACCTTCCCCATAAAGTAAATATTTAAAGTAACACTTTAATATCTTGCAATTAAGTTAAATGTTACTTTTATAACACTTCAGGCATTAAAATATAATAGCAATCGGACTCTGAATGCGCAAATGATAGTTCACCGGAAAGCTCTCGTCGAGTATCAAATCCAATCATCAAAACTGGCCTCCGCTGTGTCTTGCTAACTTACTACAAATAGTAAGTATGCCTGAAACTAAGTAAATCAACTCTGTTTTGGCCCAAACTGAAAATGACTAGGCCAAAACACTCTAGGATCCCTTTAAACCCTTCGTTAGCCCTCGGGACCATGTAGAACTAGGCTAAGACACACACACACTTGGTCAACTGCTAAAGTGGGGACATTACATGCTCATCAACATCTTCATTTTGCTCAACATTAGTATTAACAACATCAAAATCTGAAACATCATCAATTATCTCAATGTAATGGACTTGTCCTTTGCCCATGCAATGATGGCCTCTAGTCCATGGATCTTTGCAAGTGTAGCACAAACCTCTCCTCAACTCATCTCTTGAATCCTTCATGTTGCTGCTATAGGGAAACGCTTTATGTGGTGGAACATAAGGCTGAAAAGGCTTCTTTGATGGCTCACTAGGTGCTGCCCTAGACTGTCCACTTGGTGCTTTTGACTGTCCACTAAAATCAGACCTTGGTTGCTTGATATTTCCCACTTCTAGCAGCGAATAGGTGGTTGCCCCTTGCTGTCATTTTGATCACATATTGCCTCTGTAAGTTGAACACTCTAGATCCAAAGCTTTAATAATCGCATTTTGCAAAGAAAGAGGGTTAAAAGCTTGTGACGTCACCCTTCTTGGGTGACTTCTGTATTTTTTGAGGGTTTATCTTGCTCAAAAAAATCTAAAATTTATGTAATCTGATTTGTCATATTTTTATGATCATTTTGAGTATTTATTTGGCTCAATACATTCAATTTTGAAGGAGTTATGCAATTTTTCAGTTTTTAAAAAATCTGGTAAAAATTAATTATTTCCGAGTTGAAAAATAAGTACTTTGGCACATTCAGATTTGAGAGAATAATTGCAATTTTTTGAATTTTATTTAAATTTTTTTTGAGTATTTTTGAGTGAAAAAGTATTGATTTTAGTCCCCAAACCCTAGTGCTAAGGCCAAGCGGGATGATTTGTTCCTATGGCTGCAAATTCAGATTTTTGACATATTTTTTGTGGATTTTCAGTTTAGAACTAATTGGGATTTGTGGATATTTTTGTTCTTGCATATTCAACCCTAAAAGGGAACATTGTAGTGGTCTGAGAGTACCGATCTAGTGCACCTGTGAGATCTTATGTGTGCAAATTTAGATGCAAGCAAATAAAAAGATTGTGTTATCAGAGGAGGAAAAGCCATGGGTGATCAAGGGTTTACTTCAGAACAAGTAAATTTTTTGCAGGATTTGATCAAGGAGAGCCAGAGTGATTTTCAACATACCTTGAGTATACAATTTGTAGCCATTTTGAAGACTACACTAGATCCAAGCAAGATCCATCACCTCAAAGGAGAATGAAGCTCGGATAGTGGTGAGAGGGTTTCTACCAACCCCCCTCACAAGTTCTTCAAGGGCACATTTTTGTAGAAAGAATCAGTTGTTGAGGATGAGCCACCGATGTGTAATCCACTTGATACACGTCAAAGTGAGTATGCAGCCCTAAGCTATGCCACTCAAGAACTTTTGACTTTCTATGAGTATTGTGAGATGAAGGATGGGTCAAAATCAAGAGTACCGAGCATGCAGGCCCATAGAGACTTACAACAAAGGTTGGTTAAGGTTTCTCTTCCTGTTTTTGATGGTATTGATAAACTTTAAATGAGATCATGGTTGCAGAAATTGGAGACCTATTTTTCACTCAACCCCATGTTTGAGGATGAAGCTCTCAAGTTTAGCACGCTTCACTTGGAGGGTATTGCTCATGAGTGGTGGTTTCATGGCATGATCACACAAGGCCATGGATCTATTTCTACTTTGGAAGAATTCATCGAGAGGGTAATGGAGGGATTTGCTAGAAAAGATACAGAGATCCATTTCCGTGAGTTGGCACAACTCAAACAAAATCATGATGTTGAGAGGTATGTTGCTGATTTTCAAAAGATTTCAGTCATGGTTCCAGATGTAAGTGAAAGAAGGTTGGTTGTTCTCTTTACTAAGGGTTTGATTGAGCCTTTGAGAGGTTTGGTAAAAGCTTTTAACCCTCTTTCTTTGCAAAATGCAATTACTAAAGCTTTGGATCTAGAGTGTTCAACTTACAGGGGCATATATGGCCAAAAGGACAGCAAGGGGCAGCCACTCATTTGCTGCCAAAAATGAGAAATATCGGGCAGCCAAGGTCTGATTTTAGTGGACAGCCAAAAGTACCAAGTGGGCAACCTAAGGTAGCACCTAGTGAGCCACCAAAGAAGCCTTTTTAGCCTTATGTTCCACCACATAAAGCGCTGCCCTATAGTAGCAACATGAAGGATTCAAGAGATGAGTTGAGGAGGAGAGGTTTGTGCTACACTTGCAATGATCCATGGACTAGAGGCTATTGTTGCGTGGGCAAAGGACAAGTCCATTACATTGAGAATTGATGATAATTTGGATTTTGATGTTGTTGATACTAATGTTGAACAAAATGAAAATGTGGTTGATGAACATGTGCATAAGGATGACAATGAAGACATGGGAAGCACCCTTGCTACTCTTTCCGGAGCACCAACATACCATCTTTGTCGGGTAAGAGGAACATTGAAGAAGCACAAGGTAACCATCTTGATTGATAGTGGGGCTACTCACAATTTCATTGGCAAGAATTTGGTGGCTAAGCTTGATTTGATTGTAGAAGATTTCAAGGGGTTCAAAGTAACAATAGCAGATGGGTTTTCTCGTCCATGCTCCAAAAGAATCACCAAACTCACCATTTCCTTGGGAGAGTATGAGGTATGTGATGATTTTTATGCAATTGACATTGGGGATATGGATCTTGTACTTGGGGTCCAATGGTTGCATTCATTGGGGGAATTTACACTCAATTATCAAAGCTCGATGCTCAAATTCAAGGTGGGTAGCAAGGAGGTAACTCTTCAAGGGGTAATTGTTGATGATAAGCACATAATTTTGGATGGACTTATACTCTACAAAGAAAGGGTCTATTTGGTTTCAGAATTTAGGGTAAAACACATGATTTTAAGGGCTGCCCATGACTCTTCATTGGTTGGACATCAAGGGTATTTCAAGACCTACAAGCTTGTAAGGGAGAGGTTCTATTGGAAGGGTTTAAAGGAGGTTCTCAAGTACATCCGAGAGTGTTTGGCATGTCAAAAAATAAAAGTGAGCATGAATTTCTAGCAAGACTCTTGCAATCCCTTCCTATGCCTTCACAAAAATGGGAAAACATCTCCATGGGTTTCATTATTGGATTACCTATAGTGCAAGGTACTGAGTTCACATCGAGTACTAGTTATCATCCACAAACCGATAGGCAAACTGAAATTGTGAATAAGTGGGTGGAAGGGTACTTGAGGAACTATGTTTCAAGACAGTAGTCAACATGGATGAAATGGTTACATATGGCTGAACATTGTTACAGCAAAACCTACCTCATGTCTATAGGTATGACTCCCTTCAAAGCACTTTATGGTTATGATGCAATTTTCTTCATGGATTTGATTATGACAGATAGTAGAGTACCGGGGTCTAAAGATTTGGTTCAACAAAGCTATGACATCATGAAAGCATTATAAGAGAGCCTACAACATGCACAAAATCAACATAAATTATGTGCAGATCAACATAGAGTTGAGAAGTCATTTGAAGTAGGTGATTGGGTCTTTTTAAGGTTTCATCCCTATAGGCAATCTTCCCTTGAACAAAGTGGTTCTGAAAAGTTAAACCACATTTTTATGGGCCTTACAAGGTAAAAAACAAAGTGGGTGAGGTGGCTTATGAGTTAGAGGTTTTGAAAAAGGGTAAGATTCACAATGTATTTCATGTTTCTTGTATTAAGAAGGCTCTTGGACAACATACTACTTCTTTAGAGTTGACCCTTTTGGATGAAAAAGGTAAACTAATTTTGATTTCATAATCCATCATTGAGGAACGCGAAAGGAAGCTAATGAACCGTAGCATCAAAGAATATTTGGTAAAATGGAAAGACTTACCAACTGAGGATGCCACATGGGAGAGTGAGGCAATTTTGGAGCATCCGGATTTGCAATTGCTTGAGGGCAAACGATTTTGGGAAGGGAGGACTGTAATGTCTCCATTTTCGGTTCACAAGTATTGAAGACCTTTAGTCTACTTTTTCCCATAGATTAAGAGATAACTTTTGGGGATTTTATTTTATTAATTGATTAAGATTGTCCGAATAGTGATTTTGATCATTTGACCATATAAGGCAATTTTAGTTAGTTAATAAAATATTATTAAAAAGTGGTTTTTACCGCTAAAGCATTTTATAAATGTGGTTTTAACCACTATTGCACTTGAGAGTTTGAATAATAATTGGAGAAAGTATTTTAATTAATTGTTTGTCCAAAAGTGATTTAATCACTCTTGTAAATTAGGTAAATCAATTAATTATTTATTAAATTATTGCCTTATAGTAATTTTAATTACTAATTCTATTTTGGAAATTAATTTAATATTATAAGTGGAAAAAAGAGTAAATGTCGGCTTGGAGAGAAAATGAAAGAAGAAAATATATTTTGAAAGGTGGTTAAGTGATTTAAAAAAAATACTTTTCCTCCAAAAGTAGTTTGCCCCACTTTGAAGACTATATATGGACACAAGGGCTTCTATTTTGGATATGCTGAAATTATATATTGAATCTTCATGCTTGAAGAATGATTGGGATGGATGCCCAATGAATGCTACTACTGTTTGAAGGATGATTTCATTCCAAAATCACATTGAAGACATTCAGCTGTTTGTTGGTTGCTGATTTGGTCAACTATTTTCTAATTTTTTGCATTTTAGATCATCATTTTTGGGCAAGATTGAGCAAATATAAGATTTGAAGGGTTTTGATCAATTTTGAGGCACTTTTAGATCATCTCCAAGTGTGGCGAACCTCCCTAGGGTGTGATGTCACACTCCCAAAGAGTGACGTCACACTCCCAAAGAGTGACATCACCCTTCTTGGGTGACTTTTGCATTTTTTGAGGGTTTATCTTGCTCAGAAAAATCTGAAATTTATGTAATTTGATCTGTGATATTTTTATGATCATTTTGGCTCAATACATTCAGTTTTGAAGGAGTCATGCAATTTTTCAGTTTTCAAAAAATCTGGTAAAAATTAATTATTTCCATGTTGAAAAATAAGTACTTTGACACATTTAGATTTGGGAGAATAATTGCAATTTTCTGAATTTTATTTGAGAAATTTCAGAGTATTTTTGAGTGAAAAAGTATTGATTTTAGTCCCCAAACATTAGCGCCAAGGCCAAGTGGGACGATTTGTTCCTAGGGCTGCAAATTCAGATTTTTGGCATATTTTTTGTGGATTTTCAGTTTAGAACTAACTGAGATTTGTGGAGATTTCTGTTCTTGCATATTCAGCCCTAAAAGGGAACATTCCAGTGCTAGTGTCAGTATGTGCCACCATATTATTTCATTGACCTTGCTTCTTATTCTCAAAGTCTCAGCGATTCCCATCACAACAAGAAGGGAAACTATTTGGCATTTTTATTTGTTCTGTCATTGGATTAGCAATTTCATCAATTTCATCTCAACTTCTATTAATTTTTCGTCAACACTTTCCCTTCATTTTTGTTTCTTGAAGCACTTCTAAGAGAGAGAGAGACCTTGCGGCACACAGAAGATTTGCATATGGAGTCTATTTTATAATTCATTCTTTAATTCTTGTTTTCATTAAGGGGGAGTGGGGGGCAGGGTTTGGGCAGATCACATTATACAGCTGGAATCAGTTGGAAAATGGCAAGAAACAACCGTACTGCTTCCTGTTTCTTGGTAAATGACCTGAAAATGGTTCTGAAAGGGGATAATTTTCCATTTCCTGAAATTGAGACTTTTCAGAGTAAATATTCAGCCATTTTTGAGGCATTTCCATTTCAGAAACTTTACCCCAGAGGAAGCAGGAAGAGGAAGGGAAAGGGTATTCCTGCTACCTAGCTTTTTTCTTTTCTAACGAGACATCATTCTTTTCCTATCTAAAATGTCAACGTTCTTCATGTGGCTGCAGAAAGAGGGGATTGTTTTCCTGTACTGGGATAAATTCTTCGTAAATATCATTTTGAATTTTATGTCATCTGTTTATTTATTTATTTGCCGTAGAAGCATAGCCATGCTTATTTTTTTGTATGGGAACAATTTTTTTTATAATGAATGCTGTTCTTCATTTCCAGCCAATTCTTTTTGGTAAAAGATTTGCCAGAAAAAGGTATTTTTCATTGGTAGTATCTATGGAGTCATGATAGACAAAGATGGCACATGGTGTGATTTGAATCGAGTCCAAAGGTTAAATATAATAGATAAGCCAGCTTATCAAGACCTTTGGAGGATGACCCCTGAAAAGATCTTTACGAGTTAAAGAAGTGCAATAGTGAGGTACAAGGCCGAGCGTGCTCCATGATTGAACAAAAGTTGGGGAGTGAGGGGGCCTTGAAGTGTGCTGGCAAAGGAGGTGCCAGTCTGTTTAGAGAGCACAATCTTCTATCAAGCATAATGTTTTGGGGTAGTTGATGCTTCAGCAAGGATTAGTGGTCAAATCAAGACTTCATAAACTAGGGAAGAAACAGTGTCATGTCCTTTGTAAATGTACCAAGGCTTTTTGGCTGAAATTAAATATTTATTCATTGCTCTCCTTTCTTGGAGAGGACATTTGCATGATTGGGGACAGTTGCAAATGGCTTTGGCATACGATTTGGTTGACTGCTATTGGATTCCTGTCGAATTTCAGTTGTAAGGCTACCTGACATGAGGATCCTAACATGCGCAGTCTAGGGGAGTTGAGAGTCTTTAGGTGGGAGTTGGCTTTGCTGGTCAAAGTTAAACTCAAGCATTTCCACAAAAAGCCTGAGTGCTTGCCTATTAAGGCACAATGCACAAATACTAGCTTTCCTACCTTCCTTAGGAAGAGACTTCCCTTGTATGCTTGTTGTTCAGTTGATGTAATTTTTTATTTCTGAAGTAATATAAGATGTAGTTCTCCCAAAAAAAAAAAAAAAAGTTACATAAAGGAACTAATTTGTTTGATGTTGTGTGTGTTAATTGTTTAGTCATCAGAGTTTGACTTAAGCTCTGCAAGGAATCTGTCTGCCAAGAACATGTGATGGTTGTAGCCACTCTTGTTTCTTTTGAAGTTTTCTATTTGGTTTTGCCAGTGTAGGGTGTTAAAACCTAACTTACATGCAATTTTAATGTGCTCTAGAAGAAAAAGGATCACATTACAGATGGTCGATAGAAGGATTTTCATTAATATCACTTGCTTAGATTGTCACTAAGAGAAAACCAAACATAGATAGGAGAAAACATTCAAAACTCAGAAAATGGAGAGAGAAATGTGTGCTGTACTTTAACCAATCATATTCAAAAGTGAAATCAGAGAATACATTTAAGTGAGAGAGATGACCAACTTATTCTAGACTAATCATTGATTACAAAGCTAATTAAAGGACCCTCCCTTATTACTACTTTTAGTACAGCATCGTGTTATGTTTTAATATTGTGCATTTATTTCTTGTATAAGTGTACTTTTATAATAGAATTACATGTGACTTCCATTTCTGACCAGGGTATATTAATTAATCTAACAGTCAACTTACCTTTTTTATTTTCTAATATATTTCTTATCCTTGTTTCTTTTGTACAGGACAATTGTTAATGGTTTCAGTTATCTGGCTACTTGTGTGTTTGCTGTAAATTCAATTGGATTGACTCTGTACTCGGGGCAGCTAGCATTGAAATTTTGGATGGACATAATTACTGGCAAATCAGATTCCAAGACTGTCGAAACTGAAAATAAAAAGGTGGAAGCCAAAGATGACAACCAGTGAGTTCTATCAGGCATTGACAATTATGTATCATACTGAAATTCTTCTTGGGCGGTTTTGCCGGTAATAGTTCGGTAGTAAGAAGTATTATCAAAAGCCTTAAAATATGCTAATGGATATATGTTTGCAACTTTGTGTACATGCATAGAAAGCTAAAATCCTGTGGAATTAAAGACACCCATTAAAATTGTCAATATTCTGATATTTGTCAGCTTGATATGGAAGGAAAGTTTGTATAATGAATGAAAAAGATGTGCTGCCATTAAATAAATGCATGATTGGTCTGTTAAAACTATTGTAACACCAGTGTTTTACACAAAATTTATATGCCCAGAAATTAGAAGAGTTGTGGGAAGTTGATGTCAACTAGACTTAGTTAAATGGGGAAGAGTTTACGTGGCCTGTGCTGTATGTACATCCAACAGTAGGCAGAGTCTCAACCTTTTTGGAGATACTACCATGGGATCTGCATTGGCCAGAGGCTTTATTTACAGCTTCAGGCAATGACCAAGTTTAGGAAGCACGTTCAACTTCTCATTATACCAAGATAAAAGTTTATCTGGTGTACCTAGTGCATTGCAGAGAATTACGTCTAGCAATTCGGTTTGAAATAAGTCAAATTAAAGTTTGATTAGATCTGTGGGGCTTCCCCCTTTTTCCAGATTGGAAGACCTTATATGACATTCTGATTTAATTTTTTTGTCTCCATTTATTTTTTTGTTTTTTGGATGTAACTAGATTGGGGATATAGGTAGACGAGAAGTATCCCCAACTTCCAAGTCAGATGATTTCCTGCTTGAGACCAGATTATTAGAAGGCCTTAAGTCCCTCTTTAGTTTGACAGTTTACTGCCACCTGCATTTTTGTGTTCTCCTTTGTTCTTTAAAATATATAGTCTTGTATGGTGTTTGCTTTGAGGATTTACTCTAAGAATCGTAGTTCTTTATTTAGGTGTAGAACTTATGGTAAAGGCATGAGAGATTTATTATTAATGTTACACAAAAAGTGAACTCAGTGGATACAAATTTTGAAAACTATATATTTCGAACCTAAAAGCAGAGGTGTGGTGATGTGGGGAGGGGTTCAGAAACACCGTGTCTATGTAAAGGTTTTAATCCATTGTTATGGAATAGTTTTTAAAATATACAAAGGGTCATTTTATCAGACTACACACTCACAAGCTTGGGGAATACTAGAATGCCCATTGCTCTACTAATCAACCTGTACATTGCAATGGAGAATCCACCCTGTCAACCATGTTTCAATTCTTAACTCTTGAGAGGCAATAAAGGAAGCTAGTGTTATACCAATTGTTGTCAACCTGGAGCTGCGCCCTGAATCGAAGACGTGCATGAAATAGTCAATCCTCTATCCGGTTGAAACAATGGGATCTTCTCACGAGGGTGGGTGCCTCAATGGTGAGAAGAACCTCTAGAGAACACTGGTTCTTGTAAGATGTATCAATGAGGATCTCTACTCTGTGCTGCAGACTACCATGGAAAAGGGAGAAGAAAACTTGAAAGGGAAATCCTACCTAATAACGGTGATACACCAAAATATTGATCCACTCTACTTGGAACCTTGAACATTGAACAAACAAGGGAAAAGGAAGACCTTCGATTTCAATTGATCACTATGCATAAGTATTTCATGAGAAGGTTCGATCCAATGACCAAAACATGAGGGAAAACGATGGAGAGAGTTTTGATACAAGACACTTAGCAGCACCTAACATCCACTTACAGTGTCAGCAAAAGACATAAATAACACTTAACATGGCCTGCATAATACGATAAGCTAGCAACTAGGTACGAATCAGAATTTGGGAAGGGAGAGAAATCTACCACATATGCAAATTGCTGAATGAATATACACTATGCCAACACTTGAAATCTGAAAGTACAGTCCTTCTATTGATTGAAGAGGTTACACAACTCACCAATGGCAAAGTTTGGTCTTGCCAAGAGAGAGATAATTTAATCAACGCTGAAAGCCAACTTATAGAAAAAATACAAGCCAAGAGGTGGTACTGAAAAAATAGAAGAGAAGTCCCACTCTTTCATTAGCCTAAGTTCAATTTGTGTTATCACAACCTTCTAGATATATCCTTTCTTGTCTTTTGTCTTGCATGAAGAACCATTTGGCATTGAAATATGGATGGTGGTCTTTAGTTTGCACTGTTCTTCAACATGCATCATGCTACGCGCACCTCCAAAAATGGAACTCCACCTAAGGTGCTGGAACGTTTGAAAATCTTCCTTTGCATGAAATCCACGAAGAAGCGTGACTTCAACAAACAGTCAACTGAAGCGTTGACCAGTCCACTATAAACAACCCTTGCTTGCATGGAATCCATGGAGACTAAAATTAGCACTCCGACTTGAACCGTTGGACGCTGAGTTGGAACATTTGGAAGTCGTCGCATGCCGTTTGAATGAATTAACCCCTCGCGTTTATTATTTTTCATGCCTTTTATGGCAGTGTTTGACTATAGGTCAACTATAGATAAAAAACAATATTCTTAATTGTTTTTTGGCATGTTCACGCGTGCCTCGGATGTGTCTAAGTTTGTTTATGGCAGTTTGCATGTTGTAGAATGCGTTCATTGGCTTTTTTGTCTATATCTTTGCCCTTGGTTTTCCCGTTGTCATTTTATTTCTTCAGATCTGTCTACTCTGCAGTGTTTCCCTGTTTGGTCCTTTGCTGTGGATTATTTTCTGCCCATGTTATGTATTTGCCTCGGGCTTTGGTTTTTTTCACTTTCCCACGGCAAATCTTTCGAAGGAATTCCTTCGGACAATCTGCCCGAAGGAATTACTTCCTTGGTCTTTGTCAATGTCTTTTGCTTGGTCTATGCTATATCATGGACTTTCCCTTTGCATGTATTTTGTCTCGGCTTATTTACACTTTACTTTCCCACGGACAAAATGTCCCGCGGGAATTGTCTTTATTTGTTCCTTAGCTTATTTGTGCTTGGACCTTGCCTTTTCAAACCCTCCGAAGGATTTCCTTCGGACAATTATTCCGCTTGAATTGTCCTTGTCACTTTTCCCGCGGCTTTGTATCCTTTGAATTTCTCTTTCATTTTCCTATGGGCTTTTTGTCTTTTTGAATTTCCGCAGACTTTTTGCTTCTCACTTTTTCGAATTAATCCTTCGGACAAAAAGTACGAAGGATATCTGTCAATTAAATTGTTTGCTCTTTTTGCCTTTGTGTATTTTTTCTATTGGGTTGCTCTTTGTAAATTCTCCAAATTCCTTTGGACAAAAAGTCCGAAGGAATTAGTCCTTTGTCTTTGTCTTGACCACCGACAGAAAGCCCTTCGGAAAAATTGCAAAGGTCTTGCCACTGACCAAGTGCCCTCCACAAGGGCTTGTGTCCTTCCAGAATGCCCTTCGGGTTTTTTTTGGAAAGGTCTTGCCATTGACTGAGTGCCCTCTGCAAGGGCTTCTGTCCTTCCTTTGTGGCTTTTCGAAAAAATTGTAGGGCACCCAGGGTTTTTGTAGGGCACCCGGGTTTTTTGTAGGGCACGCGGGTTTTTTTGTCCTGCGGACTTTTTGGAGACTGCGGACCTTGTCTTTTCAAAAATTTCGAAGTATTCCTTCGGACAAAAAGTCCGAAGGAATTCCTTTGGACTTTTGTCCGAAGATATCCTTTGTTATCTCTTTACTCTTGGCTAATTTCCCGGACTTATTTCAAAGCTCATTCCTTCGGATTTCCTGCAGAGAACTTTTTCCGAAGGATAACATATCCTTCGGATTTCTTAAGTGTTCCTTCAAAATTTTGCAATGGTCCTTTGAACTTTTCCGAAGCTATGTAAAATCAAGCCTTCTTTCTTCCCGAATGTATTCTTTCTTCCTTGGCTAGAGACGTGAACTTTCCGAATGGCAAGAGACAATCTGACCTTTGGAAGAATTGTCAACACCAACTTCATGTCACTCTCTTGGGGCGGCTTAGCCAAAATATATTTGATTATTTCCCTGTTGATGCAGATAAGTTATTTTGTTTGTTTGAATTACATTGCAATGGAGAATCCACCCTGTCAACCATGTTTATATTCTTAATGCTTGAGAGGCAATAGGGGAAGCTAGTGTTATACCAACTGCAGGTCACTTTCTTGTGGCGTCTTAGCTAAAATATATCGATTATTTTGCCTGTTGATACAATTATCTATTTTATTTTGTAAGTTTGAAGGGTTCCCAATAATAGTAGGACACCATGATATACAGAGATCAGCGACCAAGTCCAAAAATCTATTGAAAATTATGTGCTTTAAAAGTAAAGCATGCATGTTTGGATCTTTGCACCACTTGGATATACCCTGTTTCCAGCAAAGAATTAAAACTAAAATAAATACTTAAGGGAGGACCATTCCATTTCTAGACTTAAATCTGCCCTTGGTAGCGGGTAATAGTAGGCCAATATTATTTTACTTTTGGTTATGGAATAAAAACAAATGCAATCATGCAGCATATAAAATGAATTTTCTGATCTCGCAAATAAAGTACAAGGTTTTATCAAAAACTTAGCCTAACGGCAAATTATTTAAAAGAATGAAATGTGTTACAGAATATTTTAGCTTTAAGTTTATATATATTATAAAATTTTAAAGTTATTTATCCAAAACCCATATATATAACTAATTATTTGAATTTTTGTTGTTGTGTAGATGTAACCTGTGGCAAAGTTGATCAAACCATCTAAACGTATGCAATATTTTACTTTTTTGCTCTCTTTTGCCCCATTTTAATAATATTTTTTTTCTATCAGTTGAAATCGTTTGGACTCTGTTTTTATGGGCTGCATAAATAGTTGCATATTAACTGTGTTTTGGTTGAAAGAGAGAGAGGTGTCACTAGTTTGGAACCATGTCTAAAAGTGACGATAATTCTCTTAAATGGACATATTGAATCTAGGTTCATATATATATATATATTGATAATGTAAACATTAGAAGGAAAATATTTTATGTTTTTTTTCCAAATAAATTGTGCTTTGCTTGAGAAAGAGATGTATATCTTTGGAACCAAACATCTAAAGTGACGATAGTTTCCATAAATGAACATATCAAATCTATTTTCATAATTATTATTTTTAAGCATCATAAACAATACAAGGAAATCACTCATAGAGTTATAGAGGATATTTCCATTGGGAAGAACCACACATCTAAAGTGACGATAGATCCCCTAAATGGACATGAAATCTATTTTCATAATGATTGTTTTTAAGCATCACAAACAATATAAGAAAACCGCTCCAAGAGTTATAGAGGACACTCTCACTATACTTTGTCAATTTTTGTAAGAACAAGTTTGTAGAAATATATGTCGTCGACCTTAAAGTTAAACAACCAAAGCACTCAATATATGCTATTAACTCTCCTTTGAGGTGATTACTAAGATCATTTTGTAGCCATGGGTGATCACGCAAAAAAATGCACATGCCTTATCCTCATGGTGTGACATTGTTATGTCTTCACATATTTAATGTTGTTATATGCCTTTGTATTTTAAATTGCATCTCTATGTTTAGAAATGCCATTGTAGTTTATGTTGATCAACATGTAAAACACTATCCCATGATGAAAATATTCAATTTGTCTCTCATTGTCAACTCAAGACATGGTCAATATTGTGTTGATCTTTGTGCGATATTGTCCATCTAACATTTTTGCTATGATTTTCCTTCTAATTGTTATAAGCAAATACCATTTAATCTTTTATAAGTTACCTTTTAGGTGCTTCAATTTTGTTAACATGTACTTCATCAATACCAAGAACTCATTGATGCTAAGAACTCTTGACCCTTATTAACACGTGTAAGGCAAACTATAAGAATGGCTAAGGATGAGGATGTGTCTCATGACGTGAGTGTGAGACACAGTCATTCTAGGCATCTTACAATGCTTTGAAGAATCAATGTGTGTTGGAAGAAGGATGATATGCAAGTTAAGAGGAAATGACGATGTACAATGCATGGGCTAGAAGAACACATATTGTGTGGAAGCAAACATAGGTTGAAAGAAACAAAAAAAGGATGAAGAAATGACATATTCAATAGGTGGCAAGTATCAAGGTAAAAATCATGTGAATGATCTAAGATCAATCCGAGTGGATAAACATATGCTGAGGAATATGCGTAGGTGGATTTACAGTTGGCATAACTAGAAAGGTGGAGCTGATTCAACACTAAATGGTAGGGGTTGATGGGGTCTTGAAAACCTACAAAAACATCCCTCAACCTCTTATTTGATGCATTGAGACAGTTGGATGTGTTGGAAATTTTGTAGATAGTGCAACATGAAGAGAATTTGGCGAGCAAGCTTGGGGTTTTGAGAATGGATTGAACCTTGAAAGGCAATTGTATATGTTGTACATGTTTTATGACATGAATGTTTAAGAGTTGTATATTCATGGAGGTTCTATACATGGTGATGTCTATTGTATGCTAATGATAAATGAGAACGGAAGGATTTTTTCATATATGTATTGATGTCTTGTAGTTAATGTTCTTTGGGATAATGTTAGGGTTTATATAAGTTGTTTTTGTGTATGTTATATTTTCATATCTTCTTATATCAAATGGGGTCCTCAATGTTTTCTTGTTGTAAATTGGGTGAATGCCTAAGTCTCTTGGCTTAGATAATATGTTGGTGTTGAAATATTTTGTATTTGTTGTGTTTGTGCAAGACTAGAGGAAAGATGATTAAAATAACACACACTTTGGTTCCATTGTTAGGACCTTGTTTGTAAGGAATCTAGACATTGGTAGAGCATGTGTGAAGAATTTTTGTTGATGAAAACCAAATTTTCTCTTGAAACCAAAGCAATCACAGGATTAACTTGGCACTACGCAAGGGATAGGCATGGGTGAGTTGGAGACGTGAATGACTTAACATAGGAAAAGACAAAATTGATAACTCTGTGGACATGGAAGAGATGCTGCTAAGTATGGCTCCTGTGTGTGAGGGGGACCTAAGTCATTTGGATGCTGTGAGTACTTGTTAGAGTAGAAAGGACACATGATTAGTTGACATGAAGAAGATAGGCACCCTAATGAGGAAGAAGTGATGCTGAATGAGGAATCCTTGTGAGGATTAGTCAACTTGAAGAAATGGATGTGAAGCCATGAGGTGGTGGATGGAGATGCCCAAGTATGGGAGATATTAGATCGAACTTTTTTTTGAAGCCAATGCTTGTGTATTTTTTGTTAGAAAGAAGATTTCAAGTTACAAAAATTTGGCGAATCATATGAAGAATTGTGGAGTAGAAGATTCCACACACTAGTAATTTGTAAGTGTTGTGAAAACAATACCTGAAGTAAGTCAAGTACAAGCATACCAACAAGAGGGTCTATGATGTAGGGTTCGCTAGTTGGATGAATTTTTCCTTGAGGAAATTTGATAGTTGTAATGTAAGAAAGCGTGGAACAAACAATTGTTGGTTGTGGAAGTATAACTTCTAGAAATGGTTGTAGGTACATCAACCTACACAACAATGGATGATCTACCATGAGATGTTGATGAAGCTGTCAAAATTATGTAGGATAGAGGATGCAACTGATCACATCCACAAATATGAGATACCATGGTATGTGAAGGGAGTGATTGTGCCTAAGAGGAAGTCAAGTCAATTGCCACAACATTGTTGGATCATCTGCATACATGCTATCACAAGTTTGATCCAAATCAAAATGTGGTGGACTTTGATTAGCTAAAGGATTCGTTTTTTAGAGAGATATATTCTTGAGTTAGAGTATTAGAGCATTTCTATGCTAAAGGAGATCAAGCAGGGTGCGACAAAGAATGTGTGTGCATATGATGTATGATTTAAGACTTCACTATCTAATTTGTCTTATGTGATCCATCCATTGCAACATGCATAGTGGTTTTTGGGAGGTCTGTTGCTTGCATTTCATAGACAATCAGCTACGAAGTCATTTGCGAATGCACATGAAACATTGGATGATGCATTTAAAATGAAAGTTGCGGTAAACGTTGACATGAGAGTGAGCCTGTTCTTAAAGGCTTAAATTTCTATTATATCAACTCAAATTTAGAGTTCGTTTGCAAATAAAACATAAGAGTCACATAGAGGACTGTGGTGCATAGGTTGTTAGACTGAAGGACACCCCAAAGATAATTGTGCACACATAAAGATGCAAGTTGTTTCGGTATGCTGTGAAGTGTGCCAAGAGAGACACAGAGTTGTGTGCTAGCCTAAAAGTACAAGCAAGTGAAGGCATTTTGGTGAAAGATGTGCGACACACACATGCATGACATAGTAAATTTTCGAGTCATTGATGAAATACATGGTGCACAATGAAGAGGGTTCAATTAAAATCAACATAACAATTTTGCACAATCTCAACAACCTCAGGAAGGGAGAGGTTATGGTGGAAGGTCTTGTGGATGACAAGGTGGTGGGAGGGGTGGAGTTAGGTTCCAAGGATATTGTTTAAAGTTTGGAGCTATAGATCAATGTTAGAGGGAACGTACAAAGTTCCTAAGTCCTACTCATTGTGGGCAAGGGCACAAGATTGAAGAGTGTGAAAGAGGATGCATAAAAAGGAGGTGCATGCCCAAAGGTGAATATTACTATAAAAGGTGGAGTGGATGCTCAGGCCATGAGAGCATTGGTTCCACAAAAAAAGCTACCGTGCAAGTTGGGAGTAGTTTAATGGACTACTCATATGCACTTGTTGATAAGCAGTTGTTGGCTAGGGCAACAAAGGTAGTGTAAAATGTCCAAGGAGAGCTACACACACCCAAGGAGATAACCACTAAAATAGGAGAAAGCTAACAATAAAAGAGTCCTAAGATAAGGAGACAACGAAGATATTGTCCATGTTGAAAACACAGGGCAAGCTATCATTATTAAGGACCTGACTGATAAGTAGTATAGGGGACACACATTGAATGTGGGCTAAGATGATCACTATAATGATCCTCGTTCTATCTATAGACTAGGATATAAACAAGAGATCCAACTAGAGTCTACGCACATGTAAAGACAACAACATTAATTGGGGTGGCCTTAGATTTAGTAGACGGTAATCCACACTAAATATCAAGGTATAGGGATCCAAAGCCTATGCCTAATATATGGGATATGACATTCCCAAGATAGAATCAAAAGATGTATAACAATGGTTGCAATAAAGGGGTGTCAAGGATATGACATGAAATCACATGCAAGGAATTGACAAATTGGGTTAATCTAGAGCCACAATGATAAGTTCAACTAAATAAAAAATAAATGGCACAAGGGTTGGTTGTAATGTAGTCTAGGGAAATGCGACCTAAATTAGGTCCTAAACGAAGCAAGCCTAAACACCCTATACTATGCCAACATGTTTGGCATAAAGAGAACCTAGGCAAGGAGAACAAGATGCATGCTACTCTAAAAATAAGTAGAACATACCTATATACTAAGTAAATAAAAGGAAAGAGAATAGGAATAGAGACACTTACCTTGGGTTGACTTGTTAACACATCAATCTCCCCCTGGTTCTAGTGGCACTTTGTAAGTGTTATTGTAGGATGAAGACTTCAAATGACAAGGAAAAAGACATGAATGTCCTTAGTTGGGGATTCCAAAGACTTAGTAACACCTCCTTGGTTCAACTTTTCCTTTTGAGCTTCAAAGACCTTAAACAAGCCCTGTCCTCCACAACAATAAGCTTATCTTCTAATTCTTCTTTTTCTTACTTAAGAGTAGGGATGCAAGTGGAGACAAAGCAGATGTGTTGTACATGTTGAAACTAATTATTATGACCCCTATATATATGGATCCAAACACAAAAATCAACTATTATTCAAAGCTAATAGTATCGATCTAGATTGATACAATATAACAATATCGACTGACGCAACACTATATTGCCAGTCATGATACAATACAAAAGATATAGATAGACTCAAAATTGTATTGGTCGAGCTGATACATTACATAGATAAACAAGGAAGAACTAAACTATATCGGCTAAGACAATGAAATAGGAAATATAGGGTGGTTGCATAGCTGGATAAATGGAGATTGAGAAGGAAAAAACAAAGAGACTTAGAGGAGGCTAGAGAATCCTGAATTAACTAGTAGATATAAATGTAGACACTAAAATATGGTATTAGACAATGTCAGTTTTGACCTACATTCACCTTATATGACTTGTGCGTACATATATGGATATTACATGCTCTTTATGGGTTGTACCTTCCCGATTTGCTATCAATCACCTACAAGAATTTCCTAGTCCGTGTTTAACCTATTCATTATCATATTCAAACTCTTTCTAGATAATCGAATCGGCATTCATCTTTCAGACAAGTTTGGTAGATTCAAATGCTTGTAGAAGTTTGTAGGTGTTTAACCTTGATGGACTTGTCACTATGCCAAGCAACAATAATTTTTTAAATTCAACTCATCTTTAGGGGCCAACACGCATGTTTTGCATGTCAGTGGCACGAGAAAATATCCAAAGAGTCCCATATAAATACACAATACGTCTAAACCTATTGTATCATCTAGCATTGTCAAGCAATCATATTCTAACACTTACACATTCAAATGTGGTGCCCTAAACTTCCCAATTCAACAATCAATCATAAGGAGTAGGTTCTAGCCAAAGTTTGAAGAACCCAAGTCACGCCAAAGTTCCTATTTTCCAAGTGTTGAAAGCTAAATTACATGTTCTATTTATTAAAAGAGCATCATTGCACACATACACCTAACATGCATTGTGGAGTGATCGAGGTCATCTCAACCTATCATTATTTTTTATTTGTAGGCCTAAACCTAGTGTTGAAAGTGGATTTAAGGTTTCAAAGAAGAGACATATTTCTAGATTTACGCATACAAAGAGTACTTGATATCATACATGCAAATATATTTCAAGTAGGTATAATGCCTTGTACCAAAATAGTGAGGCAAAAAATTCATAGGGCAAAATAAAAAATTTAAAATGTTTGTGCTAGATTTTAGTGTTCAGAAACTAACAATTTCGTCTAGGCACATCCAGACACCTAGTATCTAAATCCATTAGGTTATAGCAAGTACAATTGTTTAATCACATTATTCATTTTACATCCAGATTCATGTATTGTCTCTATACTTCATATAATTTGAATAGTTTAAAGTTTTATACTTGTTTAGGTTCATGCAATAAAAATAAAGTAAAACATATTGGTAAATCCACATTTTGTCTAGAACATAGAAAAACCATAGGTTTCCCTTAAGGTTTCATTCTTTATTCTAAGGTTTCATATTTTTGTATTTAAACCTGATTTTCATACCTAATTTCTGTTTTTACCCTCATACATGTTTCGTTTTTCGTAGCATGCCCATTCACGAAACCCTAATGAACTATGATAACCCTAATAGTAGGAGTGGGATTGATTCTTGTGTTTCTATCCATCTTATGGTTTGGTATAAGATGAAGTGCTAGGTTAAGTGAGATAGTGTTGACCCCTAAATTTTGTACAAGTGTTGTTCCATTTTTGGTACGCAGTACAAAAGGACCATTGTCCATTTTGACACAAGTACCGACACAACACAGAAGGACCATGGCGTGGGAGGACCATGGCACGTAGCTGATAGGCACAAAAGGTGATGGGTGCGGAAGGACAATGGCACAGGAGACCCAACGTGAGAGGACCCAGTCAAGGAAGAACATGTCATGAGGCCCCCGAGAACAAAGGACTCAGATCAAGAATCAGAAGACTAGGGAAGTGCGAGGGAAGTGGAGCACAAGGGACACGGGAGCAGTTAGAAGAGCAACTCAAAACATAATACTTAGCTGTCAAAACATAACATAGAACAAACATCTAGGGGTGCAAAGCCCTGATTCTATAGGAACAACTAGTTGTAAGAGCCATGACTCTGCCTGTTGGGAGTCCATGTGCCATTTGTCCATGATAATTAGAATCTTGACACTTGGTCAGGGCAAAACAAGTATAAAACACTTGTTATAGTCATTTACGGGTGTGGACCTTTGGAGAATAGATACAACATTCTGTCTTGTAATTGTTAAGCAATCAATGAATAGTTAGCATTTGCCATATCATGTAATGATTCGTGAACATTCTAAGTGCTGAATAATGAATATGTTTTATTTCTAAGTCATGGGTATCTTTTCCTTTTATTGCTACTATTGAATAGTAATGGTGTTCCTAGTTATCCTAGTAGTTAAGTTTGGGACAATAAGGATAAAAATGGTATATTTATGGTATTGAATAACTTAAGATTTGTGTTACGAGAGATGAACAAACATATAACATTATGCTTCAAAGCCTTCGGGAACCGGTCTTTCGATGTGTGCTTCGGGTGAGCACGCGAGACTTACCTCTCATGTGATAGGGCCAACGCAGTACCTTGTTGGGGAGAAACTTCAACGCTGTAGTAGAACTAACTAAATAAACCGAACATTTTGGTTTCGTTGTCGAGACACGAAACAATTGGAGCATAATTATGAGAAATGTTTGAGCGCATTACGTTGGAGAATGTTGAACACAACTATCTACAGAGAGGGGGGTGAATCAGTAGATCAACTAAAATTAGTTGATTTAAAATTTTTAGAGGAAATATCAATTCATATGCATATTAAAGAACACATGTATAGATCACACACACACACAAAAACACATTACACCAGATTTATACGTGGAAAACCCAAAGGAAAAAACCATGATGAAAATAGCTGCTAGAATCTATTGTTTTAATCCAGCCTCATAGTTAAATCACCTCACTAGCAAAACCACATTAGTTACATTCAAAGACACCTATCTTTAGGAGATGCCAATCCCCTAATTGAGCACCAACTTAGTTTTTCTGAAGGCACCAACCAATTAGAATTATGGAGCTACAAATCCAGTATACAAGACAGATTCATGAAAGAATACAGTTCTATTTCTTTATTACAAGTCTGGTATGTAACTGCTCAATCTCTACACATTCTTTGTATGCTCTTTCTTCCTCTCTGCTCAATCTCTGCACATTCTCTGTGTGCCTTTTCTTCTTCTCTACCTCACTCTCTATCCCACTGACTTTTACTTTGTCTACAGTCATCCCGAGTTGACACCCTTTGAGTTTGCTCTGATAGCACCTTTTTCAGTTGCGACAACTGCAGCATCAAAAAGCCCATTACAATGTTCAAGATGTCGTATATGTATAGACAATGAGTCTAGGGTTCCACATCTTTAGTTACGTTCACACTTCAACACCCCTTTTCAGGTTCTCATTCAATGCTACTTTGACATATACGTTTTCCCGGGTCTCGGTTCATGCAACACACTGCAATGGTTAGGTCTCTTTTCTATGTTTGGCAACTACTGGATTTAGGTCATTAGTACGCCATTTCCTTAATCGATGATTGATCGGTTGGATTGATCAATCTTGGGCTCCGTGTAGACATTTCGAGCTAACCATTTGTTTGGTCATATCTTTAAACCAGGATTATTCATCTTGTCTTTGGCACCAATCATTGTCTATCTTGAACTGTTAGATGTATGCACTATTTCTACTTTTGAAACATAACCGTCGATCTCTCTTGCATTAACCATCGATCTCTTTCTCGCATCTTGATATCTCCTATATGATTGGTTCGCTTTTGCTCCTTTCGATTGTTTTAGACATGCTCGATCTTTATCTTTGTCTATATGCCTTTCAAGAGTTTGTCATGGAACCCTTTTGGCTTTTTCGAACTGGCCTTGTGTCCTCCGCAATTGCCTTCAGCACTTTCAAGTGACCTTTCTCTTCAATCAAACTACCCTTCGGGATTTTGTAAACTATCTTTCGGAACTTTGCAAATGTCCTTTCTTCATTCGAACTATCCTTCAGACAAATTGTTGTGGGCTTTTTGTCAAGGGCTCTTTGGGACAATTTTCATGGGTTTTTTGTCAATGTGCCTTTCGGGACAATTTCCCTGGTACAAAATGTCTAAGTGCTCTTTGGGACAATTTCCCCGACAAAATGTCTAAGTGCCCTTCGTTTCTTCACTCATATCTTTCATAACTTCTTGGTAGGACACATACCCTTCGAAACTTTTGCAACGATCCACATACCCTTCAGGTCTTCTGAAATGACCCCTTCGGAAGTTTTGAATGGTCCACTTACCTTTTGGCATTTTGAAAAGATCCCTTCAGAACATTCGAATGGTCCACTTACCCTTCGACCTTTTGAAAAGATCCCTTCGGAACATTTGAACAGACTTGCCCTTCGGACTTTTTGGAAAGATCCATTCGGAACTTTTCAACAGTCCACTTGCCCTTTGGACTTTCTGAAAAGATCCCTTCAGAACTTTTAAATGGTTCACTTGCCCTTCGTACTTTTTGCAAATTGCCCTTCGAAATTTTTGTTCGGGACAATTTTTCCGAAAGAATTCTCCGAGACACTTTCTCCGAAAGAATTCCCTTATTTGCTGTGGGCTTTTTGTCTGAGAGAATTGTTTTTACCAATATTTCTGAAAGAATTCCCTCAACAAATATAAAGGTGAAAAATCGACTAAGTATGGAAACAACCTTATGCATTTGTAACATTTGCTCTATGCATCCTTATGACATAGAGCTTAGACCACACAAAATAGACACAAACTTGATTACCATAGTGTGATCATGTCCTTCAGACGCAGCCATATGTGCAAGTGTTGATAACATCATCCTATGTGGTTAGCCATATCTTGTCAAGATAACTATTTGAGCAGAGGCATTCAAAGTACACACACAAGTCTATTCAACTCAACACCTTTGTCATTAATGCATGATAGTACATGTTGCCTCTGACATCAATAACAATTCTTGAAACCTCAATGACTATGTCCAAAAATCTCCTCCTTTGTCATTGATGGGAACTCATCATCAAAATGACTGAACTCCTTCATCTTCATTCTACTTTTTCCCCCTTTGACATGAATGACAAAGAGTATTTGCCATAATATGTCAACAATCTGCTCCTTTCCTAACATCTTGGTTGTTCTGATCCTTGGACCTGACAGGTTAGAACACTTTTGTGAGGAACTCCCCCTTACGCAATGGTACATTAGCTCTCTTGGCTCCGTGATTCTCCAAATGATCATTTATATAGCATTGGTCTAAAAGACCAATCAATGATCGACATATCTCTATATAGATAGGCATAATGATCTAGAGCCAACACACCTTTGTCACCTCTTTTGTTATCACATAACAAAGGGGCTGTAGCTTTCTCACCAGACTGCCTTTTCTCTTAATCCAAGAGTTAATAATGTGCCTTCAATACTCCCCCTTGATTTATGCCCTATCACTAGAAGCTACTGATGTGGTGTGGGAGCCACTACTCCCAACGTCTCTCATAGATACTCAAATTGCTCCTTGGGAAGAGGCTTGATAAATATATCTGCAATTTGGTCCTTTGTTGGCACATACTCAATTTTGACCTCTTGATCTGCAACTTTTTCTTTCAGAAAATGATATTTGATGGATATATGCTTGGTTCTGGTATGCATCACTGGATTCTTAGATATGTTTATGGCACTTGAGTTATCACAAAAGATAGAAATAGGTTCTTGGCATTCTAACTTGATGTCTCTAAGAGTTTGCTTCATCCACAAGACTTGGGTGCAACATGTTGTTGCTACTACATACTCTGATTCTGCTGTAGAAAGCGTAACCGACTCTTACTTTTTGCTCAACCATGACACAAGTCTATTTTCAAGGAAGAATGCACCACCACTAGTGCTTCCCCTGTCATCCACACTTCCTACCCAATCATCATCTGCATATGCAATCAAAGTGAGATCTTCACTTGTAGAGTACCACAAACTATAGTCAATTGTGCTCTTGATGTATCTGAAGATTCTTTTCACATCATTGACATGTGATTCTTTGGGAGCTACTTGAAATCTTGCAACTAGGCATACAACTTGCATGATGTCTGGTCTTGATGCAGTTAGGTACAATAGGTTGCCTATCATTGATCTATACATAGTATTATTCACATCAGGGGACTCATCTTCTTTGCTCAACTTGCATCCAGTTATCATGGGAGTACTAACCGATTTGTTGTCTTCCATTCTGAATTTTTTGAGCATCTCCTTTGCATAATTGGTTTGAGATATGAATATCCCTTTATTGGTTTGTGCAATTTGTAGACCAAGAAAGAAAGAAAGTTCTCCTAGCATAGACATTTCAAATTCAGTTTGCATTTGTGTGGCAAATTATTTGCACATATTATTATTGCCACCTTCAAAGATGGTAGCATCTACATAGACAACAATAATCAACATATGCTCACCTTCTGATTTAAAGTACAAATTGTTGTCTGCACATCCTTTGTTGAAACCTTGTTGCAGGTATTGAGCCAATCTTGAATACCATGCTTTAGGTCCCTGTTTTAGGCCACACAATGCCTTCTTTAGTCTGCACACATAATCTTCTTCATCCACTAGCTGAAAACCTTCTGGTTGTTCAATGTAGACTTCCTCTTCTAAGTTTCCATTCAAGAAGGCTAAATTTACATCCATTTGATATACTTTGAACTTCTTATGAACATAAAATGCCAAAAACATTCTTATGGCTTCTAGTCTTGCCATTGGAGCAAATGTCTCTTCAAAGTCTATGCCTTCTACTTGTGCAGATCCTTTGCACACCAATCTTTCTTTGTTTCTTATGGCAACTCCATCTTCATTGAATTTGTTTCTGTAAACCCATTTTGTTCCTATCACATTCTTGTTTGAAAGTCTAGGAACTAATTCCCATGTTTTGTTCTTTTTTATTTGACTCAGTTCTTCTTCCATGGCTTTTAACCAATTTTCATCTTTGTTGGCTTCAATGAAGGTGTTAGGCCCAATTTCTAAAAATAAAGCAAAACTTACTTGCTCCTTGCTCATTCCAGCTCTTCTCCTAGTCTGAACTCCATTTTTGTTGCCAATTATCTGCTCCTTGGGATGATCCTTTTGAACAAACTTGGAGGTGCCTTTACGGTGTTTTTTTCCTCCTCTTCACTATCTTCTTCATTTTCTGCTTCTTTTAATTCTGATCTCATTAGGCTCAACTTTTTTAAATCCTTCTTCGACCTTGACATTGATGCTTTTAACTATTTTACGCAGCATCTTATTGTAACATACATAGGCTTTACTTTGAGTAGAGTAACCAAGAAAAAATCCCTCATCACATCTTGACTCAAGGCTGCCTAGTTTGTCCTCCTTTCTTTCGATGTAGGATTTGCTTCCAAACACTTTGAAGTACTTCACTGATGCAGGTTTTCCATACCACAGTTCATATGACATTTTATCACTTTTCATCTTCATTTGAACTCTGTTCAGGATGTATACTGTTGTTTGGATTGCTTCTCTCCAATATCCATCAGATAGTTTGGCCTCTTTCAATATTGTTCTGGCCATCTCCTTAACAATTATATTCTTTCTCTCAACAACTCCATTTTGCTGTGGAGTTCTTGCAGCAGAGTAGTGCCTTTTAATCCCATGTTTCTCACAATATTCTCCACCCTTATCAGATCTCAAACATTTGATCTTTTTTTCCATTTCATTTTCAACCATGGTTGTAAAGATCTTAAATCTCTCAAAAGCTTGAGATTTGTCCCTAAAAAAGGTTATCCATGTCATTCTTGAGTAATCATCTACAAATAACATGAAGTAATGAACTCCTTTTGATCCTTTGTCTTGGTACACAAATTAGTATGGATTAATTGTAGAGGATTTGTAGTCGCATATTCTTTTGTTTGAAACTTGACCCTTGTTTGCTTGCCTAATTGACATTCTCTACATGTAGTATCTGTGGGTTTGGTTATTTTGGACATATGTCTTACACACTTATTCGAACTTACTTTGACTAGATTATCAAAATTGACATGTCCCATTCTCCTATGCCACAACCAACTTTCATCAACCTTTCCTATGAGACAACTATTATTGTTTACCTCAACAAGATTGTAGATATTGTTCTCGATCTTTTTCCTTTCTACAATTTTTTTGCCAGATCTCTTTAGCTTGCAGTCTTCAGCATCAAATGACCTTATATCTATTGTTACACATTTGGCTGACACTTACTAGATTATGCTTCAGTCTTTAAACACAAAGAACATCATGTGTAAGAAGCTTACTATCAATGTGCAAGGTTCCTTTACCTTTGATTTTTACTGCTGTGTTGTCTCCCAAGTTGACAGTGTCGTTGGAGCGATCAAGGATTAATTTTTCACTTTCCACATTTTCTCGGGTCTCTCATATGTCCTTTTCTTTTCTTTATCAGTGACTTGTGAACCTTTGTTCTTATTAAGAGACTTGACTTTATTTACATTGTATCCTTTTGACGTTGCAAAGTTGGTCCTACAATGCTTAGCTATGTGACCGAAATTATTGCAATTGTAGCACATTAAACTTTAATATAGCAGAGGAGCAAATGAGTTTCTACTTACAAAATTAATTATTCTAATAGGAACAACTTTACATTCAATGGCCCTGTGACCAAACTGATTACATCTATAACAATTAACCGTAAAAAGATGAATAATATCTGGTCATAAAGGTTTTTGGTGTAGTATAATTAACTTTCATACTTCTTTGTTTCTTCAAGTCTATTACTTGAGTATATCCTTGTGCACCTTTGATTTTAGACCTTTTCCAAAAGTTTATTCTTCTCACTTTATCTTTGTTTGGATCATTCACAATGTCCTTGCTGAGCTTCTCTTTCTTTGCTTCTGCTCCTCTTATTTTGAAATTATCATATAGGTTGGTCGACGTACTAGTTGATAAGCCATTTCCTTTCTCATATCCAAGCCCAGATTTTTCATTCGAAGGCTTCTGACCGCTGATTAGTTCATTAAGAATGTCTAATCCTTTTGTCAACTTTAGACTTTTGTCTATTTGACTTTTTGCCTTCTCAAGTTCTTTCCTCAAAGCTACTATTTCTCCCTCAAGCTTCATGCATTCTTTGGATTTTGTCTGTAGTTCCATCTTAACTACTATTTTTTTAGCCTCCTCAAGTTGAGTTTTTAGAGTCACTATCATTTGATTGGATTTGTCAATTTCCTTCTGCCCAAGCTTTTTTTGTTTTGAGTTCTCTTTTCTTATTTCTCAATCTCTTCTAGAGCACAAACTAGCTCACCTTCTAGATCAACTTCACCTTTCTCTTCTTCATCCCAATCTTCATCTTCGTCCTGTTCTTGATTTATGGGAGTGGATTCTTCTGCCATGAACAAGAATTATTTTCCTTTTTCTACAAAAGCACAGTCATGATCATCATTTGAACTATCACTATCACTACCCTTCATTGAGTCACTGTCTTCGTTTGTATATAAACCTTTCTTGCTCTTGAAGTTCTTCCTTTTGGCATAGTGAGGTTTCACCTTTTTGCTGCTCTCTATTTGCTCAAAATTGTCCTTTTTATTATAAAGACATTTGGAAACAAAGTGTCCTACCTTTCCACAATTAAAGCATTTGAACGGTAGCTTACCTTTGTATTTTCTTGATCCTCTCTTTAATTTTTTGACAAAGTTAGCTTATTTTCCATCAGTCTCCTCAGATTCAGACGTGGATATTTCTTCTTTTGCCTGTTTTGTTACTTTGAATGCAGCTTCTCTTTTAAACATGTTAGTTTGTCCCATTCTCATCTCATATGCTGTAAACGTTCCATGTAGCTTGTCCACTGTGAGCTTGTCCAAATCTCTTGCTTCTTCAATTGCATAGATTTTGGAGTCATATCTTGATGGTAGGGATCTCAAAACCTTCTTGACAATAGTTGACTCTTCTATTATTTCTCCAAGTCCTCTGATAACATTCGCTATCTCATCTACTCTGAGGAGGTAGTCGGCAATCTTCTCCTCTTCAATCATCTTAAGACTCTCAAACTGCCTTTTGTATGTTTGTAAGTTGGCTTGCTTCACCTTGTCATCTCCTTCATAGATGTTTTTTAACTTGTTCCAGATGTATTTTGCTCTCTGACAGTGCATAACTTTGACAAATTCTGAGTTTGACAGTCCCCAAAGAATAACATTCTTTGCCTTGATGTTGTTTTCATATGCCTTCTTGGTAGCCTGATCAGTAGGAGTTACAATAGGAGCTTTATATTCATTTACTACAGACATCCATACATCAAATCCTAATGAGGAAAAATAAGCTTCCATCCTTATGCTCTAAAAAACATAGTTAGATCCATCAAAGAGAGGTGCTTTGTTTGATGAGGATCTTTATTGACTAGCCTTTGTGTTCACTAACCAAGATCTACCTGCACTGATTAAGCTTCTTCCTAAGGAACCCTAGGCTCTGATACCAATTGTTGAACACAACTATCTACTGAGAGGGGGGGGTGAATCAGTAGATTAGTTAAAACTAGTTGATTTAAACTTTCTAGAGGAGACATCAATTCATATGCATATTAAAGAACATATGCAGAGATCACACACACAAAAGCACATTTCACCAAATGTATACGTGAAAAACTCAAAGAGAAAAACTATGATGAGAATAACTACGAGAATCTACTGTTCTAGTCCAGCCTTACAATTAAATCACCTCACTGGCAAAACCACACTGGTACATTTAAGGACACCTATCCTTAGGAGACACTAATCCCCTAATTGAGCACCAACTTAGTTTTTCTGAAGGCACCAACCAATCATAACTATGGAGCTACAACTCCAGTATACAAGACAGATTCATGAAAGAATCTAGTTTTATTTTTATGTTACAAGTCTGGTCTGTAACTACTCAATCTCTGCACATTCTCTGTATGCTCTTTGTTCCTCTCTGCTCAATCTTTGCACATTCTCTGTGTGCCTTTTCTTCTTCTCTGCCTCACTCTCTATCCCACTAAATTTTACTCTATGTCTGCATTCATCCCGAGTTGACACCCTTCGAGTTTGCTCTGATAGCACCTTTTTCAATTACGACAACTGCAGCGGCAAAAAGCCCATTACAATGTTCAAGATGTCGTATATGTATAGACAATGAGTCTAGGGTTCCACATCTTCAATTGCATTCACACTTCAACACCCCTTTTCTGGTTCTCATTCATTGCTACTTTGACATTTATGCTTTCCCATGTCTCGGTTCATGCAACACACTGCAATGGTTAGGTCTCGTTTCTATGTTTGGCAACTACTGGATTCAGGTCATTACTACGTCGTTTCCTTAATTGATGATTGATCAATTGGATCGATCAATCTCAGGGTCCATGTAGACATTTCGAGCTAACCATTTTTCTGGTCATGTCTTTAAACGAGGATTATTCATCTTGTCTTTGGCACCATCACTGTTTATCTTGAACTGTCAGATGTATGCACTATTTCTACTTTTGAAATAGAATCGTTGATCAGTCTTGCATTAACCGTCGAGCTCTTTCTCGCATCTCGATATCTCCTATATGATTGGTTCGCTTTCACTCCTTTCGATTGTTTTAGACATGCTCGATCTTTTTCTTTATCTATATGTCTTTCAGAAGTTTGTCATGGAACCCTTTCGGCTTTTTCGAACTGGCCTTGTGTCCTCAATTGTCCTTCGGCACTTTCAAGTGACCTTTCTCTTCAATCGAACTACCCTTCAGGATTTTGTAAATTGTCTTTCGAAACTTTGCAAATGTCCTTCGAAAACTCTGTAAATGTCCTTTCTTCATTCGAACTATCCTTCGGATAAATTGTTGCGTTTTTTTTTGTCACAAGCTCTTTGAGACAATTTCCATGGGCATTTTGTCAACGTGCCTTTTTGGCCAATTTCCCCGACAAAATGTCTAAGTGCTCTTCGGGACAATTTCCCTGACAAAATGTGTAAGTGCCCTTCGTTTTTTCGCTCATATCTTTCGGAACTTCTTGGTAGGACACATACCCTTCGAAACTTTTGCAACAGTCCACATATCCTTCGGGTTTTTTGAAATGATCCCTTCGGAAATTTTGAACGGTACACTTACCCTTTGGCATTTTGAAAAGATCCCTTCAGAACATTCGAACAGTCCACTTACCCTTTGGACTTTCTGAAAAGATCCCTTCAGAACATTTGAATGGTCCACTTTCCCTTTGGACTTTCTAAAAAGATCCCTTCAGAACTTTTGAATGGTTCATTTGCCATTCGGACTTTTTGCAAAGTGCCCTTCAAAATTTTTGTTCGGAACAATTTTTTTGAAAGAATTCTCCAAGACACTTTCTCCGAAAGAATTCCCTTATTTGCTGCGGGCTTTTTGTATGAGAGAATTGTCTTTACCAATATTTTTGAAAGAATTCCCTCAACAAATACAAAGGTGCAAAATCAACTAAGTATGGAAACAACCTTATGCATTTGTAACATTTGCTCTATGCATCCTTATGACATAGAACTTAGACCACAAAGAATAGACACAAACTTGATTACCATAGTGTGATCATGTCCTTCAGATGCTGCCATATGTGCAAGTGTTGATAACATCATCCTATGTGCATAGCCATATCTTGTCTAGATAACCATGTAAGCAGAGGCATTCAAAGTACATGCACAAGTCTGTTTAACTCAACACTTTTGTCATTAATGCATGATAGTACATGTTGCCTTTGACATCAATGACAATTCTTCAGACCTCAATGACCATGTCCAACAAAGAATATTGAATAATGGGTTACTAGTGTCGAAGACAACTTTGCAGTTCCATATCTTGAACCAGGAGTTTCTACACGACACTGGGTAGAGCAGAACCTCTACAACTCTTTGAATGAGACTTTCTTTTTCAAGGTTCCAGTTCTCTTGCATTCTTGGATCTTAGCATATGCTTAGGGACGATCCTGAAATCTTGGATGAAGGCAATCATGGACACTTGAATGACAGAGTTTAACACAGCTTGGAGTTCCCTAGACGCGAGCGGTTAACTATTGGTGGAGAGGTGTTTAGAATACCTACATTTTAGAGTATGCAGTGACCACCTATTCATGCTCTGAGGAGGCGAAGTTCCAATTTCTATGAGAGTCGAGGGGACGTTACCTTTTGTTGTTTGCTTTTAAAGTTAAGAAACTAATTGTTGACCTTGGATTGGAAACTCTACCCATGGAAGGCTAAAATCTCTTGTGCATGAGCTGCACAGTTGGAAGGGGAGACTAACAGTTGACTGAGGATTGTGGGTTCAACATGGTATAAATCCAGCAAGCGTTACGGAAACAAAAGTATGATGAAGATCGACAAAGGATTATGGGAGTTAGTGACATGGGAAGAGATAGGGAAACCTCGAGGAGTGCTGTGAAGAGCCGTAGGGAGGCAAATGCACGCAAGGAACCCATCACTTTCGAGCCACGTTCTTTGCCACTTTGATCTTGTGAAGGAGAACCAAGTTGGACTTCAAGAATTGAGGAACTAAGTACGAATCAACCAGGCTCCCCCACCATAGTGCATGCTCGTGCCTTTGAGTTGGACAGAATACATATATAGAATTGGGATACAAACACAAAGTCAGAAACTGAATAGGTAAGGGAGACTAAAACTAGGCCATTAGGTGATCCATCCAGAATCTACATTATCTTTCCCTCTTCAAGGGAATTCTATGGCACAACTTGGGATACTTGGTGGATTTGGCCCTCAAGGCCAGAATACAGGCCCAAACTTTGGAAAACAATCCTCTACCATGCCTCTTCCCATGGGCATTGCTACTGAGGTGCTGGAGGAGGATTAGGAGGAGGTACTAGAGGAAGCGAACCCCCTCTTGGAACTGGAGCCGGATCTTCCCAACAACCACCTGCTCAACCACAACCCACTACGATCTACTATGAGATGACATTACATTTACCTGAATACCATGGGGTAGAGAATGCAACTGAGCATGTTCATAAGTGTGAATTAATTTGGAGAGCGCACAACATCACATCTTCTAAACGAAAGGCAATGCAGTTTGCAACCACACTCTTAGAGCATGCACACAAATGGTATTGCAAATTCAACCCTCAAAAAGCAGTGGTCGACTATGACCAGCTCAAAGCAACCTTCCTAAAAAAATTTGACATTCTTGAGTTTGAGCAACAAAGTATAGCAACATTGAAAGACATAAATCAAGGACTTACAAAGAGCGTATGTGAATATGATGCACAATTCAAAACCTTGCTTTCTACATTGTCATTTGAAATCAATCCTGCTCAGCATGCATAATGGTTTGTGGGAGGATTATTTCTACCTTTTTGACAAACCTTGTTACAAAGAACCTTCACAAGTGCATGTGAGGCTTTGGAAGATGCCCTTCGTGTTGAAGCAGTTGGAAGTATGGATACAGAAATGAGTCCCTTTATGGAGACACAAATAGTGTCCATGGTATCTTAGCTTGAAAAGTTGCTGGCAAACAATGCACATGAGACATGTAGTCATGTCTGGTGTACCAACTGTGAGACTAAAGGGCAGACAAGGAACAACTCCTCACGCAAGAACATCTGTGCAGTACTGAAACAAACCTGTGAGATTTGTCATGAAGAACATGATGTCCATTCTTATCCACTTTTGCAACGAGATACAAACATTAAAGTATCTGATTATTGTAAGATTTGTGATGCATACACACATGACACCAATGATTGCCGATTGATCAATGATATTCATGAAGCTCGAGCGTGCGACACGTGCCAAACTTCGGTTGCCAATACCCAAGACAATGGTGGATACCATGGGCATGGGAGAGGATGAGGATGAGGCGGTGGCCGGTTTCCACCAAGACCCTGTTACAAATGTGGTTCACCAAACCACTATCAAAGGGATTGCCTAGAGTACCCAACCTGTGCATTTTGCAAAAAGGACCATCGAATGGAAGAGTGGCCTGATCTATATGCAACCATCACTAAGGACCGTAATGAAAAGGGTGCCAACATGATTCGCATAGACAAACCACAATGACGCGCACAACTGACCATCCCCATAGCGCAACAAGCAAATATCACCACTCCTAGTGTGGGTCAAACTCAATCCACAACCAACCTAATCGAGAAGTTACATCGAGAAGAACCACGGGCAAGGAAGTACCTTTATGCACAATAGCAAAAGGATGTCCTTCAAGATACAATGGCACTTGTTCGAGAGCTCCAAGGTGAGATTTAATACCTAAAGGACAAGGCTGTCACACAACGTGTCGTAGTGCAAAGGGAAGCCGAACCTCCAATGGTTCGAGATAATTTTTAGGAACTATGCAAACATATGCTCGATGAAGACATCGTTTCCCAGTGCAGCACTTGGGTTAAAGGTCAAGACTTCCTACCAAACAAAGTCCACCCTCACCTCAGTCGACAAAGTGAAGATCGCTTTTTAAATCATTCTCGACATCAGGAAAGTCCTAGTTCCTCTTCCTCGGAAGATGGAGAGATATTAGTTAATGTTGTTATTAATGGATGGGTAATCTGGGATATTCTAGTAGATACCAGCGCAAAAATTAATGTTCTCACTAAAGACATTTGGCAAAAAATATTTAGTCCATTCCTGCAGTCCTCTCCTCATGTCTTGTTCATGGCGAATAAGACTCGAGCGCATCCTATTGGAGTCCTAAAAAATGCCATTGTTGACATACTTGGGGTTCCCTTCAAAGCAAATTTTGAGGTTTTGGAATTGGTAGAAGTTGATGACTATCCAACCTTACTGGGAAGGCCTTGGTGCTATAAGAATCATGCAGATTTGAGCTTTAAAAACTAATACATTAGCTTTGAGAATACCGATCAACACGTAGTAATACCTTTAGACCAAGCACAGGGACCTCCCTATATCGAGCCCATGAACGTTGATGAAGACATCAACTACTTGTATAATGTGATGGATTGAAATGATGAACAACATGATCCAACGCTAGACGGTATTCTTTGGTGGACAGACAACCAGTCTATCTCGGATACTATAAGTAATGCTTGCAACTGTTGGGCCCATAATGACTACGATCTCACCGAAAGATTGTGTAGCACTGTAAACAGAGGAGAAAACATCTTGCGCTAGCTTCTTAAACGTCACAAGTTTGTGTGCCTCATGGGTTTATCAATGAGAGGGCCACTGGAGGGACTGCCGCTCAAGAGACTTGATTCGCATAGACAAACCACAATGACGTGCACAACCGACCATCCCCATAGTGCAACAAGCAAATATCACCACTCCCAGTGTGGGTCAAACTCAATCCACAACCAACCCGATTGAGAAGGTACATCGGGAAGAAACGGGCAAGGAAGTACCTTGATGCACAATAGCAAAAGGATGTCCTTCAAGATACAATGGCACTTGTTCGAGAGCTCCAAGGTGAGATTTAATACCTAAAGGACAAGGATGTCACACAACGCGTCGTAGTGCAAAGGGAAGCCGAACCTCCAATGGTTCGGGATACTTTTTAGGAACTATGCAAACGTATGCTCGATGAAGACATCATTTCCCAACTTAGCGCTTGGGTTAAAGGTCAAGACCACCTACCAAACAAAGTCCACCCTCACCTTAGTCGACAAAGCGAAGATCGCTATTTAAATCATTCCTGATGTCAGGAAAGTCCTAGTTCCTCTTCCTCGGAAGATGGAGAGATATTAGTTAACGCTGCTATCAACGGATGGGTAATCTGGGATATTCTAGTAGATACTAGTGCAAAAGTTAATTTTCTCACTAAAGACGTTTGGCAAAAAATATCTAGTCCATTCCTGCAGCCCTCTCCTCATGTCTTGTTCATGGCGAATAAGACTCGAGCGCATCCTATTGGAGTGCTAAAAAATGCCACTGTTGACATACTTGGGGTTCCCTTCAAAGCAAATTTTGAGGTTTTGGAGTTGGTAGAAGCTGATGACTATCCAACCTTATTGGGAAGGCCTTGGTGCTATGAGAATCATGTGGATTTGAGCTTTAAAAACTGATACATTAGCTTTGAGAATATCGATCAACACGTAGTAATACCTTTAGACCAAGCACAAGGACCTCCCTATATCGAGCCCGTGAACGCTGATGAAGACATCAACCACTTGTATAATGTGATGGATTGAAATGATGAACAACATGATCCAACGCTAGATGGTATTCTTCGGTGGACAGACAACCAATCTATCTCGGATACTATAAGTAATGCTTGCAACTGTTGGGCCCATAATGACTACGATCTCACCGAAAGATTGTGTAGCACCATAAACAGAGGAGAAAACATCTTGTGCTAGCTTCTTAAACGTCACAAGTTTGTGTGCCTCATGGGTTTAGCAATGAGAGGGCCACTAGAGGGACCACCGCTGAAGAGACTTGATGAAGCTCCGCGGTTCCAAGGACAAATAGAGGTGCGTGACTTTGTCCAACGCCTCAAAGAGTTCTATGATACCGAGAATGAATGAATGAGGTCATTGGATCACATTTTTGATGGCACCATCGCCAGATGGTGGTGTACTCATAAAGAGCACCTTTTGTATTGGGATCAATTGCGAGCTGTTCTACATAGATTTCATCATGATAATAATATTAGAGGGACACTAAGTTACAGTGGCGTGCAAGCACCCAAACCTCACTTTGTGGCGTGTGAGACACTATGGCGAGCTGAGGAAACATTCTTACCTGAGTACCTCTGGCTCCATGCATTCTATGTGACTTTGCGCACTTGGGTGCAGGCTTGGTACATTCATGAAGAAAGGCACATGGGAACAAGGTTCTGGCAGTTATTAAAGGAGAACATGATATCGGCGCTTTCTTACTTTTCACCAAGGATAGACTTGTGCCTTACCTTGCAAGCCATGCGTGAAGCAATCATTGGAGATCCAAGTTCCGTCGAAGACCATCTGCACCATATTGCATTTATTCACTGAGCCTCCCACACAATCAGTTTATGCACCATCGACATTTACTAATGAAGAACGCCATGAAGAGATCCGCTTGGGAAAGCAAAAACTCATCTTCCAAGTGGACGAAGGTGAAGGATCTACCTCACTCGACCCCTTGACCAACCATCTACATGTCCCTACAAGTATTGGTTCACAAATTTTTCAGGACACAAGTTCTCCAATGGACAACCCTTATCACATGCCTATTCAAACTATCCAACGTAACATTGGCTCGAAGCAAGAGCCTAAGATGGCTACAATTGGAAATTATTGGATTGAGACATAAATCTCCCAGATTTTTGAGTTGCTAAAAGAGTATTAGGATGAATTCCTGAGAAATTATAGTGAAATGAAAGTTCACCCTTCTCTAGGGAAGATGCACATAAAGCTGATTGACGATGCTCGTCTAGTGAAGAAACGTCCATATAGGGTGAATCCTAACCTCTGGGCGCGTGTAAAAGAGGAGATCGATAACATGCTCTGAACCGGAGTAATTACTCCCATTGATGAATCTGAATGGATGAGTCCCATGGTAATCAGTATCAAAAAGGATGGGCATATACGAATCTGTGTGGATTACCATGTTTTAAATGCATCCTGTGTGACAGATCCTTTTCCAACATCTTTCATGAAGGAAATCTTAGAAGGTGTTGCCAATTGTGAAGTACTCTTTCATGGACTGGTTCTCTAAGTACCACCAAGTCGAGATAGCTAAAGGAAGACCAATCCAAGACTATTTTCTCTACTGAATGGGGATCTTTTGCCTATATTGTCATGTCTTTCGGGTTGAAAAATGCCTCGGCGGTGTTCTCACGGATAGCAATTGAGGATTTCAAAGATTTTATCCATAAGTTTCTCCATGTCTACTTAGATGACTGCACTATGTATGGCTTGGTCAAGGCCCACAGTGACAATATGAGACTCATGCTTGAGCACAGTCGAGTGTTGCAAATTTTCCTAAATTTGAAGAAGTGCCTGTTTGCAACACCTTTTGGTGTACTCCTTGGGCATACCATTTGTAAGGAAGGACTCCCGGTGGATCCAGCTAAGGTCTTTGTTATTCTCCATCTGCCAATGCCCAAAACTCAGCATGAGGTGCACACCTTCCTAGGACACACGGGCTACTACAAAAAGTACATTTGAGATTATGCCAAGATTGTCGCACCCCTAGAAGAGATTCTAAAGCACAATGAATAGTTTATATGCACTAATTCTTGCAAAGAAGTTTTCGAAACACTCAAAGAAAGGTTAATTACCGCTTCTATCTTGCAATTCCTTGATTGGACAAAGTTTTTTCATGTCCATGTTGATGCATCTGGAATAAAAATTGGTGTGATACTTGCACAACCAGGTGAAAGAAACTTGGATCACCCAATTTATTTTGCAAGTAGGAAGCTGACAGCGGCTGAAAGGAACTACACCACAACGGAGCGCGAAGCTTTGTCTATGGTTTACACTCTACAAAAGTTTAGGCAGTACCTTCTGGCCATTCCATTTATATTCTTTACAGACCATGAGGCCTTGAAATATCTTGTCAACAAGCTAGTCCTGCATGGAAGACTTTGCCATTGGATTGTTCTCTTCCAAGAATTCCAATTTTTTGCAATAGTAAAGCTCGGGAAGACCAACTCTTGACCTGATCATTTATCCCGAATTGAAAACGGATAACCCCCACATGCAATAGAAGATGATCTTCCTCACATACAACTCTTTTGAGTTGCTCGGGTACTTGAAGAATTGGAGGATATTGCAGCATTTCTCAACACTAGTTGCATGCTTGACTCCCTCACTTCACAGGAGAAAAAACTTATGGTCCTCACTACACCTTATCAACTCATAGCAGACGATCTGTATAAAATGGACTTTGACGAGGTGCTTCACTGATGTGTAATGCAACATGAGCACCTTGAAGTGCTATGCGAAGTCCACAAAGGTATTGCCATTGGACACAATGCTGGAGAGGCAACCGCACATAAGGTGTTGCTCGCTAGACTTTGGTGGCCAACTCTATTCAAAGATGCAAAGGCTTATGTGAGGCAATGTGATGTCTACCAACACATAAGAAAACTGAATAGAAGAGATGCTATGCCATTGCAACCAATTCCTTCTCAAGAACCGTTCGAAAAATGGGCCATTGACTTTGTGGGGCCTATCACTCTAGCAAGACGATGAACGGGCTCTCGGTACATCATTGCAACAACCGACTACCTCATACATTGGGCTGAAGCAACGCCAATAAAAGACTATATTGTATCAACTGCCACGCGATTCATCTAGGAGAACATTATAACATGATTTGGATGTCCCCTAAGCTTCACCAGTGATTGTGGCACCCACTTCTTGAATGAGATGATTCGCATCTTGTTGGTTGAGTTCATGATCGTACACCACAAGATGACACCATACCACCCACAGGTCAATGGAACAACTGAAGCCTTCAATAAGATCCTCGGTACCACTTTGACAAAAATTTGTAATGTTGGTGAAACTGATTGGGATGATAGAGTATCTGCAGTACTTTGGGCCTATTGAACTATGTACAAGCACCTCATCAAAAGTACACCATTCAACCTAGTATATGGAAAGGAAGCAGTCATGCCAGTGGAGTTCCTACTTCCATCTCTCTGGATAGCGCATGTGGGAAACTTGGACGATGAAGCCTCTTTGAAAGCTCAGCTCGATGATTTGATGAATTTAGATGAGACGTGGTTCCTCGCCCACTAGAGTCAGGATGTTGAGAAACGTAAATAGAAAGCATGGCATGATTGTCATCTAAAGAATAAAGTATTTTCTCTAGGCATGAAAGTTCTATATGATTCCAAGTTCGCGCGCCAGCTTAGGAAGCTCCGAGTCCATTGGGATGGTCCATTCATAATACATAGCATTCGACCTATCGGAGCTTGTCATTTAAAGCGAATAGATGGTCAGTTCCTCCTAGGGCACTATAATGGCAGTCGACTTCGACCGTATTGTGATTTTGTTTAGTTTAAGTTTTGTAATCAATAAGGCTTAAGGCCATTAGGTTAGGATTTATTGCTTTCAATAAAAAGAGCTACCCTTGAGGCCTGCGACTCTTTAATGTAATTTTCAATTCCTATACTTAGATTGTTTTTGTGGAGGACCAAAAACTCTTTTAGTGTGGGGTAAGGCATCATGCATATGAATATAAGACATAAGACATGTGGGCACGAAAGTTACAAAGGCACAAGAGCCATGTATGACACACAAGTGATTAAGGGTGTAGAGTCATTCAATGCACTTCGAAGGCATTTTGAAAGGTTCCCACGATTTGGGTGACAGCTGTCTTCCACTTCATCGGAAAGGTGGGACACAATTGTCATCCACTTCCAAGAAAGGCACGGGAAGGGATGAGCCATTAATACAACAAGGTTAGTTATGGCAAGAAGCGTGCGAGTGGAATGATGGGACAAATTTGTTAAGGTACTAAATGCTAGATACAAGATTCGAAGTACGAAGGCTATTAAAAGATATGCATTTATGGCTAGAAGTGACAAGGGAAGGGAAGGATTTAATGGAGGTTAACGCCCTCAAAGGGCCTATAAATAAACTTGCCAAAGTCATTTTAAACTTTACCTTGCTTAAATCTTCGAGTGCTAAGTGCAAATGATGAACCAAAGAACTAGAGATTGATGAAACCAAATTTCTTGTAGAGCAGAGTGGTTGCAAAGTTGGCAAAGACACGACAGTTGTTTCCAGGTGAAGATGAGAGGTTTCTGAGTTCGGATTGGTGTATTGGAGTAGGGATCTTTGGAGTTATAGGTTGCATCTCCGCCATTGTTGAAGTGTGAAGCTTGAGAGCTGAGGCAAGTTGGATCGCCACCACGAACTCATTTGGAAATGTGGGACGATCGCGGGTTAACCTTCAAGCGTCACAGAGGGTAATGCAGCTGAAGAAAAAGGCCAAGAGACTTGAAAAGCTTCCAACCATACTAGAGGAGGAAGAGGTGAGCGGAGGATCTTGGTTCCCTATAAGAGAAGAGGTTTTGGGAGACCCCAAAGAAAGACCAAAAGAAGTGTAACACGCGGAAGTCTTGAAGGAAAGCGTAGAAGGAGAAGTAAGAGAGAGCGCACAAGAAGCAAAAATGGTGAAGGAAAGCAGGCGCAGGCCTCTTCATCACAAAATGCCCCAGCATCCTCCCCTCCATCTTTGTTAATATAAGAGATGTAGTACCCAGACTCAGTCTGGAGCGCAAAGAACTGGGTCTCCAAATTGTTAGCCACAATAATTTTTGATTACAACCACCATTAGCTAGGCAACGAAGTAGAGTTACAAAATGACTATCAAGTCCAGACCACCAACGCTAGGAATCAAGTGGTCTATGACTTGTCCACCAAGAACCAGCTGGACAAGGCCAACCTCTTTCAACTCTTTGAACTGCCATACTTTGGCAAGTCTACTGAGGCAGTTCAGTTCCTCTTCTCGCACGTCCATAAGGACTAGATGCACTTCACAGGGCGCAACATGAAGATCACCGCGAAGAGGATAAGCAAAGTCATGGGGCTTCAGTTCCCGAGGGTGAATGTGTTGGATGACTTGGTGGATACAGAGAAGATTCAACAAACGACCACCGCACTGATGTACCAAAAACAAGGGCATGCAATGCATATAAGGATCCTGCAGGATCCTGCCCTTAGAGTCAGAATGCAGATCATTTCCACCAAGGTTGGAGGGATTGATCGATGGAAGGAGGTGGACATGGCCCACTTGCACATTGCTCACCAAGTGGTTCAAGGCACACAATACAACTGGGTGATAAATTTTGCCCAGAAGATAGCTGAAGATGTAGAGAAGGCGCACATAATGCCTAAGTATAGGTTTTTTTGGGGAACAATCCTCTTATTGCTAGTTTTTGATGAGATTAGGGTGCCTAACTACAGCTCAGGATCATTAAAGTGGGTGTACCCCTTCACTCACAAGTCCCCCATTGAGTGCTTTAAAGCCTTCACTTGCCCCTAGCACATCACTCGACATGCAAGTTGAAGATGAGGTACTGGTTTGACGGGATGAAGGTAGCTTTTGGGAATGAATGGCGCATTCCCCTGGATTTGCACCTTTGATTGCAGATCAAGCAGAATTCGTTGTGAAGCAGCACTAATCCCTAGCGCACATTCAAATGAACCCTTCGAGAGAACTTTCAGCATGGATTAAACTGCCATATGCCTTCTCTTCATGCTACTTCATTGATTTCATCAATAGGATTTATGATGCGCAACCAATTAGTTTGTAGGCAAAATGGATCGATGTGGAGTGCCACACCCTCTGAAAAATGTTCGTATATCTAGGCAAAAAGGTCTTTATGGAGAGGGAAGAAATGAACTTAACCGATATTAAGGTTAAGAATATCTTGGTTGGGGAGTAGGTCCACAAGCTATTTTACATGTTATGCCCTTGCCAGTACCCTCAAGATGGAGACCCTAAGGAGAGGCTCCCCCAAGCACCACAAAAATGGAGGAAGCAGCTTGAGCCAAGCGCCAACACAAGTGGGCAACAGGCCCTTGAGAAATGACAGAAGATGGCAAAGGCGCAACCTTCCAAACCCACTACTTCTCGACCATCTATGCCACGTCCATGTCCACCTCGTCCTTTACCTTCACCACCTCGTCTTTTACCTTCACCACCTCGATTGTCTCCATCTCCATCTCACATTTCATCACCATCTGCTTCTTCACCTTCTCATTCCACTCCTTTCCACTCATCTACCCCGAACCCTTCATCTCCTCATCCAACTTCCCCACCTTCTCCACCTTCACCTCCACCTTCTCCAAAGACTACCACTGGATCAACGCCACAACAACCTCCAAGTCAAGCGACCTAAAGAGACCGCTCTCAGGAGTAGATTCATAATTTGGGATCGGACTCGGAGAAGACTCCATACCCAATCCAAGAGGGCCCATCTAGGGATCAAATTGATATTGATGCAATGAGAGCAGATGAGATGGTCTCAGAAAGCCATCAAGAGGGTGAACTTGAATGAGACTTGAAAAGGGGAAAGAGGTCAGCTAAGGGGGAACAGGACCAGAGAGGGCTGCCCGCTCTACACAAACAATACCAGTTCAGCGTAGGATACAAGAACCTCTATCTTTGGAAGCATTTCCACCCCAAGGACGCAACCCCATAAACAAGGAAGCAATTGTCATTCCTTTTGGAAATGTATAACGAAGAGCCCCAGTTTGATATTCCTTTGGATTGCATTTTTTTGGCCCAGATGCTCCAAGTCTGCTAGACCTTATGAGGATTGATCCACAGCGGCTCTCTCTAATAATGACAAGTGCCACATTTTTTAAACTAGCCATGGAGATGACACAGCAAAACATTTTATTAGAATCAGACGTGCGCGCAACAAAAAGGAAACATGGCAGAGTTGTAGAGATGTAAAATAAAGTGTATGCAAAAAAACAAGCGCTAGCTAAGGAAGTGGCCTCCTTGAAGCAACATATTCAAGAGGCCACTGAGGCTACGGTAAGAGTTTTAAACCTTTGCAAGACAATTTTGAAAGAGGATCCAACACTTGCGGATGGTGTACCATTGGATGGGGATGCCATCAAAAAATTGGAAACAATGGTTGAGCTATTGCTCAAGAAAAATAAGGATCACCCTGTGCCTAGAGATGAGGCCAAGGAAACAATTGAACAATTCACTATAGCAACAGATATTTGTAAGAGCACCTTGGAGAGAGTCAAGGAGGTTATCCCCATTTTGGACAGCATTTTTGCGTGCCTAACATGCCCAAATAAAATAGTGGAAGCCCGACTCCATGATGAGGAGGTCTTGAGGTAGTAAGCGGCTAATGCTGCCCTATTAATAAAAGACCGCATCGAGCGTGCGAAAGCATTCAAGGACGTTGAGACGATGGAAGAAGCCATTAATAATCATCATCAAAAAATAAACACAAGTTTTGCTATACTCTGAGGATAGGTTGACAAGGAGGTCTTCGAGTTAGAAGACATCCAGAAGGAAGCCAGTGCAACCCTAGATGAACAGGTGAAAAAGATTGAGACTCCAACTCAGCCCGAGGAGCTAAAAGAAGCAAAGGAGGCCATTGAATGAATAGCTGCCAAAGTCCTCAATGCATTGTCCCACTGGGATGAGCTGAAGAAGGAACTTGAGCAGAAGCGACCATAATTTTTAGAGGATGCTAGTGCAACGTAGTCTGGGACAGATTAAGGGCTTAGTGTGGGGTGATGTTGACCCCTAAATTTTGTACAAGTATTGTTCCATTTTTGGTGCATGATGCGAAAGGACCATTGTCCCATTTGACTCAAGTACCAACACGACACGGAAGGACCATGGCGAGGGAGGACCATGACGCATAGCTGAAAGGCATGGAAGGTGATGGCTGCGGAAGGACAATGGCACAGGAGACCCAACGTGAAAGGATCCAATCAAGGAAGAATGTGTCACGAGGGACTTGAGAATAGAGGACTCAGATCAAGAAGCAGAAGACTAGGGGAGCACGAGGGAAGTAGAACGCGAGGGATGTGGGAGCAATTAGAAGAGCAACTCAAGTAGGACACTTCGACCCCATCGATCGGAGGTTATGTACTAGCCTATGAGGAACAAAATACTTGGCCGCCATAACATAACATAAAGCAAACATCTAGGGGTGCAGGGGCTCGATTCTATAGGAACAACTAATTATAACAGCCACGACTCAGCCTGTTGGGAATCCGTGTGCTATTTGTCTATGATAGAATATTGACACTTGATTAGGGCAAAACAAGTATAAAATCCCTTGTTGTAATCATTTGCGGGTGTGGACCTTTGGAGAATAGATACAACATTTTGTCTTATAATTTGTCAAGCAATCAATGAATAGTTAGCGTTTGCCATATCATGTGATGATTCGTGAACATTGTAAGTGTTGAATAATGAATATGTTTTATTTCTAAGTCATGGGTATCTTTTCTTTTTATTGTTACTGTTGAATAGTAATGGTGATCTTAGTTATCATAATAGTTAAGTTTGGGACAATAAGGATAATAGTGGTATATTTATGGTATTGAATAACTTAATATTTGTGTTACGAGAGATGAACAAACATATAACATTGTGCTTCAAAGCCTTCGGGAACCGGTCTTTCGTTGCGCGCTTCAGGTGAGCGCACGAGATTTACCTTTCGCGTGATAGGGCTAGCATGCTACCCTGTTGGGGAGAAGCTTCAATGCCGTAGTAGAACTAACTAAGGAACCCAACATATAGTGCACATAATTAGATTTTTGTGGCTACCCCTATACAACATGCTTCTATGAACATTCTTCATGAACCATCATTTTCCATGCCTAATGCACAATTCCTCAGGTAGATCATTCTAGATTTGCAAGCTAAGGTGTTGCAATTAGAGCCAAGATATTTTACACTGATTCATTTGATTTACACTTTGTCATAGAATATAGATCTAACTTTGAACAAAGGCATGATTCTACTTGATAAGGATAACATTCTATCATCACTTACTCATTTGACACAATATGGTTTTGGATTAAAATACTTACAAAAGCTTGGATACAATGACAAGGATTGAGAAAATGTGTACAAGGCATCGAGCTTATCACTATAACTACTCGTAAAGGACGAAGAGGCCTTGTATATAAAGATGATTCACACGTCAATCAAGAAACTAAAAAAACTAAATGTACATATTCATACACATTTCTTTAAGACAATACATGATTTTCATATAGACCTTGATGATATTAATAAGGGTGATTCTTCTGAATGGTGGTCTATTAAGACTGAAAGTAAACACAATCTTCCATTGTATATTCAAGCAAAAGTACTAAAAAAAAAGTTAAGCAAGTGTTAATAGACAATGATTCAAGAATAAATATATGCAACATAAAATGCTTACAAGCTTTGGTAATTAACATAGATTGCATTTTCAAGTCACATAAGCTCATAAGAGGATTTGATGATACACCTAAATAGGTATTTGGGACCATATCATTGTGTGTGACTGTGGGACCCAATAAAATGTATAATTAATTTCAAATCATGCCTAATCAACTAAGTTAGAACTTGCTCTTACGTTGACCTTGGATACATGCTATGAAAGCAATACCATATACATTACACAAGTGCACAAAATTCATGCATGATGGAAATTTGTATACATACCTTGCAAAAAATACCCCTTCATATATTGTACCTTAGCGCAACCCATTGATCAACTTGCCATGTCAGCGCCCCAAAGGAGGCACTTTTCTAATTATGTAAACCACCTCATAAGCTATTGCCGTAGTTAGTTGAGCACAACCTTATGTCTCTTCCTCTACCAAATGAGGTTGATATGAGTAAGCCTTTACCTAAGGGACATGGAAATAATCCATATTATGAGGATCATAGATGCAAATGGCATAGTGCGAATCAATGCTTTTCACACTACGAAATAAGATTTAAGATCTCATTGATTAGGAAAATATTGATCTTAATGATATTAATACATTCATGTGTGACTTGAGCACAATTTCACGACAAATGAAAGCATATTATGTATCCATACAAATAGTAAACTAGCTACTACAGAACCTATAGTCAAACGACTTAAACATGGATAACTTAAGTTTGATGGTACTGATGGATATTATACAACATATAATTACTTCAAAGATTTTGAGATAGATACATTTGATGATTTTTTTTCATGGTAGGAGAAATTTGTACCCCCTAATACATGGTCTACACATGGTTTCTTTTAGTTGACCATCACAGTCCATTATACATAGCTTTTGGATATCATTTTGATTGCTTATTCTCTTTACACTTCTATACTTGACATATGCATTCATATGATTGTGCATTGACTATTCTTATATCCCTTGCTTTGTTTTGACTTGGCCTTTTCGTTTTAATTATTAATCCTCATTCAGACATCCATAACATCTATCTTACAATGATATAACCTTCATAGCAATATCATTCTAGTGCATTCATTTATAGCTTGCTACTTGCTCACTCATACATATTGACTACTTATACATGCTATGGCTTACATTAAGTTTACATGATCACATACATTTATGAGCATATACATTGATTCCTCCTCATCCCCCTCCACCTCCCACATACTCTTTTGACCTACAATATTGTGATTCACATTTACAGTGGTGGAACATTTATTTCTTTCACTTGCTCCACATTTCCATGCTATTATATGTGGTGCACATTACACCTTCACATATATTATAGGTTGTTTAGATTCCTCATAGCCTTTCTACTTAGCCTTGTTTGACTATTTGGTGCACATTATGCACACACATATATTGCAAATTGTTTAGATCCCTCTCATTCTTCTATTTGTCAAGCCTTGCTACTTGGCCTTGCTTGACTATGTTAATGTATGTAAGAAATTTTAAACATTTAAAAACACAAAAAATCAAAATATTTAAAAAATTCAAAATCAAGACATAAGCATGACATGTCTACTAATTTAAATTATAATTTTATGTCATCTATCACATGTTTGGTAGATTACATATCTTGTTTCATATACACATGCATGTCATAGTGTTTATGAGTGAGATGTAGGACATACAAGTTACACATGATACATGGATGCACATATGTAGGACATTAATATACCTAAAGGCCATGCCAAAGTTGGAGGCATTTCATTCCATATGTTACATTGTTACAAGTTATATTTGTCTATGGCCTTTCCTTTTATCATGTTGAGATACATTGATCATTTATGCATATCTTGTTCTTGTGCATTTTTTTTATAGTGCCACATTTCATGGATTTGCTACTTTGCTATATTGTGACATTAACACAGATTGATGATGTAGACTATTTTAACTTGTTATATGCTTCATTGTTGTTATTTTATTTGATAAGATAATAAATGATTATGCTTTGTTTATCCCTTGGCCTTCTTTCATTACTTTTGATTGATTAATCATATCATTATACATTTTTTCATTTAGGCCCTTGACCTTGTGTGACATTTGATTGTCCATTGTGTGTAGCCTTTAGCCTTGTGTGACATTGAATGTTACTATGTTTGCTTCTATTGTGTGTGTTACGGGCATGGCATTGTGTATTTATGAGTGTATAATTTTAAGATTGTCTACTAAGTTTGTTGAGTTTGCTGACTTTGTGGTGTCGTGATCTATATCACATGCCTCCTTATTTGTGTGTGATGCCATGATACATATCATGCATCTTCGTACATAGTTTTTATTCAATACTTATATAAGCGATTGTTACTACTGCATACCTAATTGCTACATCTATCTTGACATGACACTTTTATAACTTACATTACATGTTTCATATGTGATTTGACGATCTATTTATTACTAAGTCCATATTCTCCACATATTAGCACATGCTTCTAAATTATTACATCTTTATATATAACAAGATTTAATTGATCTTATTTTGAGATGAGTAATTTGCAAGATACATCCCTCACTTCAAAAATGAGAATATTAGTGGATTTGTTGGAACACAACTATCTACTGAGAGGTGGGGCGGGGGGGGGGAGCGGCTGAATCAATAGATTGATTAAAATTAGTCCTTTAATACTTTTAATGCAAATTAAAAAGTACATGTAGAGATCACACACACACAAATAGACACAACACTCAGTGTATGTGGAAAACTCAATATGAGAAAAACCACGATGAGAATAGTTGCTAGAATCTACTGTTTTAATCTAGTCTCACAATCAAAACCTCACTGGTTACAATGTTTAAGGGCACCGACCCTAAGGAGACACCAATCCCCTGATTTAAGCACACCTACTCTAAAGAAGTACATACTCCCTAATTGAGCACCAACTCAACTCTTTTGATGGCACCTACCAATCATATCTATTATGGAGCTACAACTTGATATTACAAAATTGATTAAAAAATGAATCTAGTTCTATGTTACAGACCTATTATGTAATTGCTCATACTCTACACTTCTTCTCTCTTCCTCTCTGCCTCTTTGCCCCTCAATTCGACTTCATTCCATACTTAGTGTGTATCCTAGATGACATATATATGTGTTAGATCTAGGTCTCATGTCTTCTCTGTATTCACACTTGGTCGTTAACACATCACGCTCCATTCCTGGACTCAGTTCATATTTTTTTAATGACATGTTTTTCGCTTATTGAATTCACACACCACTGCCATAATTATGTCTTTTACTATATTTAGCGTATATCAGGCTCTAGTTTTGATGTACATGCCATATTACACAATTTTGATCGATCACAACAATCTATATCGTTCTCTGTCATATAATGCATCTTTCTTGAGTGTTCCATTGCTTGACCATTGAGATGAACAAATCTTTAAATACTAAACATTGATCTTTAAGTTTTGCATCATGATCTGATGATCATTGTTCAATTGACTCAACTTTAAAATGCAACCATTAGATCAAAATCTAACAAGCTCACAGACTCCATTAGATCTTTGTGAGCTTCCGAACTTTAATGTTTCAACTTTAAAATGCATCCGTTGATCTTTGATCTGAGCTCCTGCATGCCGTTAGATTTTTAGAAGTAGCACTGACTTTACCTCTATTTATCGTTAAACATTGAGCACTTGATCTCATCTCATAGCTTCTCAATACTTTGGAACACATACACACCCTCGATCTAGCTCGATCTTTAACTCGCTATACATCATACAATTTGACCTCTTTGACTTCACACACTCCATTGATCTTCATGACACGATCACACACTCACCATTAGATCCTCTGATAGATTAATACGCTCATTGGATCTCTATCTGACAAGCTCTCGTGAATGTGACATATGTCACTAGCACGTTCACTCTCAGGTACCTTTGACATATTGACTTCACTGTGCGTTGTTGGATCTACATCATGCTAACTGTTGATCAAGCTCGGACAAATCTTAAGTTGAGGACTTAGGAAATATTAAAGTCTTTGATCACTGCTCCAATCCGGTAATCACTAGGTCGAAGGGGCCGATTGCACAACAATGAGGAAGGCTTAAGTTACAACTTAAGTGATTGGTTCCCACCTATATCCAGTCAACATAAAAATAGAAGTTCCTTTGAATGTCATGACCAAAAACCATAGGGTTTTACTGAGAAACCCTAGTAATGGATGAGAGCTAAAATAAATCATTTCTGGGCTCATTTCTCTTCATCTGAACCTGTGGACCATACATATGAGATGTAATTGAAAAACCCATAATGGATCTTCTATCAATTGCTCTGCAAATGATCTAGAAATAGTCTTTGTAAAAGCATGACAACTTTATATGACAATATTGCAACTTGTGCAATTATAAAACATGCTCTTCTCTCCATCAATCCTGCTTGATCTTCTGACATCAATGACATCCATAATGTAAGAAATATCCCTTTTGACATCAATTACAATCATATTGCCAACAATATTTGTCACATAGATTTAAGCCTCCATTGACAAAAAAATCATATTTTGGGACATAGTACATGATTTAGAGAGTTTAGATTGGTTCAAAGTATATTTTTGATTTAAAATATGGGACAAATGTTTGCAAATTGAAACATATTTATAATATACACAATATATATGCACATATTTCAAAGGAACAAAAGTTACAGTTTTTCATATTTTGGACAAATGAGATATAGATGTATAACATTCTGTATTATGTTGGCATCGATTCAATTAGATTATGGGGCATGAACATTATTCATGCACACACACTATCACACTTTTATAATTAAGAGCATGACATTGATGCATCGAAATGTTACATATTCGATTTATAAGTGCACATGCAATGGTTGATTCATAAGCCAAACATATGCTCCTCGTTTCATCTTGACATCCAAGTTTAGTTAAATGGATAACGTGGTTGATATTATGCACCCTCAATGGCTTAACACTATTCCTTGAGGATTGGGTCATTAATTTTCCCAACCCATGGCCCTTAGTTAATTTATCCATTGGGGCATGATCATCCCCAATTCTCCAAATGCTTTTCTAGGAAGACCATTTCTTCAATGTTTCAGCTTAAACCATAGCTCTAAAATTATTCAACAGAAAGCATTATTATCAAAAACATCACAAGGGGTGACACGGTTCACTCACATGTATATTCCTTCCTTGCTCTTTAAGTTTTAAAATTTTCATTTTAGATTTCATTTTCAAATATAAACATTGATTGTTGCATATTCATTACATGTTTTATTGGATAAAATTTCACACTTGGAGCCACCTTCTGTTTGTATACACTCAGGTACATCTCTTTATCCTTTTACTCTAGCATTGTATTCAAATTTATAACTTTGCCTTTTATATTCAAATTCATATATTATTGCTATATTTCATATAATCTGAATAGTTCAAAGTTATATACTTGTTTAGGTTCACATAGTAAAAATATGGTAAAGTAATAAAATAATCATTTAATCTAGTTTCATATACTATAAGTTATTTATATATATTTTCAAGATGTTTGAGAGTCGTTTTAGACCTATAGAAGTTATAATGCAGATTTTAGGTTTTGGAGGATCCTATCAGATTTAAGACTTAGCTAGATTTAAATATTTCATGATTTCAGGGAGACACCGTAGAAGGTAATAAGGTTGCATGAAAGGATAAATAGGTATAACAAGATAACATGTGAGCATCTCTCGTAAAGCACTACAAATCGATCCCACTTTTTTCTTAGTGCATTCTTTAAGACATGTACTCAGTGAGATTGATGCACTAACGAGTCATGCAAGAGAGATCATCAATGAAAGATAAAGATTAAAAATACCAATATATACATATGCCCCACCCAAAGCTCATCACGTGTCAAAATAGTGTAATGAAGGATGGTGTTTTGAGAAAGATACATATAAACACTAAAACATAGCAATGAATGTTGTAATAATGCAAGTAAATACAAGTAAATAAGAGTAAATAAATACAAATATATACCTTCAATTAACTTGTTGATTGTAGTGAGATTACTTCAAGTGATGTAGGTGATAGAAAGTGCCAATTTGGAAGAACGATAAGCAGACTTGAAAAACAAGAAAAAAAATTATAAAAAAATTCTATTAGTATCACAAAATATCATACTTTTCTAGGATTCTAATGCTTCCTTGAGTTCGTCAAAAAGACTTACAAAAATAAAGATATGATAAAAATACCGAATCAAGAGATAAATATTAGGAAATTTTAAATTTTAGATTGGGAGATATAAATAGGCCAAACAATAAATCATTTGGTCATTTGTAATTTTGATAAACCTAGAGTTCTGGATGACAATTTATAGCATGATGATAGACGATGGATAGAGGATGATGAGGTTGATGTGTAGGAGGTCACTAGGGAGGTGTCACAAGAGCCATGCAAGTAGATAATGTATTTAATTATGGGCTGGGTAGATAGAGTAAAGTTAGAAAATCTAAGCACGGGCAAATCTGTTGATCCGAAATATGCATCTAGTATATAATATATGTTGTCTAGTTCATGTCCACTATACTTAGTTATGTAATTCATGTATGTAAAACACTATGTAAGACACTTATTCAAGCTTGGTCATGTAAAAAAAAACTAGTCAATTAAGTTGCAATGGTAGAATCAATGATGGGATGGTCCGAGCATTATTTTATTGATGAAGTCAAGAACTTGTAGTGTTTGAAACTGAGTGTTTTTTCAAAGATGACAAAACCACTGGTATTTGTAGGCGACAGTTGTGTAATCATCCCAATGGTTGCATAACCTCTAGTTTTATTTAAGCAGTAGTTTCACCACCATCCAAAACATGGGTAGAAGAGTGGTTGAAAATGATATCTCTTCTTTGTGATAGATTGTTTGGAGTGTTGTGAGGGTTCCAAGGTGGATAGTCATAAATATAGTCTCTGTTGAAGGAAAAGACATCACTAGAGAAGTTAGTGAGAAGTATTGAAGTTGGATTCACATTGTAGTTTGTAAGATTGGGACTTGTTCATGTTGTCTCATTGTTTCCTAGCTATGAATGGTTATTCTAGTGTGTGTTGGATCACTTGAAGTGTCTAAGAAGTATAATGTAGTCATGTGTGCAAACTTTGCATAGGTGTAGTGATAAAATATCTATCCATGAAGTCCATGTTTGGAAATAACTTGTAATTTTTTTGAATTTAAATAGTGGAAGGGGAGATTAACTTCCTCACACATTGGAGTTTTTATCACATTGGGTTTCCCTAACTGACATAATGTGTTCATCTTGTGTTTTGTCTTATTTTATGATTCCTTCTTATGTTCATTATGTTGTATAATTCATTTTCAACACTTGTTTATCTCTATTTTAGCATTGAAAGTAGTCTATAATAATCAACCATTAATCACATATTGAGCTAGGAATATAGGATTAGTGTTGGTGAAGCTTAGAGTAGAATATCCACCTAGTTTATAAATCAGATTGATATGAGAACTAGTTTAGTATCAATTTTAGTCCCTTTGTGTGGTTTTATATGTTTCTGATTACATTATAGTATATTCCCGTGACTAGAACAATCAGTGCTAGTGGTGAAGGTATCATAGTTCCCTTTGAAGAAGACATTTACACAAGGAAATGTAAGCAAGAGATCAAAAGTATTGTTTATTCTGGGTAAGAAGATGCACGTACAATCGAAGAGTAATTTCACAAGTTTGAAGGAGTATCTAGCATCTCCCTTTCTATGAGCAAGCTTGACAGGTTGGAGTCCATCACGAAGATTCTCATGGAGAAACTTGGAATATCTATGGGGGCACAGAAAGAAAAGGAGGAGGATGTCCTGAACATGAGGAGATGGAAGAAAAAACTTGTACAAATCAAACCCCAATTCCATTCAAGGTTAAGGAAAATATAGAGATTCAACCATATGATGAAGATGTGAATGTAGAGAGGTTAGACCATTGGTTAGCCAAACTATAAGTATATTTCAATTTGGATTAAATTAATGAGAGCCAACATATTTATTTTGCAAGGCTACAATTAACCAATCGTGCTTTAACTTGATTTGAAAGTTATGTTCATACCTTGGTTGTTAAGAAGCTTCCTCCTATTACTAAGTGGGATAATGATAAGATGCTAAACTAGAATTTTTTATATCCTGCTTGTTATGAGGAAGAGAGGTCATATTTGAAATATGTTAAGTATAATAAAGACCAAAACATGGAGTACACAAGTGAGTTCTGTAAGAAAATTGTTCAAATGAGAATAAATATAGACCATGACATATTGATGAAGTATGTTGGTGGATTCTATATCCATATGAGGAGACTTGCCCACTTAGGCAACACTAAAAATGTAGATGAGGCTTGTTCTCAATATCAATACTTAGATATGGATAATAAGAAGACTCCATTTACCTCTAAAATCACTCCAAAGAAAAAAGGTTGTTCTAAGGACAAGGGTAAAGGGAAAGGTAAGTGTGATGTTACTTTCATTTATAATAAAGATACTAAAAATCATTGTTGAAATTGTGATGTTGATATTCATTTTAAAGAAAATTATTGGATGTTACATCTGGAATTGCATCCATTCAAGTGTGGATATTCAAATATGGATTTTACATGATAAACTAGTCTTACACACTTGACAAATATTACTCAAGGCTCTGCCTTTCAGTTCCTAAGTTTCTCGTTGTTGCAAGGATTATGTTCACCATATCACTATGTATAAATGCTTATCTTATGGTTCGAACCTGATATAATGATGACCTAGATCACCTATAGCCCACAATATGCTTAAAACATGATATATATCCTTCACTATCAGTTATAAAGCTTCAAAAATTATCTATTCTATTGGACGATAACATTCAAAGTTGGACATTAGCATCGACGCTATTGTTCAAGTTCCAATGCTAGTGTCCATACCTTATAAACACTCAAATTAAAAAATCTTTTGATATATATGGGTTGGCCTATTTGTCTTAATTAACTTTCCATGAAATTATTTTCAAAATCTGTATAAATACAAATCAAATACCATTTATTATCATTAAGTACTTTTTAAGCACACATTTAACACTTATCAAACAAAATCACCTCTCAAGCTTACAAAACTACCATATTCTTCCCTATTTCAATAGAAATCATATGAGCAGTCTTCTTACATGTATGAAACATTAAAAAAATGACTCATGAAAAATATTTGTCAAGTTTCAAGATAGATCAGTATATGCACTCACATATAGCATATTGCACCATTGTTTACACACAAGGCCACACATAGGAGAGAATAAATATCTCTGAGGTCCTCTTTAGAGTATTAGCTATGTAAATAACACTGACCAACATAGGGGTATTTAAGCTCAGCTTGACTTCACTTGAGATCTCTAACTATCGTTTTGCAAAGTGACATGCTCTAATTAGAGTATCTAGGGTTTTGAGTAAAATATTGATATCGAGAACATGTGCGCAAGATCCAAATAAATGATATGAAAGGTGAAAATAAACCCAAATAGGCATAAGTGAAATTTCTAGAAAAGAGTCAATATTCTGTACATGACACTAGTGGCATAATTAGGACACTAGCATTGACACTAGTGTCCATAGGATGATGCAAGTGTCTAAAATGATAGAAAGCAAATATTCAGAGTCTGACCTTGGGATCCAAATCTTCAAACAATCCACTACTGCATCTGCATTATTCAAACCTGCATATGCATTATTCACACCTGCATATGCATCAGTGTATAAGTTAAGTACAAATTTTTCTTTGCATTACTATTATCAGAATATTAGCTATTGTACATTCTATATTTAACATATTCATAGATTCAATATATCTTATCAAATTATCAGTAGAATATAAATTAATTTAATTGGCCTGATTTTTAGATTAGCTTATTCCTTTCTTGATTAGGCTACTCTTTCCTTTAATCCTTATTTCCAAAAAAGGTTAAACATTTGGTGAACCCGAATTCTGAGACTTCTTAAGAAAATCCTAGCTTGCCCTAGGGTTTTTAGCATTTTAAGGTTTTTGCTTGTATTTATTTAGATCTATTCTATCATTTGTTTGCAACATAGGCATAGTCCTAGAATAGGTGGTGTTCTTATTGAACATCTTGAGTTTCCCCTTCGACCACCTAAAATGTCTTAAGCTAATACCATGTCAAATTATGCTAATAATGAGAGTGCCAATAATGACAATGAGTAAAATATTTTAAAAAATCTCATAGAGAATGTATATGATCATGTAGATAATGAACCACATGAGAACATTGAAGATGAACAAGTAGATCAAGAGTAAGTTAAATCTATTGCATTTTTTGAGAGAGTATTCTTGAGAATCCTAAAGATATCCACAAGATCCTCAATACTATATTGGGAACTAAAAAATATAAAGGCATTAGTGAACAACCATTGCTCTCTATTGATACAAATATTGGGGCTATTGGAAATGCCTATCACACATCACTTCCGAATCCCTCCCTTTGAGCACACCATTGAATATTACATCTAGTGGGGGCATGAGATATATTTTCAAACCATTATTCCCCAAAGATCAAGCAACTATTTCTACATCCTATATGGAAACAATTAATACTTCAATCCAATTACCGGTTTCAATGCCTAGATATCAACGCAAATTCATGCATCCCCTTTGGCAACTTCCCAAATATCAAATTTGAATCCCAATGGGTCTACTATAAAAACTATCTTTTAAGTTATTTAATATTTTGAAGCTAAGGTTACCAATATTGAGAAAAATGCTTTGAAATCAACTCATGTTATTGATTCATAAGATGCATTACATAATCTTATTGCATCTGAGATATATTTTTACCCTTTGCCCATCGGTTTTATAGCATCCAAGTTCACACTTTATAATGGTAAGAGTGACCTTCAGAATCACCTCTAATATTTCTATGTAGCATCCCTTGATTATGCCTTAAATGATAAACTTTTGACCACATTATTTACATGAATTCTAAAGGACTATTCTTTGAGACGGTTCTATGATCTACTAGTACAATTAGTAAAAACATTCAAGTCTCTAATGGATCAATTTTTAACATATTTTTCTATCAACATTACTAAAAATATGTCATATGCACAAAGTGCAAAGATCAAGCAAAGAATCAAAGAGCCTATCAATGAATATGTTTTTAGGTATAAAACAATGTTGGCCAAAATGATAAATTCGATGGCAGGTAAAGAACTTCAAGATATCTTCAAGCAAAGTTTGCTTGTTTCATTACATAAGTCTATTATATTCAATAAGTTTAAATCTTTTGATGACATGTCATATTGTTTAGAGATCGAGAAATGAAACTTATTGCATTGAACAAGCGTAAGTATGTAGTAAACACATTGACTACATCCAATACCAAGTTGCATATTAAACCAAGATAAAAGGTTAAAACTATTGAGGCTAAAAAAGAACAAAAAACAATGGTTAATATAGTGTCGTAACAACCTAATTGACTCATCTTATCCAATGCACCTAAGATACAATTTACATGATTATCTGAGTTTCTCATTCAAAAGTTAGTGGAGTGTTATCTCATATCTCTTCCTCCTATGGTGGTTGATATGAGTCGACCTCTACCAAAAATATATGATGAGAATGCTTATTGTGAGTACTACCAATGTGATGGGCATTGTAAAAACAAATTTTATAAGTTGAATCATAATATACAAGATCTTATTGATAGAAAATAGATTACCTTTGATGATCCTCCAAAGGATTCATGATCACAACCTAATAATCATCAAAATAAAAAGATATTCAACAATCCATTACAAAATCATTCTAAGGAAGCACTGAAATTGAAAATGACATATAATGCACATCTTGCTTCACCACATCATGGGATCATTGACACACTTACGCGAGAGATATATCTTATGGTTCAGAGGTTTTCTATTTCATTTGACGACAATGAGATTGTTGATGATGACTTCGATTTTCATTTACTATTTATTATAGAACATATTGATAATCAATTTATACATAATGTTATGGTTGATAATGGTTTTAGTGAAAATATATGTACCATGACATTAATCATACATTTGAGATATACACATGATGATTTATACTCTTCTACTAAGACAATAAAATGATTCAATAAGAAATCACAAGTTTTTGGTGAGATTGATTTACCTTTACAAGTGGGTCCAAAACATATGATCACAACATTTTTAGTTATACCACATACTTGGATTCATAAGTTTTATACAATACCTTCCACAATGCATGGATGTTTCAAGTATATTCATGCCAACAAAGTAATTACAATTTCAAGGATTTAATATGAATGTCTACTCCAACAAGAGATGTTTTTTCAAAGACAACTAATAATACAACCTAGTAAGGTTATCATGCATGAAAGGGTAAGCAAAAGGCAATCCCATTTCCTAGGCAACTGAAACTTGAGAGACTGTTGCATCAGAGATACATAGTGGACTCCATGAAGTCCTCATTTACACTTCCATGGCTTAGCCCATTATTGAGAGCAGATCATGATGTTTCAGAGAGGGTACAAGTACCCAAGTTATAGTTACACCATAGAAGTCACCGAGCACCAAATAATGGTTTCCACGAATTGCTAATTTTTTTAATATTATTTCACAACCATAGAGTTATACGAGACATATACATAGTATTACAAATTATTCAGCTCTAGATTTGGCATACATACACGATCCTTTGTAGCATGACCAATTTGTTGTACCATATTCTCATTCTAAAGCACCTTATGAGCATCTCGTAGATGCGATCATCGGTTAGTTCCCTATTTCCTAAAAATTCAAAAAAATTCAAAATAATAAAGAAAATAAAAAAAATCAAATAAATCAAAAATACAAAAATATTTAGCATTTCACATATTTACTAGATTTTGGCATATGTTGTTTACTTTATGTTAGTAGATAACATATCACTTCTATACACATATATGTTACATGGGTACTTGAGTGTGATACATGTATGCACTATATCCATGATACATGCACATGTAGATGTTGGACATTTCCTCTTTTTATGTGACACACTACATTGGGGGTATCTTAATTCTATTGATCATGATTGTTATATGTTCTATTATTTTGTGATCATTTTACATTATCATGTTGAACTTATATACTTATGTTTATACATGTCTTTACTCATGCTACTATCTTACACAATGTACTTGATATGTTATTTTACATGACATTTTTGCTAATACATGTATGCAGGGACTAATATGACATGCTCATACTAGTTGCTTATATTTCACTTATTTCATTTTATCACATGGATTATTTAAGTGTATTCCTTATTTTCTTTCTTGTGTCAATTGTGAAACATTTGAATATGTTCCTTGTTTGTTGGCCCTAATACCACTAGTGTTGATTTTTTATTTGGTGCGTGGACATTTGAACATATTCTTCCCTTGAGTGTGCAATATTTGAACATGGCCCTTGTTTTCGATCTCCTTAGATCCCCTTTTTACATTACATTGAGTGTTTTTGTGTGTGCACTTTGTTGTTTGCTAAGCTTGTTATTTCTAGACACGATACCACTATATATATATATATATATATATATATATATATATATATATATATATATATATATATATATATAATGGTTATCGTATTACATTCCCTTTACCTCAAAAGGGGGCAGGGGGAATATCAGTGGGGGCATGTCATAGAGATATGAATCCATATACATACAGTTGGTATAATTGTCATAATTTGATATAATTTACATGATTCATATATACACTTGTGATCAAATCTTATATATTTGACACATTTTTGGGACACTTTTTACATATTTGTAACACATTACACAAAGTCTATAGATTAGCGGTTAAATTTTGACCGATACTTCAGCTTGAGACATATTAAAGGTGAATATGACATCCAAATGCATCAAATTATAGATACATATTCAAATTATACACATATTCATGCACTAATCTTACCAAGATGTATCGATTGAGATTTTATCTGGTACAACAGTTGGATCCATTGAATAGTGTGATCGAGATTCAACACCCTTGATGAACTTGACACCACTTCTATATTGTAGGTTGATATGGTTACACCATATGACTCGAGCGAGATTGGCTAGATTATGTTTATATTTGGGTTGTGCAATTGAGATTCTGTGATCTCGATTGACTTAGTAAAACTAACCCTTATTTCAAATTAGGGGCATGATCACCCTCCAATTCTCCTATTCACGTCTCTAAAGTTTAGTTGTGAACTTGTCTCCATTACTTTAGCTAGGAAGCATCATTAACAAAAAGAAGTACCAAGGAACAACATAGTTGCATCGACATACATGTGTACTCCTTCCTTGCTCTCTTTTCTTTAAAACAATTTCATTTATTCATTTTTAAATTATATGCACTAATTACACTTATAACATGCTCTTGGTTACAAGTCATTTACATACATCAAATTTAAATAGGGCTCAAGTCAAATCAAGGTACACATTTATTTTTCTTTAACCTAGTAATTTCATCTTTAACCATTAATAGATTAAAGGGGGAATGTATACACTCAAATATATATTTTACATAATAAACTAATCTTTCACACTTGAAAAACATCACTCTAAGCTTTACCCTTATATTTTTGACTTTCTCACTACTTCAAGGCTTGTGTTTGCCATCTCATTGTGCCTAAATGTTTATGGCTCGATCATAATATTCTAATTATCTAGATCACCTAAAGCCCACAATATGCTTAAAATAGTTAGTTACAAAGCTTCAACAATTCTCTTTTCTCTTAGACACTAATGTTCAGACTTGGATATTAGTGTCAATACTAATGTCCAAGTTCAAACACTAGTGTTTGTACTTTATAAACACTCAAATTTGTAAATATTTTGATATACATGGGTTGACTTATTTGTCTTAATTAACTGTCCATGAGATTATTTAAAAAATATGTTGTATAAATATAAATCAAAGACCATTCATTATCATCAAGTACTTTTCAAGCACACATCTAACATGTATCAATAACAAACACCTCTTATGCTTACAAAATTGCCATATTATTCCCTATTCAATATCAATCATAGGAACAATATAGTTTTGAAGAATTCAAATAACAATCCATGAATAATATTTGTCAAGTTTCAAACTAGATTACTATATGCACTTCTATATAGCATATTGTATCATTGTTCATACACAAGTCCACACATAGGGGATAACTACATATATGTAAGGCCCTATTCGGAGTATTGATTATGTATGTAGTGTTGATTGATAAAGAGGTTTTTGAGGTCAACTCAACTTTACTTGAGAACACTAACCCATATTTTACAAGGTGGTATGCACTAATTGGAGGATCTAGGGTTTTGAAAAAAATAATGATATTGAGAACCTATATACATGATCTAAACAAAGAGTCTGAAATGTGAAAGTGAACCCTAACAAAGGTAGGTGTAATTTTTAGAAAAGAGTCAATATTCCATACATGATACTAGTGGTAGAATCAAGACACTGACATCAACACTAGTGTCAACAGTGAGACGCAAGTGTCCAAACTAACATAAAGAAAATATTCAAAGTTTGATGATTGGATCTACATCTCAAACAACTCACTCCTACACCTGCATTACTCAGACATGCTTGCACATCGGTGTATGAGCTAAGTACAATTTCTCCTTCGTATTCTATTATTAGAATATTAAATATTATGTTTTATATATTTAACATATTCTTAGTATTAGTATATCTTATCAGAATATTAATAAAATCTAAATTCATTTAATTGGTCTTGTTTTTAGAATACCTTACTCCTTGCTTGATTAGGCTACTCTTTATTTAATCCTTATTTTGAAAAAGTGTTAAACATCAAGAACAAGAACAAGAAGGCTATTCCCTCTTTCAAAGGTGAAGACATTGGTTGTAGCTTTGAATTGGATGAGACTTTGTGTTGTACTTTTGTCAATAGAGAGGTATTGTAATACCCTTCTCAATCTCTAAAATATTTTCTCGATGATGTATCATCATGTGGATGATCGGTGTGTCAAGTGTGTCCTTGTGCTCGACATACGAACTAGATGTATTATGGTTAGTTATTAGTTTTGATTCGGTTATTTTGTTGTGGTGACTTGGAACCAAATTCATTGCGACTCATCTAGGACCCCTTTGGACTGTGTGTATTTAACACTTACAACAATTCATATTATCACGTATTGTGTCATTTATGCTTTTCAAAGACTTTTCGTGTCGATGTGTTACTTTTGACAGGTTTATCCTATTAAGACTATATTTGCATTTATTCTAACATCTTGCTTGAATCGATGAGTAGCCATGTTATGTTAAGTTGGTCCCGATTATTTAACTTGAATCTTTCTTGTTGTTCGACAACTATATATAATTTTTAAAATGGGAGTAATAACACAGTTATGTTTGTGACCCAACCCAAGTAACATTTAATAATGGACGTAAATAAGATTATATAAATACATATTTATATAAAAATATGTATATTAAAATGATATTATGTAGATAAGTAGATTAAATAAATATGTTTATTTATTAATAATTTAGAATAAATAAATAACTTGTTTCAAATATCACCATTTCAATATTTGTAAGTATTAATATACGTATTTGGGTAAACATATTTATATGTTAATATGAGTTAAAATAATATTATTGGTTGGTAATGAATTTAATATATTCAGTTACTTGATTTTCTCAATGTAAAATAAAAATAAGAATACTAAAAAAAAAAAAAAAAAAAAAATTAAAATAGAAGAGTGGAAACCCTAACCATAAAAATAAAATAATAAAATAAGCATGGCTTTTCTCACTAAAAAACAACTTAATGGAGAGGAGTCATTTTGAAGATTTTGTCAAGGGAGAAAACAGGTGGAGAGAGATTGAAGAATGAAGATAGAGGAGGAAGTGGTGAAGGAGAATGAAGCAAGGAGCTTCAACAAAACAGGGAAGGGGTGTTTTCTTGTTTTAAATCTTTGAGTTTTATCAAACTAATGAACAAATTAAATATGGTGTTTTAGTTATGACATAGTTTAAGAAATCTAGTTTATTCATCTGGGTATAGTGCTACTCTGGGATGAGAATGATTGTTTCTTTGTGTACACATTTGGGTTTATAAAATACCAAACCTTAAGTGCATGATATCTATTAAAAAAATCCCTAATATATTTCCACCTTGCATTTTGGACTAAATAATAATAAATTTATGAGTTTCAAAAATATGTGTGTGTATACACATACCTTGTATATATTGTATATACCAATACTTTTTTTACTATTTTTATTAATATTATTAAATAATAAATTATATATATATATATATATATATATATATATATATATATATATATATATATATATATATATATATACAACACACACACATATGATAAAGTTTTCTATTTTAAAATTTTATTTATTTAAAAAAAATAACAATAAAAAAATAAAAAAATGTTTATTGGGGGTGGATGGGTGGGGCATGGTGCAACGATTGAACCGTCACCACCCCCCTCTCATAATAGGTACGGAGGGGGACGAGCAATCGACCTGCTCCCAACCCTGCTAGGGAGGCTTGGCCGATGACTAGAACCTTAGGCCCCGACCGTCGACCATGGGCCGCCAGCCTATTAAGGTCTGGATGTGTTTTTTTAAAGGAAATATAAAATAATAAAAAAATAAAGAAAATAAATTTGTTGATTTTATATTATTGTTAAATGTAAATAAAATGTTATATATAATTTTGGATAATTATATATTAATATTAAATGAATAAGTACATATATAATACATGTATATATATTCATACTTTTGAGATATTTGTAAAGCTTATACTTATAAGTTTATTATCAATTCTGTTCATTAATATTGTTAGAATTTAGATTTGAAAGTGTATATAAATGTATAATTAAAGTAGTAAAAAATATTTTGATGTGGAGTAGAGATTTAAATGCGGAAGCATGCATGTATATCTATAATGGTGTATATTTATTTCGATATAAGGTTATATCATGGAATTGAAACACCTATCCATGTTGTGTAAAGAAGACAAGATTGAATCTTTCTTTATTACTGTTGTGAACATATTTAACCCATGATAAATCTAGAAGTTTCATTCTGATTGTTGATTATCCAAATACATAAATTTTAGTAATAATATCTTAATTTAAAGTTTTGACGATTAGTTCACTTGAGGGTACTGTTGACACAATGGATTGCACTCGGGGCAGGAGGCCGAGCTCCTGCCTTTCCACATGCAACAATGGAAACTCCTCTCTCGCCTGTGGGACCGACGAAGCTAGAGGGGAGAGTCTCTAGATAAGGGCTAGCTCCCTCTGATGTATCTTTTAGGCCCTAGTTTCTCTTACTGCTAACAAATAAATGTAAAAAGGGGGGGATGAAAAGGGAGAGAGAGATGCTGAAAATAGAACCTAAGCCTAAAAATAAAAAGGTGATACACCAGAAAATGTTGACCCACTCAGCTCGAACATACACTTTTCACCAGGAAGAAGCGTCCATACACTTCATCTGACGTGGGAAACTCTTCTGTTTCAGTGAGTCAGGGGTCCGTAGAGATACAGGGAGGAAGGAACAACCGAAGGCGCTCTGCGACACACTTGGGCAACCTATTCACATGCGCCTATATTCCTGTTGTAGACACTTCTGGCAGACCTACAGAAAAGAGACTTCACAATGCACTAGACATGCTGTAATCGATCTGTGAAAAGCATGAAAGACAATGACTTAACACAAAAGAACACAGACATATACTTTAAAGTGCAAGTCCAGATAGAGGTAAAAATGCTAAGTCCTGATTCAAGGTAAAATCTGGGAGAGCTCTGCCTTACAAGCCCGAGAGATTTTTGGGCAGAGTTTTGCCTTAAGGCTAAGAGAGTGGATCCTTTCTCAAATGAGAATTTTTACAATATATAGAAAGAGAAAGAGAAAGAGAAACTTGGCACTTTCTGGAAAAGATTTTGGCGCTCTTTTTGCAAGCTGGCCCATGTGCACTCTGAGCCTTGGGAAGAGGGAGCCGTTTGATTGTCGGTTCCTGCTTTGACTTTGGCGTTCCACATTAATGTGAAAAATATGGTTGCGCCTCTTTTTAGCAAACAAACTGCTCTTTTCAAGGCATTAGCGTAGCTTGTTTGCTTCTAAATGCAAACTAGAAGAAAAATAGGTCGCACCATTTACTGTTTGCGCTGTTTGATGACCATCTGGCAATAACTCGCCTCCCCTCGCCACTTGGACTGCTTTGTTTTTTCCTGCACTTTGTCTCTTTCTGGCTCCTTCAGCGCTCGGGGCTATCTTCTGGCGAGTCTTTGCATTCCTTAGGCTCATTTCTGTTCACCTTGGCAACTTTTCGTTGATTTTCAAATAAGTGACACGTGGCGCGTTCTGCTGTGAAACGGGCAGGACACGTGGCATCATCTGCTTGACTCATAGAAGCTTTAGGCATCCTTTGAAGGTCCTGCGAAAGAGGACACGTGGCGGCTTTCGCTCCCTTTAGTAAATTCATCCGGGGCCCACCATAGTTCTCGCGAGACAAAAGGGAGAGACTGCGGATGTTGACACCTGTCGGCTTTCGCCGAGCTTTGCAGGGGACACGTGGCACGTTCTGTTGCTTCTAGAAAAGCATGTCAAATCCTTTCGCGGTTGCCACTTGGCGCCTTCCGCGCTTTGGATTTCCTGGTGTAAAATTGACGTTCGCGGGCCCGTTACTGCGTTTGACTTCTTCGGCTTTCTTTCCTTGTGGCCTTTTTGAAGTGTTCTCTACCCTCCGCAAGGGCACTTGTCCTTTGGGAGTCTTGAACTTTTCGCGTTGAACCGCTCCTTTAAACCAACCATTGAACCAATCCATTGAACCGGTTCAACGGTTCAAACGATTATTGAACCACGACTTTGAATCGAGCGAGTGAACCGAGTGATTGAACCATCCGATTGAACCGAAGCATTGAACCAAGGCGTTGAACTTTGCCGATGAACTTTGTGTTGAACTTTGGCATTGAACCAAGGCGTTGAACCGGTTTAATGGTTCAATGGTTTAAAGCTGCTAACTCTTTGAAAGATCATGTCGTTGAACCACTTTAGCTCTCTTTCCTTATGAATTTCTTCGGGCAAGAGTCCAAAGAAGCTTTGTAAAACCTTGCACTCTTTGACTGGTTCTTTATGTGCCAAAAGACTCGTCTGCACAGTTCGTAGAAATTCTGTAGAGTCTATAAAAATCGCCAGATTCATGCAAAATCAACAAATGAAATGGCCCAGAACAGCAAGGACAGAAAGGGACCGATTTTTGGCCTGTTGGGCAAAAAATGGTCAACAAATTGGCGACTCCCAGGGGAAGCATGCCTGCTATGCTTAGAGACCAGTTGCCTTTTAGTCCATTGGGCACGGAGCCAGATGCAGCTTGAACAAAGGTTAGCAACCGCCTTGATAGATCCAAGAATCAAACATGAAGCTTTTTACCCCAGACACAAGCGAAAACACACACAAGACTAAAAACACTACCTGTGCAAACTGCATTAAGGGAAAGCAGGAAAAGAAACTAAAAGCAACTACTATGTACAACTAACTAGGTATATTTGCTTCCCTCCTGGATCAAAGGAAAAACTTTTCAAGTCCCCTCCCTGGCTAGGAAACTTATGGTGCCAGACAAGCTGCTGAATGAAGTGGAGACTTGGTGACCTGCTCCTCTTGCCTACCACCTGGATTGGCTTGCATCCAAGTGGATCAGATTCAAACATGCTTCCAACATATACGTACTCTGTTTGTTCTTGGAAGCTTGCCTCCTATTGGTTCCTTATGCTGGTGTATCTCATCAAGAAATCAATCGCTGCTGGCTCATCACCATAAGCCCCTTGATATGCATCGTTGACTGGCTTGTTCTCTTCTGCCTCATGCTTGGGTTCCATGATATGATCATCCTCCTTGATGGCCTCAAAGAAAATATCTTCAGAATCGCCAAACTCTTGAAAGGATAAATCTGAAAACCTGTAGCCCCTTTGCATACTTATTTGAGTCCCAATGCTGCCTTCTCCACTCTTATCCAGCGCATAGCCTCCTTGAAGAATAGTGCAACCTGCCCCAATGACTTCAAACGAATCACTCAAAACAAGAACAAGATATTGTCCATTCTCCTCCATGACATTTATGGTGATCTCCTCCTCATCCGTACTCATGAAGTCTCCTTGATCAGTGATGAACTGAGCATACTCCTCTTCACTTGCTTCCTTCAAGACAGGTTCCTCCTCGAGAAGGGGGGAAATGGAAGGCTGACGGGTGAACTCATGTGGAAGAGGAGGCAGTCCTTGAGCTAGAATCGAATGATTCTCCTCTTTCCATTTGGTCAGCACTTCAACTATATCAGGCGTGCCCTGATAGCTCTCTTTGAGGTATGTGGATGGAGTGTGTTCAGACATGGAATCTGCTACTTGGTCTGAACACCCATCACACGATGGCTGAGGAAACTCACTCTGGACTCCAACTCTGCAATCTGCCTATCTATATCTTCTTGGAAGAGCCTTTCCTGGAGGTCACAATCATCATCGGGAGCAGGAGCAGCCTCATCTTCTTCAAGGGTTAGAGCAAAACCTTTCTCCTCTTCCTTTCGACCCCAAGATTCCACTGTTTGCTTCCAACTCATGACCTTGGGATTGGAATTTTCCCCTTGTGAACAAGGAGTAACTTTATCCTCTTCAAGGTCCTGGGCTGGTTCATGATGTTCCTTCTTCTAGCTTGGAATTTGGAGATCATGTTGAAAGACTTGAGGAGGTTGGGGAAGATTTGGGAGGGCCTGCTCATGTACATGAAGAGCTGTCTGAAAAAAGGCGTGCTAGAAAGCTAGGTGCACATGATTAAGGGTAGGATTGATTGATGCATCGGATGAGCCAGAATGAGTAAGTGCCATCTGATAGAAAAGATTTGGCACACAAGAGGGGGCTTCCTTTAGAATAGGAGGGGGCACACAAGGCTCGTCAAAAACAGGTTGGGAAAGGGAAGCAGGGGATCCTTTTAAAACCTCATGAGAAAATGGGGGCAGACCTTGGGCCAAAATCACTTGATTTTCGTCTCTCCACTTTACCAACACTTCATCAATATTGAAATTAGCTTGAGGATTGGTAGAAGGGGTATCTTTTGGCGTCGACTCCTCTACAGGGTCTGAAAGCTCCATCTCTCTTTCTCTAAGCAGTCTCATCTTAGCCTCTAATTCCTCAATCCACTTAGCCAAATTATCCTCATTTTGTCTTTCTTGGAGCTCATAGGAATCATCATAGGGATGGGGAGTGCATGAAGGTTGCCATGAAATGCAAGAAGCTTCTTAAGGAAGGGTGGGAGGGGCTCGAAAAGGACTAACCTCATTTTGTACCTCACACTCTTGGACAATGTCTTTCTCCTCCTTGCTGTTTCACGACTCAACCACTTTATTCCAGCGCAAGATATTCGGACTGGGCATCTCCTTTTGGGGTGATGGGGCCACAATGTGAGAGGGTAGTGGGGGTTTAGATTCCACTTCCCTTGCTGCCAAAATAGACTGCTGCATTTGAAGATTTGCCAATTTGATATGTTTATCAAGATTAGCCTAAAACACAAGATTTACTGTTTTGGAACTCTCCTCAACATGATTGGGGAAAGGACTTTGACAGGCTTGACTTAGCTCATAAGCAGGGGCTGTGTATGACTGATATGATACTTGGGGCAGCGAGTATGCAGGTTGATAGACTTGGTAAGGCTGCCTCTCATGAATACTCAACTTTTCTTCCAAAGATGCAATCAAACCACTCACATCCAGCATCTCACTTGTAAGCCTGTGCCAATTGGCTCTTTCAATAGGAGTCCATTCCCTCTTAACCAGATCTAGTGCATTTCTCACTTGATGGATGACATGATCAAGAATTTCTTGGCCACATCCCTTTCTGGTGCCAAGCTCGACTACATACTTTTCGTATCCTAGCAGTGCTCGTTTGAAGGTGGAGACAGGTTGATTGGTAAAGAGATTAGGTTGAGTAGAAGTGACATATTGAGAAGACTAGGCATAAGGCTGATATAGCTCATGATAGGGCTGAGACTGGTCATATTGGACCTGATAAGGATTAACATAACGCTGGGAAGGATCATAGCCAGGCTGGCCAAGGAAAATAGGGTCCATGGCTCTGAACGATGGAATTATACATACCAAAATACTGTTTCTTGATGGCACCAGAACTGCTTAACCAGATGATTTAACTTGGAGTCACCATTGGTGTTGATGCAAAAGCCTCCAAAGGCTAGCTGGTTGAAGAACACACCAAAAATTCTTCAACTCTATGGACACAACTTGTCCTAGTTGGTCCCATCGGGTGTGCCAAAAATTATTGACGCAGTGGATTGCACCCGGGGCAGGAGGCTGAGCTTCTGCCTTTCCACACGCAACAATGGAAACTCCCCTCTCGCCTATGGGACCGACGAAGCTAGAGGGGAGAGTCTCTAGATAAGGGTTAGCTCTCTCTGATGTATCTTTTAGGCCCTGGTTTCTCCTACTGCTAACAAATAAATGTAAAAAGGGAGGGATGAAAAGGGAGAGAGAGATGCTGAAAACAAAACCTAAGCCTAAAAATGAAAAGGTGATACACCAGAAAATGTTGACCCACTCAGCCCGAACATACACTTTTCACCAGGAAGAAGCGCCCATACACTTCATCTGACGTGGAAAAATCTTCTATTTTAGTGAGTCAAGGGTCCGTAGAGATACAGGGAGGAAGGAACTATGGAAGGTGCTCTGCGACACACTTGGGCAGCGTATTCATATGCGCCTATATTTCCGTTGTAGACACTTCTGGCGGACCTGCAGAAAAGAGACTTCACAATGCACTAGACATGCTGTAATCGATCTGTGAAAAGCATGAAAGACAATGACTTAACACAAAAGAAGAACACAGACATATACTTTAAAGTGCAAGTTCAAATAGAGGTAAAAATACTAAGTCTTGATTCAAGGTAAAATTTGGCAGAGATCTGCCTTACAAACCCGAGAGATTTTTGGGCAAAGTTTTGCCTTAAGGCTAAGAGAGTGGATCCTTTCTCAAATGAGAATTTTTACAATATATAGAAAGAAAAAGAGAAACTTGGCGCTTTCTGGGAAAGATTTTGGCACTCTTTTTGCAAGCTGGCCCATGTGCGCTCTGAGCCTTGGGAAGAGGGAGCCGTTTGATTGTCGATTCCTGCTTTGACTTTGGCTTTCCACATTAATGTGAAAAACATGGCTGCACCTCTTTTTTGCAAACAGACTACTCTTTTCAAGGCATTTGCGCGGCTTATCTGCCTATAAATGCAAACTGAAAGAAAAACAGGCCGCATTGTTTACTGTTTGCACCATTTGATGACCATCTGGCAATAACTCGCCCCCCTCGCCACTTGGACTGCTTTGTTTTTTCTTGCACTTTGTCTCTTTCTGGCTCCTTCAGCTCTCGAGGCTATCTTCTGGCGGGTCGCTACGTTCCTTGGGCTTGTTTCTACTCGCCTTGGCCACTTTCTTCTGATTTTCAAATAAGTGACACGTTCCGCTGTGAAACGGGTAGGACACGTGGCAGCATCCGCTTGACTCATAGAAGCTTTAGGCACCCTTTGAAGGTCCTGTGGAAGAGCACACGTGGCAGCGTCCGCTCCCTTTAGCAATTCGTTCGGGGCCCACCATAGTTCTCGCGGGACAAAAGGGAGAGACCGCGGATGTTGACACCTGTCGGCTTCTGCCGAGCTTTGCAGGGGACACGTGGCACGTTCCGTTGCTTCTAGAAAAGCATGTCACATCCTTCCGCGGTTGCCACTTGGTGCCTTCTGCGCTTTGGATTTCCTAGTGTAAAATTGACGTTCGCGGGCCCATCACTGCGTTTGACTTCTTCGGCTTTCTTTCCTTGTGGCCTCTTTGAAGTGCTCTCTGCCCTTCGCAAGGGTACTTGTCCTTCGGGAGGCTTGAACTTTTCGCGTTGAACCATTCCTTTGAACCAACCGTTGAACCAATCCATTGAACCGGTTCAACGGTTCAAATGATTATTGAACCACGGCTTTGAACCGAGCGAGTGAACCGAGTGATTGAACCATCCGATTGAACCGAAGCATTGAACCGGTTCAATGGTCCAACGGTTCAAAGCTGCTAACTCTTTGAAAGATCATGTTGTTGAAACACTTTAGCTCTCTTTCCTTGTGAATTTTTTTGGGCAAGAGTCTGAAGAAGCTTTGTAAAACCTTGCATTCTTTGACTGGTTCCTTATGCGCCAAAAGACTCGTCTGCAGAGTCCATAGAAATTATGCAAAGTCCGTAGAAATCGCCAGATTCATGCAAAATCAACAAATGAAATGGCCCATAACAGTAGGGACAGAAGGGGACCGATTTTTGGCCTGTTGGGCAAAAAATGGTCAACAGGTACCTTGGGAATGATGTTAAAACAAGGTCTCACTTAATAGGTATGTGATGAATTAGCTTCTTTGCCTTGTAATTAGATAAATTTGTAAATAGAAACCAATGTAGAAGATCTATCTATTTTCTTATTCACACCTAGAGGGGAGTTTTGAAAGCTAGTGTTCTTGCAATATTTGTATAATTCTTTTTTTTTTATGGTAGTATTGTTCATTGTTAGTGTGATTCAATTGTTTAGTATTTTGTATTGGATTATGGTATTATTATTGTAATAAATTGTAATTATCTATATTGATATGTTGATGAATTTGGGTAACAATTAAATAGTCTTTGTCTTGATAAGATCAATCCTCATTGTAGTTCACTATGTAAGTTATTATGATATGTTTTGTTTTATAATTTATCCATGTATTAAATTTGTTTATTAATTTGGAAAAATGAAGTATTTAAGAAAGAGGAATCTCTTGCTCAACATAAACTGGCGCTTTTATTGACTATTTTCGTAGTGTAAGTTGACGAGTTACTAGTGACAAATAAAGTAGAGACATAATATTTTTATGTTGAAATTAGTAGCGTCTTCTATGTTAATTGATTTGTGTTTTGAATAAAAGATGATTATATGATTGTTGTTCAATTGAGATATTTGTAAAGTTTTGTTCTTGAAGATTGTCATTAATGTGAGTTGGCCTACCATTAAAAAGATTCACGTTGAAACTTATGTACTAGATAGCTATAATAGTTATTATATTATTCAAATATATCAATGTATAATAATATTCGTTAATCTAAATTGTCAATGATTTATCTGTAGTACTAAATTCATCGACAATATATATAGGCTAGTAGTTAACTAATAGAGTTATTTTTAGTAGTGATTTGAAAACTATTTTATCTAAAAGTTGAGAACCTTGTTGAGTAGGACAATTAAATGTTATTTAGGTAGAAAGTAGTAATCACATGGATAAATAAATGTTGTAATATCTAAGATTCATAGTTGACTGATAGCATTATTGTTAAGAACAAACAATTTAAATAGTAAAATAATGTTAAAAACATAATGTGACAAAAAAATATTGGTAACTACAGATTTGAAATATAGTGATTTTAACTTATTTTGAGATTGTGAAATTATCTATTAATCTTAATATGTAGTATTAATTATACAATTAACATTGAGTTAAACATATACAGTTGAAATTAATGAGTAAAGTTAATAAATTTTAACCTAAATAATTATTATCTTGACATAAATATTTTGATTTTTATAGCTTAATCATTGTAGAAACCTAAATTAAATAAGTGGATCGTGACGGGTCTTGAGATATCATTTGAAATCTTGTTAGTGGAGTGTAAATAAATTTGAGACTTCTTATTTTAAAAAGCACATAAATATATACATCATCTTCTGTGATCATTTGTTGATGATTGGATAATTGCATACATTTTTATAAGATTCAATGCAAGTTTACACTAAGAGTTTTCTGTTTAGAAATCAATCAAATTGGTTAATAAATGGGTTCAAAATTAATATCCAAATTTAATTTTTTTTGAAACGGAGACTTGTAATCTCTAAACTTATCATATGTGAATCAGGTTCTATAACCGTTATTTTTATATCCTATTTTGATAAATTTTGATGGATTTAATTTTGGAGGCATTTGATAAATTTTTGCACTTTATATTTTTTCAACCAATCAAGTCAGTTCAAAATTATTTTTGTCAAAAATAGATAGAGGACTCTTAAAGATAAACTAGAGTTTGATAGTGGTTATTTTTACTTTTAAATTTATATAAGAGCCTTTAATTTTAAATTTTATTTCCGTTTGTTATTTTTAATGACCCATTTTCAAATTAAATTTATTCATAAATTTCTATTGTTCCCATTTTAATCTGTGAGGTTGCTTTGAAAATGGTATTACAATAATCATTCAGTTTAACGTTTCTTAATATGAAATTTATAACATCTCATTTTTAGTTTCATATTCACATATAAATTTTCTTATTTAGTTTTCAACTCCTTTTAATATTTTTAGTGGGTTCTCTTTGAACCTTGTTTGTTGTTATTTTTTTGTGAACAACATAAAATATCTTTAAGTGTTATTTGGTTTGGTATTATTTTTTTTATGTCAACTATCCATGTTCTAAAATAATACTTATGTTGTTGCGATGTTATCATATAAATTTAACTCATTATTTCATAGCAATATAAACCTTTGTTCGAGTATTTATTCTAGTGTCGTTTTGTAACTTGTTTAGCCCTCTTGAACCTTTGTAGCTTTAAAATAAAATTTAATTTGTTTAACTGTGGCATTGACCCAATTATACAGGTGATTGTGTTTATTCATAAATCTATATTTTAAAATGTCATCAGAATTAAGATGTGATCTTTATTTGCAAAGTTGAAATTACAATATTTATCTTCTCCTTGGTTGTGGGTTCGTGGTGAATTTGTAAAGTGAACTAAAACCTGTTTAGCTTTAAGTGTCTGTGCAAGTCTTCTAATCATTTGGAATTCATGTTGTGTTGACTTGATGGCACTCAAATCACTTATAATTGTTCCAAGTTGTAATTGAGCTTTGGTCCTTTATGCATTTTATTTGTGTTAGATCGAAGTGTAACCAATTGGACCACAACCTTACTGTGGCATTGTGTTTTTTGTGTTTGCGTGAGTTGTATATCATATTAGTGTCACTGTCTTTGTATGTATAGGAGTTAGTGCATTCATTGGAGCGTTTAAAAAAAATTGGTGTGGTTTTGTGTGTACTTAAGATGTAAATTTTGGCATTACATTTTAATATCATAGCACAGTTAAACGTTGGGAGCTCTAGAGTGTTGATGTTCTACTATATGCATTCTTTTGGAACTTTGCTCACATGTGTACAAGTAAAATGGCATGGTGAGAGTGTACATATTTTCATACATGGATTATATTGAGAATCATTGAATTTTGATTATAGGATTTATTCCATTGGTGGCTGGGAGCATCCTATTAGAGGGAACTCATTTGTTATTTGTTTTCTATTGTGGTGGAATATCTAGCCACTATGGACCATTGGACCCTGAAGTGAATATAATGATAAAATGATAAATTTTTCTAGTTGATTGTATTTGTTAGCAGTAGCTTAGTGGTAAGAATAATAATTAACTAGAAGTACAAGTAAACACATTAAATGATGAGAAAATAAAGGAAAGAATAACATGAAACTTAATGAGACCCAATTGATATTTTCATTCATTTTAAATGATCTGTTTTCTAATTTCTCGTATAATTGCCTATAAAGGTTTTCAAATGACTCTTCAATTTCTTTAAATGAGTCTTCCTTTCCAAAGATTATTTGACTTCTTTTTGACAACTATTTTCTTCTTTTTAATACAAATAATGGCAAATAATATTAAATAATGTTGCCCTTTACCTCTACTAACCCTCAGCTCAACTTAAAAGATGTCTCGTCTTGAGACACAATCCCTACTAACACTCCCTCCAACTTAAAATGTGTCTCATCCCAAGACAAAAAGGCCCTAACCATTCAAGTTTTTACAACTTTCGATCCATTATAAATATATTTGAGAACCTACACTACGCCTACTCCTACTCTCCATGGCCTCACATGTCAGAGCTCGTCTACTTCCACAACTCTAACTTCAAATACATTTACAATTTTTCAAAACTAATAAACACTCTACTTTATTGCAGACTTTTTACAATAAATATCATGTGGAAAGAGTAAACATAGAATATAAACATAGGAAGAGCTGAATTTACTTGAGTCTCAAGAATAAGACAACTTATTAAAACTGTTCTCTTGTGTAGAAAGAATCATTGACCACATAATCACTTACTTCTTCAAGCTATGTAATGAATACTGGGGTCTAGTCTAATAATACAAAACCCAAGCTATCAATCCAGTATATAGTATATACCCGAGCTATCAATCTGGTATATGGATATGTAAACTTGAAAATTGCCATGCAAACTTGAAGGAGAATGCTACACAGATATATATGCCATGTCAATCATCTATTGTAGAACTTATATTCTTCCATTCTTGGGTTAATAAAGGCAAAGTTCCTTCTTCATGGCCATCTACCAAACATGATTTTCTGATCATGCCACCTAGACAAACATTACCAATACATGACAAGATTATTCTATTATGCTCATGCCATCATGCTCGGTCCCCCAGAGGCAAAATCTATGGCCACCTGTGATCTCATCTTTGGCCTTGGCTCAAATCCCAACATGTTCATTCCCTCCATTATCTTCTTGGCCAACAGATTTAATGGATGCATTAGATCAACCATACCAATGAAACATGTTCGCCTCAATTTCAACAACAAATTATCAGATGAAATCCTAAGAGGCAAAGCATTGAGAATGTTAATGGCTTCTATAGCTGACAATTCATTTGATATTCCACATAGCCATATGTACGGTTTTGATCATATACAATATGCAGGATTACCCCAAATTGTCTACAATATTGTCGCAACACCTCCTCCCTGGGTTCGTTGACAGTGATAGCCATGAGGGCCAAACCTGATCAGCTAGGCACAAACAAAGCAACGTCTTTGCCCCTTATATTTCCAATTCAGATCTACAACTTGTTTATCATGGGATCCAGGTCCTTACACCCAAAAAAGAATGAGTAATTTGCATGTATTCAAGCTACCGCTCTCTCGAACAACCATTTCCTATAGAATCGATTGGACAAAGCTCTCGGCCACCAGGATCGACAGGAACACCAGACACCTGACATAATCAAGGGAGATGGGGCAACTCATAAGAAATGATGTAAACCCTATATAGATCCCAAAATTCATCAAAGGGTGCAAAGTCTGCCCATCAAGATCAAACCAATACCCCCGAGCAAAGCTCGCACAACATGAAACAAACCTTAATTACACAACTAATTTTTGAACTTGAATCACACAAATAACAATCAGACCATTGTTAGCAGTAGCTTAGAGGCAAGAACAATAAATAAATAGAATTTCAAGTAAACACATTAAATGATGGGAAAATAAAAGAAAGAATAACAAGAAACTTAATGAGACCCAATTGATATTTCCATTCACTCAAAATGGTTTGCTTTTCAATTTCTCATACAATTGCCTATAAAGGCTTTCAAATGATTCTTCCTTTCCAAAGACTATTTGACTTCTTTTTGACATCTAATTTCTTCTTTTTAATACAAATAATGACAAATAATATAAAATAATGTTGCCCCTTACCTCTACTAATAGTATTGCTTTTGTGTCTCATTAATGGATGTTTATGTTGATCAGTTTGCTATTCCTTGGTAGAAAATAACTATATACAGAGAAAAATTTATAAATATATATGTTTGTGTATGGTAAATACCTATTTTTATCTATTTTTCATATACTTTTTAATGATTATGTATTAGTTCATCAAGTGAATATGACTCTAATAACAAAATGTGAATATAATTAACATTATGATAATATTGATTATTTTAAATCAAACTATTAGCAGTGGTAGTTGTAAGCTAGTTTGTTCTAGTTAGTATTTCATTGTTTGTCTTAGTTAAGCATAAGCCATGAGGTTATAAAAAGGCTTTGTTCTATTATTTTGTAGTATAGAACTTAGTTAAACCTAGTGCATTGTCAACCTTGTGTATGTTAGTTGTTATATAACTAAATGCTACCTAGTATGATTTGAATGTTTACATTTTGAATAGGAGTGTTGCAAGTTTTACCCTTGTCCTCAAGTTATGTAGTTTGAACCTTGTGTGTAACCACAAGTGATTCTAGAGTAACTGTGCGATTAGGGTCTTGATAGATTGCTTTTCTATCCCCCTCTTCATTATGCAGAATGAATGTACTTTATTACCTGTGAGAGAATTAGTAAACTAGTTAATTTTCTTTTGAGATGATCATTTATGTTGTGATTACAATTCACTTGGGTGTTTGTTTTAGCAATGAACAATGGTTGTAAGTGCGATTATAATTTTTCTAATGTATATGATTACTCTACTTTGGACACGTTAATTGAGATTGAATAATGTTATATACCTGTGAACCAGTTATGATAGTGTAACTATAGAGATATTTGCATTATTGATATTATATGGGAGTTATCAACACTTATTATTAATTTACATTAGAACAAGACAACCGGGATCGAACATAGTGTTTTTTGTGAAAGCATTTGAGTTAAATGCAACAATAAAAAATGATATGTTATTTAATGAGAGACTTGTATATCGACTGATTTAGAGACTTTAGGACAATTGGTAAATTTTTTGAGGTATTTTTAGCACTGAATGCCAGGCATGAGGTTCACACTTGGTTTATTTCTACATAGTTACATCAACACTTGTTACCGAGAGACATAGGGAGGATTATTGTTGTTCTTATTTCTCCTATTTTTGGGAGGTAGTTGAGTCTTATTTTATTACCTATGGGAGGTAATCATGTTGCTCTTTTAGGAGGTATATGAAGGATGATGTGATGTTTTCTTCTACCTTAAGGAGGTAGTCAAGATTCTTCTGTTCTCTTACTTTTAGGAGGTGATTAATTTTTATTAATTCCTTTTCCCCTTGGGTGACTTTTATATTCACATAGTTTGAGTAATGTGATGTTTTTATTTTACTTTGAGAACCAACACTAATCCTTGAACTTAAATTTGAATTTAATTATTCTTTTGGAGTTTGAACATTTGTAAGTTATTTTATTGAACTTAAAGTAAATGAATTTACATTTAATTGCAATTGCAATTGAATTGAATTTGTTTTGATGACTTGATAATTGTGACTTGGACTTGTTTTGTTTATGAGTGCCAACTTCCTTTAAACTTGATTTATGACTTTTTAAATTATTTTTTTGATTTCATTGAGTTATTAACTTTTAAATTGATTTTTTGACATTTGATCTTTCAAAATTATCATGATATTTTAGTTTTTGATGAATGCTGGTTTATTAGTTTTTCTATATATATATATTGTAATGTGCATAGTGTGCATTGTGTAGGGGAGAAGTAACTTGAAAAAACCATTGGATCGAGATGAAAATTTGTGTGAAAGATATTCATGACACCATCTTTTCCAACCATCAAATGTTATATATATATATATATATATATATATATATATATATATATATGGGAGGTCTAAGGAGGTTAGGGGTCTAAGGAGGGAATAAAGAGGTTTTAAGAGGTCTAAGTAGTTTCAAAAGGTCTAAAAAGGTTTGGCGAGATGTTAATGATGCAGTTGATGGAGACTATTAATATATATATATATATATATATATATATATATATATATATGGGAGGTCTAAGGAGGTTAGGGGTCTAAGGAGGGAATAAAGAGGTTTTAAGAGGTCTAAGTAGTTTCAAAAGGTCTAAAAAGGTTTGGCGAGATGTTAATGATGCAGTTGATGGAGACTATTATTCTTTTCACACTGGATTGTTCTTGATATTGTTCTAAAATTATATGCTTTCTTATATGAGTTGGTAGTCATTTTTCATTATTGCTTGTTACATAGTGTATATGATATTATCTTATGGTGGATCAATGATTTTACTCTTATTTAATGATCTTGACAGTTCATAATATCGGTTGATAGTGAATATGATATATGAAAATTCTTCAGAGTTATGATATTTTGTTCAGTAGAAATAACATGGCAATATGTTCTAGTTAACAATTGACTCAACATTGCATAACTAAGTGGTATTACAGTAATTATATTGGTTTCATGTTTTGACACTATCTTTCTTATCGTTATTGTATCATGGGATGGCACAAGGATTATTTGGAATATGAATTTATGTTCTTGCATATCAAAGTATTGATAGCAACATTTTAGTGTTATCATTTGGAAAATAGCTACATGAGTGTTGAAATATCGTGAGGGTTCAATCAGTAGTGGATTGATATGATCAAGTAATGTGGTGATTCTACTACATGATTTTATTTTGAAAATGTCAAGGATGATGCCTTTTTCTACGGGGTGAATATAATACCCTTCTCAAGCTCTACAATGTTTTCTTAATGACGTGTCATCATGTGGATGATCAATGTATCGAGTGTGTCCTTATATTCAACATGCAAGTAAGATGTATTATGGTTAGTTGTTAGTCTCGATTCAATTACCTTGTTATGGTGATTTGGAATCAGGTTCACTACAATTCATGTAGGACTACCTTGGACTGTGTGTATTTAATGCTTGCAATAATTTGTATTATTGTGTATTGCAATAATTTGTTATGAATTATAAGGGTTTTCATGTCAATATGTTACTTTTAACTGATTTATCTTATTAAAATTAGGTTTGCATTGATTCTAATAGCTTGCTTGAATCGTTGAGTAGCCATGTTATGTTAAGTTGGTCCTGATTATTTGACTTGTATCTTTCTTGGTGTTTCGACAACCATATTTAATTTTTAAAGTGAGAATAATAACACAATTATGTTTGTGATCGAGCTCAAGTAATATTTAATAATAAACGTAAGATTATATAAATATATATTTATATAAAAATATGTATATTAAAATAGTATTATGTAGATAAGCAAATTAAATAAATAAATGTATTTATTTATTAATAATTTAAAATAAATAAATAATTTATTTCAGATATTACCATTCCAATATTTATACATATTAATATATGTATTTGGGTAAACTTATGTATATGTTAATATTAATTAAAATAGTATTACTAACTGGTAATAAATTTAATATATTCAATTATTTAATTTTCTCAATGTAATAATTAATTTAATCAAAGTAAAAACAAGAATAATGATAAATACATAAATAGATCAAAATGGAAGAGTGGAAATCTTAACCCTAAAAATAAAATAATCAAATAAGCATAGCTTTTCCTACTTAAAAGTTAACCTAATGAAGAGAGGAAGAAGGTGGAAGGAGAATGAAGAATGGAGATGGAGGAGGAAGAAGTGGTGAAGGAGAATGAAGCAAGGAGCTTCAATAAAACATTAAAGGGGTTTCTTTTTTTTTAAACCCCTAAGTTTTTTCAAACTAATGAGCAAATTAAATATGTTGTTTTAGTTATGATATTGTTTAAGAAGTCCAGTTGTTTATTTATTTGGGTGTAGTGTTAGTTTGAGATGAGAATGATTGTTTCTGTATGTACATATTTGAGTTTACAAAATACCAAACCCTAGGTGCATGGTATATATTAAAAAAATTTCCAGGTATGTTTCCATCTTAATAATATTAATTTTTTGGGTTTTAAAATATGTGTATGTGTGTACACACAACTTGTATATATTATGTATACCAATGATATTCTTGTTATTTTTATTAATATTATTAGATAATAAATTTTATGTGTGTGTGTGTTAAAATTTTATTTATTTAAAAAAATAATAAAATAGGTTTATTGGGCGGGTACGGGACGCTGGGGTTGGTTGAACCATCGTAGCCCCCCTCTCATAATAGGGTTGGAGGGGGACGGCCAACCGACCTGCCCCTAGCCCTACTAGGGAGGCCTAACCGATGACCATGGTCATGAATAGGGCCTTAGGCCCCAACGGTTGGCCATGGGCCACTGACCATTGACTTGTTAGGATCTAGCTGTGTTTTTTATAAAGAAATATAAAAAATAAATATAATAAAATAAAAGAAATAAAGAAAACAAATTTGTTGATCTTATATTATTATTAAATGTAAAAAAAATGTTATATAAGAAATAATATTTATATTATTTCTCGTTAATAACATGTTTAATATTAAACATGGATATAATATCATATTACACACACACACACACACACACACAGATAAATAAAATAATATTTTATATGATTTTGGGTAATTATATATTAATATTAAATTGGTAAATACATATATAATACATGTGTATATATTCACAATTCTGGGACATTTGTAAAGCTTATATTTATAGGTCTATTGTCAATTATGTTTCATTAATATTGTCATAATTTAGATTTGAAAGTGTATATAAAAATATCATTATAGTAAAAATATTTTGATGTGGAGTGGAGATTTAAATGTGGAAGCATACCTGCATATATATAATGGTAGATATTTATTTTGATATGAGGTTATATTATAGAATTGAAACACCTATCCATGTTGTGTAAAGAAATTGAGATTGGTTCTTCCTTTATTATTGTTGGGAATGAATTTAACTCTTGAAAAATTTAGAAGTTTTATTCTGATTGTTAACTATACAAATACATAAATTTTAATAACAATATTTTAGTTTGAGGTTTTGACAGTTTAGTTCGCTTGAGAATACTTTGGAAATGATGTTAAAACTGAGTCTCACCTTAATAGGTATGTGATGATTTAGTTTCTTTACCTTGTAATTGGATAAATTTATGAATGAAAACCAATATATAAGATCTATTTGTTTTCTTTTTCACATATAGAGGGTAACTTAGAAATCTAGTGTTCTTGCAATGTTTGTAGAATTCTTTTTGCTATGGTAGTATTGTTCATTGTTAGTGTGATTTAGTTGTTTAATATTTTGTGGATATTTAAATACGAAAGCATGCCTATATATAATGGTGGATATTTATTTCAATATAAAGCTATATTATAGAATTGAAACACCTATCCACGTTATGTAAAAAATACAAGATTTGTTATTTTTTTATTACCATTGGGGATGGATTTAACCCGTTAAAAATTTAGAAGTTTCATTCTGATTGCTAACTATACAAATACATAAATTTTAATAATAATACCTTAGTTTGAGGTTTTGACGGTTTAGTTTGATTGATGGTACCTTGAGAATGGTGTTAAAACCGAGTCTCACCTTAATAGGTATGTGATGAGTAAGCTTCTTTACCTTGTAATTAGATAAATTTACGAATGAAAACCAATATAAAAAATCTATCTGTTTTCTTTCACATGTAGAGTGGAGCTTAGAAATCTAGTGTTCTAGCAATATTTGTACAATTTTTTTCGCTATGGTAGTATTGTTCGTTGTTAGTGTGATTCAGTTGTTTAGTATTTTATAGTAGAATATGGTGCTATTATTCTATTAAATTATAATTATCTGTATTTATTTGTCGATGAATGTGGGTACCAATTAGATAGTCTTTGTCTTGATAAGATCAACTCTCATTGAAGCTCAGTATGTAAGTTATCATGATCCATTCTTTTTTGTAGTTTATACATGTATTTAATTTATTTATTAATTTGAAAAAATGAAGTATTTAGGAGAGAGGAATCTATTGCTCAACATAAACTGACCTCTTCATTAACTATTTTTATAGTGCATGTTGATGAGTTACTAGTGATAGATAAATTATAGAGATATTATTTTTATGTTAAAATAAATAACGTCTTGTATGTTAATTAATTTGTATTTTGAATAAAGATGATTATATGATTGTTGTTCAATTAAGATATTTGAAAAATTTTATTCTTGAAGATTGTCATTAATTAGAGTTGGCCTACCATTAAAAAGATTCATGTTGGAACTTATCTACCATATAACTATAATGGTTATTGTATTATTTAAAGATATCAATGTACAATGATATTCCTTAATCTAAATTGTCAATGATTTATTTATAACACTTAATGAATTGACAATAAATGTAGGCTAATGCTTGACTAATAAAGTTATTTGTAGTAGTGATTCGAAAACTAATTTATCTATAAGTCAAAAACCTTGTTGAGTAGGGCAATTAAATATTATTTACGTTGAAAATAGTAATCACTTGGATAAACAAATGTTGTAATATCTAAGATTCATAGTTAGATGATAGCGTTAGTATTAAGAACACATAATTTGAATAGTAAAATAATGTTAAGAACATAATGTGGCAAAAAAAAAATTAATTACATATTTGAAATATCGTGAATTTAATTTACTTTGACATTGTGAAATTATAGATTAATACTAATATGTAGTATCAGTAATACAATTAATATTTGGGTTAAACATATATAGTTGAAATTCATAAGTAAAGCTAATAAATTTTAACTTGAATTATTATTGAGTGTCTTGACGTAATTATTATGATTCTTATAGCTTAATTATTGTATAAACTCAAATTAGATAGGTGGACTGTGGCAGGTCTTGAGGTATCATTTGAAATTTTGTTAGTGAAGTGTAAATAAATTTGAGACTTAATTCATATTTTGAAAAGCATATGGATAGATACATCATTCTCTGCGATCATTTGTTGAGGGTTGGACAATTGCATACACTTTTAAAAGATTTAGTGTAAGTTTACACTAAGAGTTTTCTGTTTGAAAATCAACTAAATTGGTTCAGAAATGGGTTCAAAATTAATACCTGAATGAGAGTTTTTATAAAATAGAGACTTGTAATCTCTAGACTTATCATATGTGAATCAGGTTCTATAACCATTATTTTTATACCTCATTTTGATAATTTTTGGTGGATTTGCTTTTAGAGGTATTTGACAATTTTTTACACTTGATATCTTTCTTCACCCTACCAAGTCAATTCAAAATTAAGTTGCCAAAAATAACTAGAGGACTCTTAAAGAAAAATTAGAGTTCGATAATGATTATTTTTACCTTTAAATTTATATATGAGCTTTTAGTTTTTAATTTTATTTCTGTTTGCTATTTTTAGTAACCCCTTTCTAAATCAAATTTATTCATAAAATTTTATTGTTCTTGATTTTAATCTGCGAGGTCATTCTAGAAAGGGTGTTGCAATAATCACTTGGTTTAACATTTTTTGAATATGAAAATTGTAACATTTCATTTTTAGTTTTATATTCACGTATAAATTTTTGTATTTGGTTTTCAGCTTTTAATATTTTTAGTGAATTCTCTTTGAACCCTGTTTGTCGTTGTTTTTCTATGAATGACAAAAAATATCTTTAAGTATTGTTTGGTTCAGTATTCTCTTTCTTCATATCAACTATAAATTTTATAAAATAATACTTATGTTGTGGTGATGTTATCATATAAATTCGACTCATTATTTTATAACAATGTAAAATTTTGTTCGGGTATTTATTCTAGTGCCATTTTGTAACTTGTTTAGCCTTGTTGAAACTTTGTAGCCTTATAATAAAATTTGACTTGTTAATTGTGGTGTTGACTAAATTATCTATGTGATTGTGTTTATTCATAAATCTATATTTGAGAATGTCATCAGAATTAGGATGTGATCCTTTCCTATTTGCGAAGTTGAAATTATAATATTTATCTTCTCCTTGGTTGTGGGGTTCGTGGTGAATTTATAAAGTGAACTAATACTTGTTTATCTTTAATTGTCTATGTAAGCCTTCTAATCATTTGAAATCCATGTTGTGTCAACCTGATGGTACTCGAATCACTTATAACTGTTCCAAGTTGTAATTTAGCTTTGGCCCCTTGTGCATTTTGTTTGTGTTAGATCAAAGCATAACCGATCAGACCACAACCTTGTGGTGTTGTGTTTTTTGTGTTCGCTTGAGTTGTGTGCCATGTTAGTGTCACTATATTTATATGCATAAGAGTTAATGCATTCGTTGGAGTGATTAAAAAAATTGGTGTAGTTTTGTGCGTGTTTGAGATGTAAATTTTGAGCATTACATGTATGTGTAGGTGGTAGTAGTTCTCAATAAAGTGAATTTTCTAGGCTTTTCCATATTAAAATTCAAATGGAGAAAGAAAAGTGGATACTTTTTTTGATACTTGTTCACAAGAAAATTTGATGAGCAAGGAGTTAGTAGACAAACTGGGGCTAGTGAATTACAATCATCCAAGTCCATATGCTTTGGGTTGGGTGAAGAAATGCATAGACATCAAGGTGACCAAGCAATGTAATATTTACATTGGTATTAATGCACTTTTTGTTGATGAAGTTATAGTGGTTGTTTTTCCTTTTGATGTTTGTGGTGTAGTGTTGGGAAACCCTTGAATATTTGGGATGTTATCTTCATGAGAGCTTTTAATTGATACCATTTGGTGAAGGATGACAAGAGTTACATCATTTCAACCTATAAGGGTGATTCTAAAATCTCATTGGTAAGTGAATCTTAGGATAAAAGACTTATTAATACTAGTGAAAAGTTTCTTTTTACTTATTTTAAAATATATACATGATAACGAAGTGGATGCATATAAATTTTTTTTGTAGCATATTTAGTAAAAAAGAGCAATAGTGTGTGGGACAATTGGTGCAACAGTTCAACGAAGTTTTTCATGAATCCTTGAGGTTGCCACTGATAAGGCGTATTAAACATGAAATTAAATTGGTGTCAGATAGTCTGCTTCCAAATCTCAAGTTGTATAGGTAGCCCTTTAAGGATGCCAATTAGGTAAAACATCAATTATAATATTTAATTAATCAAGTTGTAATTCATCTTAGTACTTCTCCATGTGGTTCTCTTATTGTTTTAGTACTTAAGAAAGATTATTCATGGAGAATGTGTGTTGATTATAAAGCATTTAAAAAAAATGACCATCAAGGATAGGTACCCTCTTCCATAGATTGATAATCTTATAAATCAAATTTAACATGCTAATTATTTAACTAAGTTGGGTTTGACATTCGAGTATCAAAAAGTGAGGATTAGAGAAGAGGACATTAGAAAGACAACATTTAAGACAAGGCAATGGGTGTATGAATGGTTGGTTTTACATTTTGGGCTATACAATCCATCAAATACCTTCATGTGGTTGATGAATGGGATAATTCAGTCATTTATTGATTTATTTGTCATGTGTATATGGATAATAATATTATTTTTAGTAGAAATTTTGATGAGCATATTGATCATTTAGAACAAGTTTTTCAAGTTTTGGAAGAAAACAAGTTAGTATTGAATGAGAAAAAAATGTGAGTTTACTTAACAATAACTTGTCTACTTGGAGCATGTGGTTGGATATGGGGAATTAAGGATTGATTCAAGAAATATAGAGTCCATCATGAATTTGATAAAGCCTTCTAATGTGATAGAAATAAGGAGTTTTGTTTGTGCAGTTGAGTATTTGAGAAAATTCATCTAGGCTTTATCTTATATAACCACACCTTTGCATGCCATTACAAGTGGTAAGATGTTTATTTATGGTGAGAAGAAACAAGATACATTTGGTATGTTCAGACATAATATTATCCATTCTCTGGTATTAGCTTTTCCTATTTGAAATTGAATTTTAAGGTTGAAACAGATGCTAGTAACTATGTTATGAGGGCATTCTATTACAAGGAGGTAAGACTCTATGTTACCATTAAAGTGTATTTCATTGTGAAATTTTGGATCATTATACATATGATAAAGAACTATATGCTCTTGTTCAATTGATCAATAAATGGAAACAATATCTTATCGGAATGGAAATTATTATCTACACCAATCACCAATCTCTATAATTTTTTCAAGAACCAAACAAAATTCAGTAAGCTAGACACTATAAATGGACATTATTTTTACAAAAAAAAAAGATTATTACATATAAGAAAGGTGTGACTAACAAATTAGTTGATACATTATCTGAATCTCCTTTGCGTTTGGCCAAGGGCACCATAAATATACTTGAACCTTTTATGTGTGAGTCTTATGTAAAAGGATATGATCATGATGTACATTTTGAGGAGCAATGTTTTAAAAGAGAGAGTTCTCAAGGCACAAGATTTAAGCCTAAGGAGGATTGTTACCTTAAAAATGAATCTCTGTAAAAGTTGGATAATATTTGTGTGCCTAAGGAGGAATGATAATGTTGTGACCAACATGCCTCCATTTTTTTTGAATATGGATCCACATTCAAAATAGAATAACGTGCAAAGAATTCAAGTCCTCATGAAAATAATTATTTGAGTTTGGTTATTTAGGTCCAATAGTCCTTACTATTTCAAAGTTTGTTCTAGTATATGCTAATAATTATCTTATGAATTATTTCAAGTTGCACATATGCAAACAAAACATGTTTTTTAGAGATTATTCATGTGGCTTTTCACAATGTTTTGGAATACTTTTGCATTATTTGAGAAGATTTTGAGTAAAGGTTTTGTAAAGATTTATGATAGACTTATCTGTTTCCTTCTCATTGTCTCGCAAGTCATCCTTTTTAATTAGCCAAATTTTAAATGTTGGTCTCTTAGTTCACATTATTTTTCATAGGATTCTTCACCTTCTTCGCAGGTATTCATACCTAGTTGAAACATGTGAACTTGGTCATATTTACACGCTTATTCACAGTTAGCTCAAGCTTTCCAAGTGGCATCATCACATCATGTCATAGCCTCACAACTCATTGCACATTTTTAAAGGCTAAGTATGACTTAACTCTTTATTTTCATGTGATGCATTTTCATAACTTCATGATGTTCACAATAAAAACTTTAAAAAAATCAAATTTACGATTGGCCCAAGTCATCACTCAGTGCCACATGGCATGTTTTTACAACACCATGTCTTTTTAGTTTGAAAGAAATAGTTTCAATAGATTAATTCACAAGAATGTGAGCCAATTAGAGCAATGCCACTTGTCAGTAGCATTTTTAGTGACAACTTCTTAGCTTAGTGAACAAATAAATTTTCAAATTAAAGCTTAAGTCTATGGAAATTTGATCCTAACACATGCTACTATGTGTCACACATAGTGCCACTTAGAATATTTTCTTAGCGTTGTGACATCAAAGAAAAACATAGTGTGTTTTAAGGTTCATGCCCTTATGGGAATGTGATCTGAGCAAAATGAGCCACATGTATTCATTTCGTGGGTCTTCACAATGTAGTTCTACATTATGGAATGTAAAGCAATTATAAGAAGACCCTTATCATCACCATAAGCATTTGTAAAGGAAAGTGAGCTTTGTATTCAAAGGCTCAAAGCTAATTTGTGACTACATGACATGGTGCCATGTAACATGAACATGAAGAAAAGGGGACACAACAACACCCAACTATCAAGCACCTAAGACTTATATAGATATGTTAGCCTGTGATCACATAATTAAAATTGATGAATGCCACCACCCATAAAAATATCAAATGTACAAACATTATAGTGATTTGTAGACAACCCATGCCATAATTTATAGAATTGGAAGGACAAGAAATTGATTGATAATTGGAGAGCCATGCTTTCCCTGAATATTTTAAAGAGAATTTAATGCATGCAATATTGGATTGTAAGAGTTTTAGAACAATTAATTCGAATTTGATCTTTTGATTGTGATCCCATGTTTTAAAAAAGATTTTTTTCTAACCATTGGAGACGTTGGGTCAATTGGTTTGTTTTTCTTGGCTCAATCGCTAGCTCACTGGTAGGTTACCTGAAAGGAGGAATAAATCTTATAGAATGCAAGGAAAGAACTTCAAAATTTTCAAGAATGATCATGTGATTCTCTTTGTTTATTTTTTTCCTTATTTCTCAATTTCAGATTGATGATGTATTTTTTGAGCTTTAATTGATTACCATAGAGATTTATATGCTTTATTATGAGTATGTTAGAATGTGCGATTTTTTTATTTGCACCATTTCGGTGATCTAATCTTTGATCTTTTTTTTTGTAGTTAGATGTGCTATGATTGCTAGCTTCTACAATGAATTTTTATCTTTATAAGATCATTATAGAATAATGTGCTTTTAGCTATTTTCTATGATCAATTTATCTAGCAAAGAGATGATTTTTGAAATTTACTCATAATTTACTATTCCTCAAACTCTTGCTTGTTCAGGTTTGAGTGCATGACTAAATTTGAAGAATGCTGATTGATTTGCATTAGACCTCAAAAGGTGTTGCTTAAGAAAAATAACTACTTAGTTGAAATCTTAATTTTCTTCTCTGCCCTAACCTTCCCTCATTTTTTCACTTTTTTTTATGAGATATGATTATTGTGACTTAGCATCATTGTAAATATGCATCAATTAAAATATGAATCCTCTTCTCTGCCCTACCTTTCCCTCCTCTTTTTAATGATATTTAATTATTGTAACATAACATCATTGTAAATATACATCTTAGGGTGATGTTCTGATCACTTAGGTTAATCTCCCCTTTTGGGTTGCAGGTCACATGCTGCTATTCCATGCATATTATATAGGAGATTCAAAACCTAAAAAATCATGCCCTAGATTGTCTCTGATAATCGTAAAGTGAGAAGGTGAAAATCCATTGATATTTAGTGTGCATAAAACCCATATCAACATATATAAGTTGTTTTAGAAAAAGGCACACAAAGTTGTCTTAGTCGGTTCTTGGTCTATTACAACCAGGCGTAAACATGGGATATTCCCTCTAAGCTCAACATTTGAACACTTGACTATGCTGACATCAATCCACATAAGGCACATGCCTTATGCGCTCACCCAAAGAACCACTGAGAAAGAATCGGGGCCCACATTAGGCTAGTTGTGCCATGACATAAGACATCAATTATGGGACTTGATCAATTCAAAGAAAGCTTAAAATAGATCCATAGGCACAAGCCTTTCATAGACTAAGTCTAGTGGCCTATAGGTGAAAGCCTTTGGGTGGACTAATCCTAGAGTCATATAGGCACTTGAAGGGTTAAAAGGCTACATTCACTCACCTTACTCATGCTAGACTCTTGATCCTAAAAGGGATGGAATCACTTGGTGTAGACTCTATACGTAGTCTTTATGCAAGTTACAGATGATGTCACCATCTATTACAGGGACTCCATTATTGATGCGAACCAGAAGCATTACATGAACACTACGTAACAAAATTACACTTAAAATACTACATTGCATCCATTATACATTTCATTATCAATATAAAAGATGTCTATACCAGATTCATTATGTGTTAACACAATAATCTTCATCATTAATCAAGTTTAAAAATAAAGTATATAGTTCATGGCCAAGTGTATGCTCAGTGATTTCCACTTAATGACCCAGAGGCTCATAAACGAGCTTGGGCACTTAAAAATGGAGCCTTCAAGGCATCCATACTACTTCTAAGTCTAATGGCTACCAAATGCATGCATACAGAGTAACTCCATTTTTCCATAGCTTCATTGTGATCTTCTATCTCTTTGCATCAATTGGATCGAGCTCCTTGAATAGATCATAGGAGCATCTCCGCCAGGGTGAAACGTGTATGCCAAGTGTTGATCTAGAACTTTGGTGATCATTCCTGCTAGATCCATGACTTCATGAAGTCTGTATTTTAATTGCCACATTTCCCAAATTATCAAAAATGCCCTGAAGATCCAGGAACTAGTTAACTGCCTGCCAGCTGACACAAGGTATTTAATGCAACATCCAACTGGTGCTAAAATTCCAAAATGCCAATCATTATGCAAAATTATCTCGTCACACCCATGTGGATGTCATGCTGGCACGAATCTGAGACTTAATAAAATAAGGGGCACAACATCACCCCATATAAAATTTTTAGTCTGTTCTCAGACTAGGTTGTAAAGATTTTGGTAGCATAGAATTTGGGTGCACTTTCCTTAAGCTCGATGCTGAAGTCTTCAAATCCCTTAATGGTGATCTTGATTTCTTCAGTGACACTATCTATTTCGGTGGATGTAGTACTAAACACAAGCACATCATTCTTCTTCAGGTCCTTCTGAAAGGCCTCTACATTTGCCTTTGCCTTTTCCACACTTTCGTCTAGGATTGCTCCTTGCTCATAGGCTTTAGTCTATAGAGCACAGAAGATTGCTTCCAAGTTCTGCTCTTGATCCTTAATCTGATTACTGAGTGTTTTGATGCTCCCCATGATTTATGCCCACTTTGATTTGCTTATCAAGTACACCTATGCCATTAGCTTCTCATTCTCCTCCTTTGCCTGCTTTAGGTATGTGTCTATGACTAATGCTTGGTTTGAGAAGATTAAAAAGATGGCATATGCAACATTTGTACCCTCTTGTAGTTTTGTAAAGAGGTCTTCTACCTCTTCAAGCTTACCAACTAGCTCCTTATATAGAGTGATGTAGGGATCTTCTTCTTGCACCAACTCGAGTTTTAAACTTGGGAGCATCTGATCCACTAGCACACAAATTTTGTCAACCTCTGACAGGTCTAAAGTATTGATGCCCATAATAAGGGATGGTTCAACCATCTCTATGCACTCACAAATCTATTTCAACTTGAATTTGGTGGCATGCACTTCATCTTTGTCTTTTTTGTGGAGATGTTTCCATTTTCTTGCCCTGCCATCATTGATGATGTTCTAGCATGAAAATTTAGTGGCCATTCTAATCAGTGCATTCTCAGATCAGACCGGGTTCATGGCACGAGGCTTTATAAGGAGGTAGTCTTGCCCCTCATTAGGCTCAAACTAGCCACTCTAGGCACCTCAAAATGAATCTTATCCATATAATGATCGAATGCAAATGTGAGTTATTTGCACATCCTAGATGTAGCGGCTTGGGGGGCATGATATCATACATGTAAATTTATTTGTCCACCCATCTATTCTGTACATTCTCCTTTATGCTCAACTCCTTCTCATCCTTCTCGATAATCGCCATCTCTATTTGTACTACCTCCTCTTCATTGGCTCCACCACTCTCTTAGACGCTCTCTGTAGAGGACTCACCTATTTGATCCTTAGGGGTTTCTTCCTTAGACTTTTACCCTTCATCCATGTCTTCCACCTAAGGTTTTTAAATACTCACCTCCATGGAAATTCCTTTGGTGCCAACATCGCCTTGATACCGCTAGGGTTCCTCTCCTGTCTCTGTTTTTATAAGGCATTAGTATTGCCTTATTTTTTTCAAGCACCCCTTCACTACTTGGGTGCACATATTTTGCAACTTATTCTTCCTTCTTGGTGGGGGTGCTTGGTTCTTGATTGACCACTTCAACTACTAGTCCTGTGCTTGTAGGAATCTTCATGGCCTTTTTCTCTAACTTGGCCAATTCCTATTCCTTGGCAAGTCTCTACTTCTCCTCAAGTTCTAGTGCCTTATTAATGTCCTCCTCGCTCATTCCCATTTTATTCCAAACCCTTCTCTTCTCCTCTTCTATTTTTGGAGGTAGTCTGGAGGGTTCTTCACTAGATAAAGGGCTTTCCATCTCCTCTGCTTCTCTAAGCATGGTGATTGTTCCTCTTTGTAGGGATTTTTGTACGTCCCTAGTACTTGGATCCTCTTCCTCTTCTTCTATATATAGGATATATGTTCTTGGTTTTTCTTCTTCAGTCTCCTCCATTCCAGGCATGAGGGTCACCTCTTTCTCCATCTCTGCCAGAGTTATAGTAGGGAACCCAATGGGTCCCTTAGTATTTTTCTTGTGCTTCTTGCTAGAGAAAGCACTTTCTAGTGCAAAGGTCACATGCTTCTTATGAGATGGGGGCATAATTTTCTCCTTGGAGGCAATTTTCAACTGGATGCACTCCGTGATCTCTTCAAGTTTCTCTCCCCACTTCTTTTGGAGGGTCATCTCCTACATATTTGGTACAACCTTCCCTTTATCGCCAACGAAGAGGGGGTAATCATCATCCTTTCCAAGATCACCACCCTTCTTATGTGGCTTCATTTCATAGTAGAGTTTGAAGATGAGCCCATTTATTATCTCTCTCTGAGGGGATGAAGGTCCATCCTGTCGAAGTCATCCTCCTTGTCCTTGTTGGCCTTGGCTTCGAGGTGCACAAATTGGTGCATCAACTTGCTCCTATCTTGATCCATGGTCTTGACTAGGATCTTTAGCTATTGTGCATTAGGAATTCTCCTTAGTGCCATCAAGAAATACTTGGTAGAAAACACATAAGACAACTTGAGCCATCTAGATAGGTTTCCATACATGAGTGCTAGGTTCACTACACAAAAATGCTACATTAAGGTAAAGGTCACCATTCCCACCAAATGTTGGGGAATCTCTTGAGGGATGCACCATTCAATCCTAAGGGCTTCGATGTACCTATTGCACCACCCTTGTACCCTTATCTTATACTTCTGTGAGAAGCTACGTGGGCAAATGAAGTATTGATAATTCATCACAGAGGACTCATGGTTGGGTGGGAATACCCATAGGTTGTCATCATTGTTGTCCATCACACCTATCTCCTCTATTACTATAAATATCAACATATACCCCCACTTGAAGGTTTCATGCACTCAGTGGCACTCTTGCGTGTTCTTAACAATCTCCTCAACAATGAATTTGGAGATATTGAATTTTACCCCTTACACCATGTGGTGGGTAATGCACAAGAAGGTTTTGCTGATGTCAGACCACCATATATCAGGGCATAGTTTGTAGCTAACTAGGGGTGCTGCTACTTTCATGCTAGGGTCTTGAATATCCTTGATGTGGAATGTGAATCCTAACTTGTAGTAGCACAGGAGCTTTACAATCCTCTCAACCTCCACTTCATCCTCCATCATTTGAGGGATGTTTTCCCCTATGCCTGGTAACCCCGTGATCCTACTAATGAGGCATGTCGAGATCCTCATGCACTATCCTATGAAGTAAATATGGTTTCCATGGACTCATAATAGGAGGAATTACATTGATTTCTCTGGCTTGCCAAAGCTTGGTAGCTTGAACAATTGGGTTGCACCAATTGTTGCTAGTTTGTCTTTGATGGAAAAGTCAAAGAGTGCAGTGCTCACCTTTGTCTTCTTCCCTGTGTCTACCATCCAATCTTGGTTTAGCTCCTGTGCATTGCTCCGTGTTTGGTGGTTGTAATTTTTGAGCTTGCATATGTGTATAAATGACATCCATTTCTCCCCCACCATGACCTATGGGGGGAACTGCATCTCTTTATAAGTAAGTATTGTGCTTGCTTCTAGGTCTATTATCATGATGTTGATGCCTTCTACTAGCAATGCTTCTAATTTCATGGTGATTGCTTCTTTTACCATTTGTGCTTTATTTACATCCTTCTGCATCTATGGTGGACTTGTACTTAACCTTTTCTCATCCATTCTGAACTAGCTATTATTAAAGCACATATGGTTTATCTTTCTAAATCCCTTAGTCATGCTTGGTGCTTCTTCAAAGTTACTATAACTGTGACTGTGTCTTCAGCTCTCAAGATTCGTATGCCTTTAATAGTATCCTCATCATTCTGCAAAACTTATATTGCCATATTTCTCTCTCAATCCCTCTCTATTTGCCTCCTTTTCAATTCAAAGTGGAATGAAATCTTGTTGTTGTTCAATCTTTTTTGCTTGGGGCGCTGTGGATACTCTGGTTTTCACTAGTAGCATTTTCTATTCTTTGAATGGCTTCGGATTTGTTTGGCTCTGTGTTCTGGTTTGAGTTCTCACAAGGTTTGTAACGTATTAATATTTTTTGTTCACCCCTTTATACTCTATTTTTAGCTACCTCATTAATGATTGGTAATTAATGGATTGGCAATGCATGGATTTCTTACAATCTATTAAACCTATGAAATCTGCTAAATCTACTGCCAAATTCTCTTTTATTGTAGATCTTTATACTTCCACCATCACCGCATTAATTTTCTAATAATTTATTCGGTGAAGTGACAGGTGATTCAAATGATCACTTCCCACTAATCGTTGGGTGGGTACCAATTATCTCGATGGTCTTTCTTTTGCACTTTGTTCAACTTGGCATGACCTTTACCCTTCTTATGGAAACCTAGGTGCAACACTCCACATACACATGATTTAGCCTCGTTGATTCCATATCTTCTTAGTGTTGCACTTCCTTACAAGCACGCCTCTTTTTCTTGATCAATTTCTCTGTGCTTTCTTGTCTCTTGCTTTGGGCTTATTTACACTATACAAATCCCTGCACTTATCCTCTATTAGTTTATTCATTCTTCTCAATTTCCTGTACACAAGCATATTATGCGCCTCCCTTTGTTAACTTGTACTCATAACTTTTTGAACCTAGCAAACTTCACATGCCAAAAAACTTAGGTGTATGGCCTAAGGTGCTTAGAAGGCATTCATGCTCAACTCACCCAATGGGATTTATGTGTGTAAGCGCTAGAAGAGTTATCCTTTGGGCTTAAAAGCACCATGCTTATTCACCTAATACAAATGAAACAAATATAAGGAACTGACTTGTGACTAGGAAGTCAGTATCTGATGGTGCAAGCACCATCATAGCGATTGCATAGCTTCAATCTATGTCATTGAAATGCCCAGGGAGCATTTCACCTGTCAACATGCACAACTTGCATGTGCTAGTATTTAATATACTATGGATGATATAAGGTCCTATCCACCTAATCTTCAATTTACCTAAGTGCTTGAGGTACTTTGAGTCATATATCATGACTATTGCATCTTCAATAAATACCTTGCACTTGATGTGCTTATCTGCCATGGCTTCTGGTGCACCTTTTTTATTTGATAGATCCATCTTTCTTGGGCACATGTCTCGTCCAAGCATTCCAAGTCTTCCAGGCGTGCACTCAAAGACTCTTGGTCATCTAATTGACCAATATGTGTGATGCACAATGAGGGCACTAGAAATTCCATAAGTAAAATGGCCTCTGTGCTAAACACTAGTTGAAATGATGTACCCTTGTTTAAGTACTTGTATGTAGTGTGATAGGCCCACAATAATGTTAACACATGATCATCCCAATATATACGACCAACATCACATATTTTTGTGAGGCATGTTCCCAATATCTTATTGAAGGCCTTAGTGGTGCCATTTTCTTGACGATGTATGGTGTCGTTTTATGTTGTGCCATCATATACTTAGTCAACATGATCTGAATAGTTTCATTGATGAAGTGTGTGCCATGGTCACTAGTCAAGCTAAGTGGGCATCCATAGTGACTGATGATATTCTCCCAGATAAACCTTGTGGCAGTGAGGGTTGTACAATCTTTTGTTGGCACTATTTCAACCCACTTGGTGAAGCAATCTGTGGTGTTTAGAATGTATCATGCACCTATGGGCCTTACAGTGGGAGTAATAGGTCCAAAAAAGTCAATGGCCCATTTTTCAAATGGTGCATGGGCAAGGATTGGGATGAGAGACATCTCATCCTGGTGGTTTGGTTTTCTCATGCATTGGTAGATGTCACATGCTTTAGTGCATTCTTTTGCATTTTGGCACAAAATTGGCCACCACAAGCCTAATTATAGTACCTTACACACCATAGCACCTCCAATGCAATGGCCTCTAGCAATCCCCTCATGCGCCTCTTATAATATTGAGTCCTGTTTGTGCTCTAGAACACATTGACACATGACTTCATCATGTTTCAACTTGTATAGTTCCCCACCAATGAGTTAAAAATGGGTAGTGTGAACTACAAGTTACTTTTTTTCTTAGTTATGGTTTGGGGTGTAGATTTGGAGGTCAAAAAAATGGTGATTTCTGCCATGTCTTTGGGGATGTGATGGACTCTATAAAGTTGTGCATCAGGCATATCATCTTCAATAGGCACTGCCACACCACCAGAGTTGATGCGGTATAGATGGTCTACGTTCAAGTTTTGTTTCTAGGCTTCACTACAATGGAGAAATAGAACTCTTGAAACAAAATAATCCATCAACAAATTTTGCTCATGGAGGATGAGATTATTCACTAGGTACTTAGCACCTCGTGATTAGTGAAGAAGATGAAGGGGGTTACCAATAAATATTTTTGAAACTTCAGCAGGGTGTAGACCATGGTAAGCACCTCACACTTAATTGTGGTGTAGTTTTGATTTACCTTGGTTAGTTTTTGACTTGCAAAAGATAGGATGATCCATTTTGTCTTTGCATGGTTACAACATAATGGTGCCAATCATGTAACTAGATGCATCAACGTAGATGTGCAATGGAGTTGTCCAGTCAAGAAATTGTAATATCAATGCACTTGCTAATTTGAGCTTCCGGGTCTCAAATGCATCTTCCTTTGATGCACCCCAACAGAATGGGCCATCCTTTTGTAAGAGCTCTTCTAGTGGTGTTGTAATCTTGGCATAATTCCTTATGAACTTCCTATAGTACCTACAATATCCAAGAAAGGAATGAACATCTTTTTGTGTTGATGGGGTCTAGAGCTAAAGGATGATTGAAATATTTTATGGATCAATGATTAGACCATCCTTGCAGATGATGTGCCCAAACAAAGTACCAAATGGCATTGTGAAAACACACTTCTTGAGGTTCAAAGAAATTTGTAATTGCCTACACCTTTCAAATATAAGGCATAAGTTATCATAGTGATCCTTTACTAACCCATACATAGTCCAGTTATCTAATTATGCTTGGAGCAACTTGTGAATGAAGTCTTTGAAAGCAGTGATCACCACTCAAGAGAACATGGCTAGTGCATTCTTAAGTCCAAAAGGCATCACATTTTATGCAAAATAATCCCATTTTATTTCAAAGGTGGTTTTGGGCTTGTCTTCCTCAATTTGGATTTGATGGTATCTTGAGAACCCATCAATAAAGGTGTATATCTCATAACCTATGATGCCATCCAAGACTTCATCGATGAATGGAGTTAGAAAGGGGTTGGTTACGCAGGCGACATTCAATAATATGTAATCGACACAAATCCAGATGCACCCATCCTTTTTGATGTTGATGATTATGGGGCTAAACCTTTCATATTCTTGCATAGGGTAGATGATACTTGTGGATAACATACCATCAATCTCCATTTTCACCTTGGCCCAAATATTGGGGTTCATATTATAAGGTCACTTCTTGACGGGTCTTGTACCATCAGCTAGTTTGATGCTCATCTTCCTGAGGGATGGGTGTGTGTCTTTAATAGCTCTATAGTTTCGAGGGAACAAGTCTTAGAACTCCTTCATGAGATCAACAATACATGCCAACTCTATGTCAGACAATTAGGCACCTAGAGTGGTGATCTTTAGTTCCCATTTTGAACTGATATCTACCTTTATAGTTTTTAATGGTACATGATAGGGTTCATTCTTTTCCTAGTGTGAATCCTCAACTTGTCTACTGCCCTCAGTTGTTTCTATCTAAAGATGGGTAGGGTCTTCTTCTTCTAGGGTGCTATCCTCAACTTGGCACACTAACTTTCTTTTTCCTGTCAAATTATTCTAGTTACGAACCTTCCATGTTTCATCATATTCATCACTAGAGTCACTATTAAGAGTTTTATCTTCAAATAAGGATGGGAGCACTAACCCCTTTTTACCAAGCATGTCTTTTAGGCACTCCTCCAATATTGCAGTGTCTTCAAACACTGACATTCAAACTACCTATAATGGCTCAATCAATTTAAGGTTTTGCGAATAAAAGGTGGTGTGAACAACTTGCTCCTTAAGTGTATCCTAGTTGGCTATCTCATGGTGCATCTCATTGAAAATGTACCATGCTCATGCCCAAGTCTTTAAGGTCCTATAGAAGGCATGCACCCATAGATTCCTTGGGGCATTTTTATCATAATTAGTCCACATTTATTCACAAAGGTGCACAAATGTTATAGGGTCAGAGTCACCAGAGTAGGCTGAGATTTCTAGGTCCTCATTTCTCTTTTCGAATCTAGTGCAAATGGATGCCTTCACATCTTGCCAATTTGGCAAGCTAGGATTCTATGCTACCCACCAATGAGCGATAATGCTCTTCAATGTATACACTAGTTTGCCCATTCTATCCACATCTTTTGGGATGCATGATTTGAGGTCACAGACATAATATTCCACTGGATTACTCCCTTCATAACTTGGGAGCACTGTAAGTTTTCCCTTACTAAGGTGAAACACTCTTTTTCCCTTCTTCTCGGTGCAAGGGACCCATTTTTTAGAAGTGTGATCAATCTAGACCTAGCCCATCTGTACTAGTTTTGGCACCTTTGCGCACACCAAATGACATCTCTGACCAGTGGTATTATATGATTCCTCGACCCATTAGTGGTGTCTAAGGTTGATTATCCATCTTCCCAAGAGAGGACTCCTTGATCATTTGAGTTTAGAGTCTTGGTGCCTTACACAGTGATGTTATAGATGTGGTTGAGTGAGTTTAGAGTCTATGCTCTTAACGTAGGGGGTCCTTGGTCATTTGAGAGGGGTATAACTACCCTCTATTTTACAATCTCAAAGGTCATGTAATGCCTTTTGAAGTGCATATATGCATTCTTTACCTAACACCATGGCCTTCTTAAAAACACTAGGTAATTGTCCTATTCTTCTAACTCAATCACTTAAAAGTTAGTGCAGTACTCAACACTCATGACATCTACAACTGCACTCTTCAAAATTCTGATAGGCTACACTCAGTTCTTATTGGCCATGAAAAGTACATGAGGGGAAGGTCACAAGGTTGGCCTACCCATTTTCTCCCAAGAATTCTTGGTCAAGATGTTGACCTCGGTGCTTATGTCTACAAGGACCTCACACATAGACCATCCATCAATAATGGCATTCACCAAGAGATCTTGGTCATACTTTGCATTTTGTGTATGTTGAACTTCTCACACCCTCTCCATGCATGGTGTAGTGACCTCAACTTGATTTTGACCTGCATGCTCTAGGATCAAGTTCTTCAATAGGGGCAACATTCTTTCTATTTGTAGGAGGCATAGGATCTAAATTAACTCTTGTATCTCAACTTCTTGGCTATCTTGCTTCTTTCGAGAGGCAACCACCTACATTTTTTTGGCATTTTGGGTCTGGGCACGACACAATAGTTGGTTTAGTCCATGTTATGCACTTAGTGCAATCCTTATCCCTATATTATAAGCTTAACTCAGGTATTGACATAACTAGACATTGAGCGGTGAATCCACTACGAGTAGTCTCCTGCACCTTGATTGTCTCTATGTGAGTTGATTGCACCTTTAGGGTCCATCTTTCTATCTTTTGCTTACACTTGATAATTCTTGTGCCCATATCTACACCATGCCTGCCTTAGGTTAATTTTTTGTATAAGTCAGGGAATTCCTCGACCTTATGGGACCCTCAATAATACCCAATCATGGGATGTGTAGGGTAGTCATGCTGATAATGTTTTGTGGAACCACACTTATAACATGGACACAGTGGGAACCTTCTACCACCGCATCATCCACCTAACTTTTGGTGCCTCGTTGTATCCCAAAGCCTATGTTTTTTTGGCCCTAGCGCTCATTACCTTGGTTTGCTTGCCCTTTGACTACTATGGTGGCCTATTGTGTGCCTCTTTCTATGTTCTCATAAATTTTGTCAATCTGCCAATAATCAGTAGTGGTATGGGTGTAGGCGTTGCACAACTGATAATAAATGGTTGTGTTGACTTGGTTGGCACATTGCAATAAGGGGAAATTACAGATGTCATGCACCTCTCATTAAACTTTGTAACTTAGAAGCAAAGTGTGCACATTCCTTCATGGGTAGGTAGTCCTATTATGCCCTGCTGCTTCACAATCGGTGCACCATAGTCCACTTTGAACATCATGTGATGAGCTAGTGGTGAGATTTTGGAGCTAGGAGGCCATATATGCAATCTGTACCTCCATAAATGCACTGATCCCAATATCTATGCTTTCAATTACTTCTACTCTGCTCACAGATTCAAGCACTTCTCAAGGGTTTGTAAACTTCTTCATGGAAAGTGCTCTTCAGAATAACATGAACAACCCTTTAATGAACCATTACACATTCTAGAAAGGGTGAATATCATATGGGAGATTTGATAGGAGAGTTTTGAATCTTGCATTGTATAGGCGCACACTTTCTGAATGTCTTTGGATAATCTCTTTTAACATGATGATGCTCTACTATTCAAATTTTGGAATGTCAAATTCCTTTAGGAATGCATTCTTCAGGGTATCATAGTCTACTATGGCTTGGTTAGGATCAAATTTACTATACCAGGTATGGGCAAGATCAAGTAAAGTGGTCATAAACTAGGTCACCTTGCACTCTGATTAAGTTATGCCCTGTGCACACCACTATAGTTCACATTTTAGTACATGTTCCAAAACATTCTTTATGCCATGATACTTTGGCAAGTGTATGGTCATTTCATAGTATATTTTATGTAGGGGGAACTGGGATCTGAGGTGCTTGTCCCCCCAGTGTTTGTCTTAGTGATGGTCCTCTAACACCTCTAGCCACTGGGTTAAGCATTGGTCCCATCGTTACTGGTGGAACAGTTGATGTCGATGGCACTGTGTTACTTGTTTATGGCACCATACCACTTCCTACGGGCTGTTGCATACTTTGTGTTACTGACATCAACTGAGTCAATATGCTCATGCTCAAGCTATTTTGTGGTGAGCTAGCACCCAACGATATAGATGTAGTCGTTCTCACCTTCTTGTATGGAATAATCTATTCAATCACAAAGTTGCATTCTAAGTCTGCAAAATGTCTAAGAACTAAATTATCAATAGAGTCAATTATTACTTCTGTACTTTCTCAAAGTGGGGAATCCAACGTGTGAGCATGTTCCATAGGTTCAAAGGGGGTAGGCACATCAAGCGTATCTATAGTCACAAAATCTTGTAGGAACCCATCAAATTCTACACCTCTCAAGTGTTGAGCTCGATCTATTGATTCATTATATTTCTCTTCCTCGCATTGCTATATTTCAAGAGATCCTTCCCATGCCCTTCCCACTCACTAAGGGTTCTCTCAATACTTCCATGTTCTATATCTTTCACCAGTTTATGCCATCTCTTATTATAAGTTTGTCTTCTGAGTTCTCAGGGGTCAATCTGCTTGTCCCCTTCCACTACGCTTCACTTACACATCCCCATTTTCCATTTTGCACTGCCCATAGGTGAAAGGACTTTAGTCTTCCATCCCCAAAGTTTCAAAACCATAATCCACCATTAGCTTTTTGAGCTCTGCACTAAATTACTTCACAAACGTGCCTCTAGGGTTGCACAAAAACTGGTACTCTACTTCTTTAGGGCACAAGTATGTTAAAATTATGAACTCAAGTATGTAACTATTCAATGTTCCTTTCCAACATTTATCTACTGCTCTAGTCCAAGTAGTATCCAAGGTCTCAAGTTTATCTAGGCACTCCTTCATCCACTCATAACACTATCCATACTTTCTTATTATGTGGGTTGAATATGCAGTCAACCATCAGTACACATGCTCAGGCAACTCACATTAAGAGAACTCATATAAAGCATCATATAGGTTATTCTGAACCCATTTTCTTAGCTTTTTTCCTCTATAGGTTGGATGCTTCAGTGCAAATCTATCTTCCACATGTTTTAGCTAATGCTCAATTTTTTCGATAGAAAGTCAGTACATCATTCTGTCACACCATTACAACAAAAAAATTTAACACAGGTCCCAACAATAGAACCACAATATTGTAAAAAAGGGTGTACAAAGTTGTCTTAGTCAGTTCTTGGTCTATTACAACTAGGTGTAAACATGGGATATTCCCTCTGTACTCAACATTTGAACACTTGGTTATGCCAACATCAATCCACATAAGCCATAGGCCTTATGCGCTCACCCAATGTGCAGCTGAGAAGGAACCAGGGCCCACATTAGGCTAGTTGTGCCACGACACAAGACATCAATAATGGGAATTGATTAGTTTAAAGAAAGCTTAAAATAAATCCATAGGCACAAGCCTTTCATGGACTAAGCCTAGTGGCCTATAGGTGCAAGCCTTTTGGTGGACTAATCCTAGAGTCATATGGGCACTTGAAGGGTCAAAAGGCTATGTTCACTCACCTTACGTATGCTAGACTCATGCTCCTAACAGGGATGGAATCACTTGGCACGACTCTATACTTAGTCTTTATGCAAGTTATATATGATGTCACCATCTATTACAAGGACTCCATTATCGATGTAAACCAAAAGCATTGCATGAACACTACTTAACATAATTGTATTTAAAATACTACATTACATACATTATAAATTTCATTATCAATATAAAAGATGCATAGACTAGATTCATTATGTGTTAATGCAACAATCTTCATCATTAATCAAGTTTAAAATAGAGTATACAATTCATGGCCGAGCATATGTTCAATTATTTCCAAAGAGGCTCACAAATAAGCTTGGGCACTTACAAATGGAGACTTCAAGGCATCCATACTACTCCTAAGTCTAATGGCTACTGGATGCATGTATACAGAGCAACTCCATTTTTCCAGAGCTTCGTTGTGATCTTTTGTTTCTTTAAATCAACTGGCTTGAGCTCCTTAAATAGCTCATAGGAGCATCTCCACCAGGGTGGAACATGCACTCCAAATGTTGAGCTGGAGATTTGATGATCATTCCTAATGGTTCCATGACTTTACGAAGTTCACATTGCAACTACCATATTTTATAAATAATTAAAGATGCCCTGGAGATCAAGGAACTAGTTAACCGCCTACCAGTTGGCACAAGGTATGTGATGTAACCTCCAACTAGTGCCAAAATGCCAATCATTATGCAAAATGATCTCTTCGCACCCATGTGGATGTCGTGTTGGCACAAATCTGAGACTTAACAAAATAAGGGGCCCAACATAAGCTTGCATTAGAAAGATGACAACCTAAATTAATTTATGGTCTCTTTTGTGGTCCCTCATTTAAGCTTTCCATTTCATGTTATGTGTCTAAAAAGCACATCAACATATCTAAATTTTCACTATAAGGAGGGCCCCCTTTGTGATCAATTTCTCTGTGTATTTTCATTTCAATTTCTATCAAATATGTCAAAAAGCCATAAAAAATAGAAAACTATAAAATAAAAAAGAGATAAAAACATGGCCTAAATTGATGAAAAAACCATTAGCATCCTTGGAGTTAAACATGAATTTCCCATAAATGCTTTTAAATACATTCTAAAATTTCAAAGTGATAGAATAACTAAAAAACATTTTCAACATTTCAAAAATATTATGTGATTCTTAAATATTTAGCATGACATTGAATATGTACGTTGTTTTCTTTCACATTAGATGACATTGAATATGAATAGTTTCCAAATTTAATGCTTGGTTCAATTTATAGCTAGAAATAATTAGAGAATGCATTTATTTTAAAATTTAGACAACTAATTGACCCTTGTATTTTGTTTAATTAGTTGCTCAAACTTTAAAGACAACCCAATAAGCTAATCAGGAATTTCAATTTCAGATTTCAAGAGATCTATAACATCATTCCCAATAGTTATAGACCTCAAGAGGCTCCCACTCTAAATGTATATATAAATTATTTAGATCCCCTCATACATATGTTATTGAAAACATATATGGAAAAAACATTAGCTCTAACATATGTAGAGATTGTCATATTGGATAGGTAATTGTCTTCCTAGGAAACAATCAACTATGCTTTATTTAATTTAGATCGCATGATTGAGCCAAATATGTGTTGTAGATGAAAATGAATGTGATATTAATAAATATGCTTGATTTTTTTTTTTTTTTTTTGTGTGTATATTATGACCTTGAGGATGATGCATAATATATCCATACAATAAAAGAATCAAAGGAAATTGAGGAACCATCAAGTGAGGAAGAGACAATATCGTTCATGAGATTCAATCAATGGGTTATTATGGAGGTCCATTTACCAAAACAAGATGTTGAAGCTAAAAAAGGGAAAAAATGACGTGAAAGTATAAATAGAGGACAAAAACAATGTATAAATAGAGGAACACGTTGAACCTATGCATGATTATGAAAAAATCACCAACTGAATCACATCACACTGAGTACCCAGGTATTCACTGTGCCTCCAATTTTAGAAATCATCAAAGTCCAGGTAATATAATTTCATGATTTTATTTGGTGTGACTTTGAGGTATCTTTAAAAGAGCCCATATCTTCTATTGATCACTTTCATAAGTATCATCATGCGAAACCTATGCTTGTGAATCTTCTTTGATTTGGAATATACAAATTGAATGATGGAAAGAATATGAGGATGTTTTTGTGTTGAGAAATCTAAAAAGAAAAATCTTGCTCTTGCTAGGAATTTCTAAATTATTCATGCAAAGTTTTCAAGTCCACTCTCCAGGCCTTGAATGTGAGTTTTAGTTTAGGAAAAGTGTAGTTTTAGGAGTAGACTTAGATTAGTTTCCTTTTAGTTTCTATTTTTTTCCTTCTTGCTTTATATTTTTTATGATGCTTTTATTTCTTCTTGTTGTTTTTGCCTTCCCTATTTTTTATGTTTTTAGAGTTCTCAATAAATGGTTCCTTGAATGTTTTTGTGATTGGTTGAAAAAACATTGAATCCACTCTAAAGAGTTAACAATTTAGAAGGCCTAATTTTATTTTAGATAAAAAATACCATGGTAGACTAGTTCATATTATCAAATTAAATTAGGATAATTGTTTTTAAGAAGCACCATGTGAATTAAGAATAATTTCTTTATTTAAAGGGAGCTAACACTGCACTTTGACACATTAAAGAGTTACATTGAGGTGTATATAAAAACATAAGATAAATCATTTACGATAATAATTTTTTTGAATTAACTCTTTTACTTTGGATATATTGGTTTCCAACCCTATTAGAGTAAATAAATACAAGACCAAAAGTAAAAGGGGGATACAAAAATATTCAAGGCAAAATCACAAGCTTTCTCTTAAAGGGTGATTTAGGCAATCTCAATAAAAAATATGGATGCCTATATGGAAATGGGCAAGGCCTAGAGTGGATCCATAGGTATCTCTATTGAGGCTATAAATGACTAGCTAGCAACAAAACAATGCATAAGCTTTCCCTCCATAGCTAACGAATGAATAAAATGAAACATATTTTTAAAATTCGAATGACGAAAGTTAATCCTATGCTATATCAAAAAAATTCAAAGGTAAATTTATATGAATTAATATTTACACACATTGAATTTTTTGACGTATTAAAAATTAGTATGTTACGTGCTAAAATTGAATCAAATGTTCCATTTTTATTTGATAATATGAAATTTTATCCCATAGTCTATTTGATTTGTCTAAAGTAAAACTAGAAAATTCGAGTTGTAAACACTTAACATTATTTTCACTGTAGAAGTTACTATTTTTTATGACCAACACATCCCCATTATTTTTTGAATAGGGACCCACATTTAGAATAATAAAATGTGCAAATAATTCACTACTTCATGAAAATATTGTTTGAATTTGGTTTTTTAGGTCTAATAGTCCTTACTACAAATTTGTTTCTCATAAATGATATCAATTATCTTACAAATTATTTCATGTTAGACCGATGCAAACAAATAAGGTTTTTTAGAGCTTATTCATGTAGGTTTTCATTATGTTTTGGCATACTTTTGCATTATTTGAGAATATTTGCACTAAAGGATTTTTAAGGCTTTATAATAGACTTATTTGTTTCCTTTACATTGTCTTGCAAATCATCTTTTTTAATTAGCCTATTTTTGGATGTTGGTTTCTTACTTAAAATTCTTGTTTGTAGGATTCTTTAAATTATTATTAGGCATTCATGATTAGTCTAAAAATATATACATAATCACATTTTTGTACTTGTTCACTATAATAAAATTACTTAAATGCTCGCATAAAATTATTATATATCACATAGAATAGACAAAGATAAGAGATCACATAGCAATAATTAACAACATAGCAGAATACTAGATAATATAACAGAGTCACTTCAAGGGGGAAACCTCCACAACAATGAAATAAGAAAAAAATAATTAATTTGATAATAAAAAACTAACCACTAACTCTTATATATAGTCTACATAGCCATGGTTATTCCATAAGTTGATATAACTAAAAACATATATAAATATAACAAGAATATAAAAGAGGTATGTAAGCCACAAGTCAGTCACACATATTCCTAGACACACTAAAAGTTAAGGGCATAACATGCCCCTCCCCTTCAAAACAATGGTGCCCTCAACATTGAATCAACTTTAGATGTTGCTGCACAAAATATTCATCCTCCTAGGTGGCATCTTCACATGATATATTCTTCTATTTGATCAGGTACTCCTTAATCATTCTAGACCATATATGCTTAGTGTGTATTTGAAGGATCACCTCAGGTTCAAGAATAAATCTCCCTTTCTCATCCAATTTTGGTAACTTAGTTTGAGTAGCAACTCTATGTCTAATGAATTTTGTAAAGGTATGATGCATGAAATACTAGATGTATGCGAGTGGATGAAGAAAAATCTAACTTTTTGGCCACAGTAATTTTTTTTATAAGATCTAATAAGGCCCATAATACTTAAGGTACAACTTGTTATCCTTTTTCTATTGCTTCAAGGACATCTTATTATATGGATGTAAGTGAACAAAGACCCAATCACCAATGTCAAAATGCCTCTCACTCCTGTGTTGATCTACCTGCTGCTTCATGCGATTCTGGGCCATGGATAAAATTTTATGCAAACTTACAAGGACCTCCTATTGATGGTGAATATGTTCCTCAACTGCATGAACCTTAGGATGGACCTTAAATGTTTAAGTGATAGATGGAGGGTGGTATCTATACAAGCTCACAAAGGGAGACATTTTAGAATAAATATGAACAAAAATATTATACCACCTTCAACAAGTGACAACCAATGAACCCATTTATCTTGTTTATTAAAAACAAAACAATGGAGATATCCTTCTAGACATTTGTTGACTACCTCAGTTTGTCTATCTAATTAAAGATGATAGGATGAACTATGAGCCAACTTGGTGCCTAAACATGTAAATAATTTAGTCCAAAAATTATTAATGAAAATGAGATCTCTATCACTGACAATGTTCTTAAGAGTACCATGCAATTTTTGAATTATATTGAGAAAAGTAGAATCTACTATATTAGCAACAAATGCTTGTGATAAAGAATAAAAATGAGCATACTTATTGAGATGATCCACAACAACCATGATAAAATTTTGACCATCAGATCTCGATAACCCTGTAATGAAATCCATGGACAACTCTTTCCAATGTTGGCTAGGGATGAATAAAGGTTGCAAAAGACCCAAGGTTTTGATGGTTTCACCTTTATTTTTTTGATAGATTAGACATTTAGCCACATATTTATAGACATCCCCCTTGAGTCCTTCCCCAAAAAAATCTTGCTTAATTCTATGATAGGTTTTCAAAAATATTGAATGACCCCCAATTAGAGTTGCATGAAGTTCTTGAAGGATTTTTTATTTGAGAAAAAAATTCTTACATAGGTATAATCTATCTCTATATCATAATGAATTACCCTTCCATGTAAACTTTTCAAATTCACCCAAACCTTGCTGAAGATTTTGAATCAAATTATGGGTAGCACTATCTTTTTTTCATTCTGATATTGCTTCCTCTAGCCAATCTACCTACCAAATAGTCATGACACATAACAATGCCTCAACTGAGTCATCCCTCTTGGATAGTGCATCTACCACCATATTTTACTTACCTTTCTTGTAGACTATTTTAAAATCATAGCCTAACATCTTAGTTACCCATTTATGTTATTCTTCTGATCACAACTATTGTTACAAAAAATATTTGAGACTATCATGATCAATCTTTACCTAAAAATGATGAACCATCAAATAAGGTCTCCATTGTTTGACTACATGAAAAATGACCATCATTTCCTTCTCATAGATGGACTTGAGCCTATTTTTAGCCTTCAGTTGGCGACTTTCAAATGCAAGTTGTCTACCTTATTGCATGAGCATAACACCCATACCATATCTAGATGCATCACATTCAACCATAAAAGTTTTAAAAAAATTAGGAGTGGCCAACATTGAAGTGGTGCACATAGCCAATTTCAATTGTTCAAATACCTTGGTAGCTATATTAGACCACTGAAAGGATTTTTTTTTCAACAAAGAGATGAGTGGTGCTATAATGCTACCATGGTTTTTGACAAACCTGTGATAGTAACCAGTTAGCCCCATAAATCCCCTGAGTTACTTTAGTGTCTTAAGAATTGGCTAGTCCACCATTGCTTAGATTTTTTTAGGATCCACTTTCACTCCTTCATGTGCAACCATATGACCCAAATACTCAATCTCACGAGCTCCAAAAGTATATTTGGAAGGTTTGGCATACAACTGATATTTTTATAGAATTGAGATTATCTATTTTACATGTTGCAAATGGTCTTCCCAATTTTTACTACAAATGAGGATATCATTAAAAAACACTAGAACAAATTTTCTCAAAAATGGCTTGAAAATAGTATTCATCAAACTCTGAAAGGCAGATGGTGCATTTGTTAGACCAAAATGCATAACCATAAACTCATAATGGCCCTCATGAGTTCTGAAAGCTATTTTGGATATGTCTTCATCATGGATCCATATTTGATGTTACCCAGAATGTAGATCTAACTTGGTAAAATAAAGAGCACCATTCAATTCATGTAGCAAATCATCAATGATAGGAATAAAAATCTTATCTTTGATAGTGTACTTGTTGAGCTCTCTATAGTTAGGACACATCCTCAAGGTGTCATCTTTCTTTCTCACCATAACAACTGGTGAAAAATATTCACTTTGGCTATGGTGATTGATTATTGCATCTAACATCTCCTGTACCATGTTTTCAATTTCAATTTTCTGAGAATAGGGATACCTATATGGATTGATGTTAGATGTTGTACTACCAAAAATAAGTTTGATGGCATGATCATACATGCATCTGGGTGGAAGTCCTTTTGGCATGTCACCAAAAATAATAAAATGGCCATCAATTACTTGCTATAGATCAGGGGGCGTAGATGGCTGAGTTGGCTAGACTTCAATAGAAAACAAGTGATCTACAAATTCTTCATCATCCTTTTAGAGAATCTTGGTCATTTGATGGGAGATAATAAATTTTGGAGATTTATCTCTTAATCTCCTTAGCTCAAACATCCTTCCCTCATAATGAAAGCACATGAATAATTCTTGTAAATTCATCTCAATAGTTCCCAAAGTGGTGAGCCACTATACTCCTAGAATAATGTCAGCTCCACCCATGGGAATAACAAACATAATAGAATCGAACAGGTAGTCTCACATGGCCAGCTTAATACTATGACATTTTCTTGAACAACTGACAATACCACCATCTGTAATCATGACCTAAAATTTTGGAGTGGGATAAATGAAATAGTTCAAATGAGCAACCAACTTACTGTTGATGAAGTTGTGTGTGCTCATAGAATCAATCAATACAGTGACCTTCTATTTCTTAAGGAAACCCACCACTTTAAGAGTTTAGGGAGTACTAATACTTGAAAGGGTATGACAAAAAATAGTAGGATAAAAGTCTTTAGATTCCTCCTCAGGTCTTTCTGCATCCTCACCAATTGCCTCCTCATTGGCACCTTTAATGTAAAATAACTTATTTTTAGCACAACAATGTCTTTTGCTCCATTTGCTATCGTAAGCATAACACAACACTTTGGCTCTCTTCTCCTCAATTTATTGAGGTGTCAATTTGATGGGTTAAGGAAATGATGGTGTTAAAAAAGTACAATCATGACCAGTAGTAAAAGTTTTTTATTTGACCTTCTCTTTTTTTCTGCCATGCATGCCATTGGGATAGTTTTTGATATAGATTATGGGTTAAAAATTTGAACCTCTAATTGGATCTATCTTTGAGTCCACAAAAAAAAAGATTAGTTAAATTTTTCTCAGTGATATCTTCCACCTATAAGGATAGATTCTAAAATTGATGAATATAATCCTTCATAGTTCTTATTTGATGTAGTTTGGCTAACTGATTGAAGTAGTTCTCAAAGACATTATTCCAATAATGAGCCAACAACTCATTAGGGAAAATAGACCATGTAATAGGAGCACCATCCTTTTTCTTTTGAGCACACAATCAATGATATCAAATGAACTACTTAGGTTCCAGATACAGAGACACCACTATCACCTTATGAGAACTAGGAGTTTGGTGCAGATCAAATAATTTCTCAATTTAGGTAATTCAAGTGAGAGGATCCTTACCATCAAACTTATACATATCCACTTTTGTCAACATCAGTTTCACACTAAGATTTGAGTTGTTAGTGTTGAGATGACTTGAATGATGAAGATGAGAGTTGTTTGGCTATAATTAAGATGAAATAGTAGCCAATTATGTAGTGATCTGATGCAATTGAGTGTGCACCCTATTAATCTCTCCATGCATCCCTAAAACATCAGTTTGAACTGTAACAAAGTCATCCTATCGTAACAATCTATTTATGTCATCCTAAAATTGAGAAATCAATAGATCTAAAGTTTCAGATTCTATGTCATCCCTAACCAGAGTCTTAGGTGTTTCTTGCCCCTATTTTTTTCTTTGAGTAGGACCCACCATGCACAAACCTTATGAGGGTTTTCACCTTGAAAAAAGTGTACCAAAAGATGGTACCATTGTGATCACCTCACCAAGATGAATCTAATGATTGCTTTTGTGCACTAAGGTGAAACATTTTGGCACCAAAAAAGTGTACCAATAGAATATACCATTATGATCATCTCTCTAAGATGAATCTAATGACTGCAAATGTGCAAAGAAAATTTTTTTTCTAGCCTTTTTTTAGATAATTTTTTTCAAAAAAGTGTTTCAAACAATATTGTGTTGATAGAAAATATTAATTCTTCCTGGATTGTAAGTTATGTTTTTTTTCGCCTTCCGCTTGTAGAAGTCATGACTCCCCAGATCTAAAAAAATGCCATAAGAAACTTGCCCAAATCGAAGCTCTGATACCACTTGTAAGGAAATTACTTAGATGTTTGCATAATTGTTATCTATCGCACATAATAAACAAAGATAAGAGATCACACAATAATAATTGACAATAGAGTAGAATACTATATAATATAGTAAAATTATTTCGAGAGGGCAACCTCTACAATAATTCAATAAGAGTAAAATATTTAATATAATGATCAAAGACTAACCACTACCTCCTATATATAGTCTACTTATCCATGGTTATTTCATAGGCCGACCTAAGTAAAAACATAGAGAAATGTAACAAGAATATAAAAGAGATATTTAAGCTATAAGTTGGCCACACATATCCATAGACATGCCAAAGGTTAAGGGCATAACATTCATAGTCAACCCAAGCTTTCCAAGTGTCATGTCGCATCACATCATAACCTCGAAGTTAATCACAAATTTTTGAAGGCTAAGTTTGACTCAACTCTCTATTTCACATGGAACATTTTCAAAGCTTCATGGCATTTGCAATAAAAAATTCAAAAAAATCAAAGTTTTGAAGGGCCAAAGTCATTGCTCAGTACCACATGGCACATTTTCAGTGTTGTGCTTTACAATTTAAAAAATTAGTTTCAATAAAGTAGTTCTCAAGAATGTGAAAAAATCAGAGCAATGCCACTTATAAATAGTGCATTCAATCTCAACCTCACAGGTTAGTGAACAAAGATATTTGCATAAAAATGCTTAATTTACGGGAATGCGATCCTTTGCATACCACCACATGTCATGCTTAGTGCCACTTGGTATATTTTTGCAGTATTGTGACATAAAAGGAAAGTGTTATTATTTTAACATTTATGCCATTTTAAAAATGTGTCCCAAGCAAAATATGCCATGTATATTCATTTTATGGGTCTTCACAATGCAATTCTACACTCTATGAAATGCGAAGTAGTCAAAAGATGAAACTTATCATCACCACAAACATTTACAAAGGAAAGCAAACATTGTATTCAAATGTTGAAATCTAAGATGTGATTGAATGACATGGTTTAATGTAGTAAAAACATGAAGAAAAAGGGACATAATGGCACCCAACTCTCAAGCACCCAAGACTTAGATAGACACATGAGCTTATGAGCACATAATTAAAATTGATGGATGTCATCATTCATCAAACTGTCAAATTCACAGATGTTACATTAATATGAAAATAACCCATGCCATCATTTATGGAATTGAAAGGATGAGACATTGATTGAGAATGGGAGAGCCATGCTCATCCCAACTCTTTGTAAAATAATTAAATTCATTCAATATGGGATTGTAATAGATTTTCAAAAATGCATCAGACTCTAGGCTTTTAATTATGGTCCCAAGATCTATAAGACAAAATTTTGTAAACATTAGAGGCATCAATTGGTTGGTCTATTTTCCTGGCTTGCTTGCTAGCTCACTAGATGGCTACTTAAGAGGAGGAATAAATTTTATAGAATATAAGTAAAAAAACTTCAAAATTCTCAACGATGTTCATGGGATTCTCTTTGTTTGTTCTATTTTTTCTCTCTCAATTTTAGATTGATACCATGTATTTTTAGATTTAATTAATTAACATAGAGTTTTATATTATTTATTATGATTAGGTTATAATGTGCATTATATTATCTTGATCATTTCAGTTGGTCAATATTTTCTCTTTTTACTATAGATAAATTTTCTGTTTCTACTTTCTATAGTGAAATTTGATCTTTATAAATTTTTATATAAGAATGTGTTTTTAGCTATTTTTTGTGATCAATTTATCTAAAAAAGAGACATTTATAAAATTTATTCATAATTAATTAATCTTCAGACTCTTGCTCTGTGTTTGTTGAGACCTAAGTGCATGACTAGATTTGAAGAATGCTAATTGTTTTGCATTAGACCAAAAAAGGTGTTGCTTAAGCAAAATAATTACTCATTTGAAATCCAAATCTTCTTATTTTTCTTACCCTTCCCTCATTTTCTACTTTTTCTATGGGATTTGATTATTGTAACATAGAATTATTGTAAATATACATCTTGGGGAGATTTTCTAATCACTTAGGTGAATCTCCATTATTGTGTTATAGGTCACATACTACTATTCCACATTGACTATGTAGGAGAGATGAAACTTGCAACACGTTCCCTTAATTATCTCTGATAATCCTAAAATGAGAGGGTAAAAACCTATTAGTATTTGATGTGCATAAAACCCACATCCAACATAACTCATCTAATGAGGGAAGCATACACGTCAAAGGTCGTAGGATATTTTGATGTTATAAAGACTATTGCACATTTATAGAGGTATATTTATTGGCCTAATATACAGCTTGATTTTGGTAAGTTAATAAGAGGATGTGTGCTATGTAGTAAACAAATTTGGGTTTGTATATTTAATTACCAATTCCTTCTAGGCCAACATACAACATTTACATGGGGTTTTCAAGTGGATTGCATATGTCAAGGAAAGGGCATGACTATCTCTTTGTGGTCATGGACCAATTTATTAAGATGTGTATTATTATTCCTTTTAATAATACCCTCAAATGTATGCATCTGAATAATTTTTTGCCAATGTGCGGGTTTATTTTGGTTTGCCTAGTTCTATTATTTCAGATCAAGACTCAAGTTTTTTTGGTAAGTTTTGGGCCATATTGTGGTAGAAGATGGATACCAAGATGAAATGTTCTACTAATTTTCACCCATAAACCAATAAGAATAAGAATTTTGTGAATAGAACATTTGTACAACTCTTGAGATGGTACAATAGGAAGCATCCTAAGACCTAGGCTAAAAATTTGGTGTATATTCAACATTCCTGTAACAAGGCAATGCATTCTTATATTAGTAAAACTCCTTTTGAATATTTTTTGTTAATTAAATCCATGCTCATTTTATAATATTTTGAGATAAACGTACAAAGGAAATGGAAATATGGATCATGAGGTCCACAAAGATGAAAGGTTCATTGCGAAAATTCAAAAAATTCACCTCCAAGTGCAAGAGAGGGTGAAGGAGTCACAATTCAAGTAAAAATCAAAGCATGATCAACATAGGAGTGACCATAATTTACTTATTGGAGACAATTTATGGTTTTAATTGTGTAGAGAGATGCTTCAAGGAAAGACTAAGAAGCTTAAGCCTATTAGGTATGGTTGATTTGAGATTATGGAACAAGGGGGCAAGAATCTATTCAGACTTGATTTTACTCCTCAGATGAAGATTTACTTTATTATTAATGTTAAGAACTTCTGTCTCTTTGAGCCTTCTATGTTGTAAAATGAATACGAAGGGTTATTGTTACCATTAGTTAAATATTTTTCCTAAAAGTTAGCTGAAATTGAAGGAGGATTTTTGTGCTAGAGAAGGACAGGACAAAAAGAATAAGAGTGAAAGAGCATTGGTTAGCTAGGTTAAAGGTCCAACTACCAATAAATCCAAATGGTATTAAAAAGAAATGTGGGGAATAAATATCCTTAATTATAGAGTTATTGAAGCTTTTAGGGACTTAAAAAACTAATTTTGGGGAGGCACGATCTAAGATATAGATATAGTATACTAGGTATGTTTTCTAGTTCATCTTCAATATGCTCATTTATGTAATTCATGTATGTAAAATACTATGTAATAAAATAATTCAATCTTATTCATGTAAAATAAATTATTCATTTATGTTGTAGTGGAAGAACTAGTGATGGGATGGTTCAGGCATTCTTGTATTGACAAAGTCGGTATTTTGTAGCCTTTAAAACTGTGTTTCATCATAGATGAAAAAAATGGTAATATTTGTAGTTGGTGTTTGCATAACGACCCCAATGGTTTCATAATCATTAGATCAATTAAAGTGATGGCTTCTCGATTGTTTGAAATGTGGGTAGAAGAATGGTTGCAAACACTTCACATTATTGACGATAGATTGTTTAGATTCTTTAGTGGGTTCCAAGGTGGATGGACATAAATATAATATTTTTTAAAGGTATAAATATCATGAGATAAGTCAATGAGAATTCTTGAAGTTGTATTCACATTATAGTTTGTAAGATTGGGTTCATGTTCATGTTGTCTCAATGTTTCCTAGTTATGAATAGTTGTTCTAGTTTATGTTGGATCACTGTGAATTGTCTAAAAAAAAAAAATCATATTCTATACAAGCTTTGGATAGTGTAATAATGAAATATCTATCCATGATTGCCACATTTAGGAGTTTCTATGAAGGCCACGTTTAGATGTAACTTGTACAATAGTGGAAAGAGAGAGTAGTTGCCTCACCAACTAGATTTTTTCCCACATTGTGCTACACCACATGATCTATAGTGTTCATATTATGTTCTGTCTTATCTTATGATTTCTTCTTATGATCAATACATTGTACATTTCCTTTTTAACACTTATTTTATCTCTATTTTAGAATTGAAAGATTAAAAGTAGTATATAACAATCAACTATCAATTATATGTTGAGCTAGGGATATAGGATCCATGTTGGTGAATCTTAGTGTGGAATATCAACATAGTTTACAGATCATACATGTAATAATTTTTTCCTTAAAAAATATCAAAATATAGAGAAAATTTTGATAAGAAATGGGTAGGAGGAAGAAAGTCAAAATTTAGGCCATAGGTATTTATTAAGACCCATGGAAGAAATCACCATTGTATGACAACTGTATTGGCTATGCTGATACATTTATGTAGTAGAACATTATACCATAGGAAGAGGTCAATTTATTTATGAATTAAAAGTTTATTTTAATGTTGATACCATATTAAGCAGATGATACAATATAAATACTTATAAATATGGTTGATATAATATCATTGTGGCAAATATAGTTGAAGATAAGCTAGATGGATGATACCTTATAGGTTGGGCTAATATAGTTGGAAAACATAGGAACATTATGATACCATACAATTTTGCTTGTGTATTAGGGGAAGAAATGAATGATCGATAAAATACAATGGATGCTCGATATAGTAGAAACTGAAATGGCTGATACAATATCAAAAAAATAAAATTTAGTTCTTTTGTTATTTTAACTATATTTTTGAGTTTATTTCATGTTTTTGATCAATTATTGATTAGGTATTGTTATTTGGTATTTTATAGAGGTGAATACGGCTATTGAAGATTATGGATAGGAGATGGCTATTGGAAATTTTAGCTAAGTTATCAAACATGGATAGAGCACATTTGATTATCTTGTGATTTATAGGTATAATGGAGATGTGCCATGCTATTCTTCATGCATAGTTAGTAGCTATGTTTTTGGGGTGGTGGGAGAAGATCACTAAGATATTCAAATGGGTGGTGGATGGGGACATAGTGGAGGTGGACATCACCATGAATGATGTTCATCTCATACTAAGGCTATTGATAGAGGGCATGCCTATGATATATGGCACACTTGAGCCCATTTTGAAGTGACAAGAGCTAACATGATTGGTGATAGGATTAGATTGGTATGATCAATGCAAGTTGATCATTAGATTAATCATTGTGTATATATTAATAATTTTAGATTTCCATAAGGACACCATTAGATTGATGACTATGTGTGTGCTATGTCACAACTCATATGGTATAATGCCTCTATATATTATAGCCTTATGTTGGTCTATGTTGGATTTGGGCACTATGTATGATATAGGAGCATGTTTTTTTTTGCAAATAGTACATGAATTTTATGGCATGCAGAGTAGGGCCATCAAACAATAGGTCTCACTAAAATGTTTTATCATTAGATCTATGATCATTTACCTATGTATTAGATAATGGGACTATCACATCAAATGGAAGACCACCTGTTATAGTTGAGGAAGTGGGCAAAGGATCATAGAGTGTGGTGGATCCCCACATAACTATCCCTTGAGATCATGAAGCAAGATAATATCATGTGGGTGCCTTACCAGGGGATTGTGAATGCATGGGGTGCATGGTCTTCCATAGTACAAGAATATGGGTGAAAATTAGTCACGATTCACTATACATGGTGGTCATAGCCTCATTTGTGTGCCTGGGTCCTACATTAGATTAGTCAGTTGAACTTGATAGTACCACTAGTTATTCCACATCGATGAGGCACTCCAGGAAGCCAAAAAGGGTAGGAAGAGAGGGACCACCAAAAAATTCCCTAGTGTTGAGACCTCGTTGTGTTATATAGTAGAGGAGGAGACAAGAATGGTAGTGACTAATAGAGATAGTTAAGGATCATCTTAGGGATAATCCTAATGTGTCCATAATAGAGGCTACCATATCTAGACCTGATAGACTAGTCACCTGAAAATGTTAGAGGCTATCAGGGTGTCAGGTCCTAGTGGTACTGTGAGAGAGATGGGTGGGATCTCACTCGAGCCAGAGTCAAGTGGATGAGATTATCTTTGGATACAAAGTGAACAGAGAGAAATTGTTGAAATACATCCACAAATAGGTATAAATATGCATTAAGAAATTTCTAACACTTTTTGTATAGTCTTATAGATATACCTTTCAATGATTAGACATATATTTAATTCATAGTTTTTGATCTACAAAGAGATTTTAATTTTATTTGGCTTGATTTTATAGATTTTGTGGCAAGGAAAACATGGTGGGTATATATGATTGAGGATGCCAATCATGAGATTCTAGACTATGTGCTTCCTGAACATGATACTACAACCATGGTGGATCTCATGGTACCATTTACTAGTGAGCATGCTAGCTATTTTAGCCTAGTGAGAACTTCTGCATGAGAGTTATGGCAGTGAGAGCAGGATGATGCTACTAATGTGGTTGTAGTTATAGTAGGAGGAGGGACTATGGCATGGTAGTAGGTGGTGATGGCACAAGAACCTTGAATATATAGATAATTTCACATATGGATACTATATTATCAAACAGATAGCCAAAGAGACCACTAACAACATGGGTGACTCAACTAGAGATACATATGGATAGAGTAGAGGGTGAGGATGTATGATTATGGTCTTGATTTCATGTTTTAGAGAGGTCTCTTAATAATGATAAACTTAAAACTTATTTTAAGAGCATGACACCTCGCCCACCTAGGGATGAAGCTAATCCATGGCTATAGATGTATCTTTTATATATTTTGATGTATAAAATTATTGATACATGTATATATATCATTGGTTATGATTTTTTATTTTATACATGAGTTGTAAATTTTTATTAATCTTATGATGATTTTATGTAGATTTCATTATTTTCTAGCAAATGTGATAATATGCATGGTAAAATAAAACATAAACTAAACATGAAAATGACATCTGAAATATGTAGGTATAGAAATCAACAAATAAAAGATATGTAACAAATGAATATAAAATATACCTAATGTAAGCAAGATAAAAAACTAAAGCAAAATATATGATGTATGTGAAAATTTTAATAAAATGTCTTAAACCACATTAAAATGTAAGATAAAACAAAACATAAGATGTGAAAAATAATTGTAAAAATATATGCCTAATGTAAAACAAAGAAAAAACTAACTCAAATAAGGATGTGTAAACAAAATTAGAAAATGCAAAATGACTATAAGAAAATTCATTGCAAGATATTGAAATATCAAAATAAAGCAAAGGGGATCAAATTAAAAATGTCCTTATTAAAATAAGGATGTGTAAAATAATGAAAATGAAAAATAAAGGCAAAAAATTCCAATGCAAGATGGGGAAAAACCCAAAATAGAGAAAAAGGGGAGCAAAAGAAAAAAAACCAATGTATAATAAATACAAAACCTAAATTGAACAAGGATGTGTAATATAACGATAATGAAATATGATAACAAAAACATATAATGTAAGAGAGATACAAAAACTAACTAAAAAAGATGTGTTACACTTGGAAGCAAAGGTTAAAATGAGTGAAAACTTGAAATCAATGTTGGCACTAAAGTATAATGTAGGAAGGCATGACCATCTAGAGTTAACCAAAATGATAGATATGTTGTGGATATGAATGGGATGGGTGTTTATGTGTAAGGCATTATTGTATTCTCCAAGGTCTCACAATACAACTCAAAAATCGATAAGCCAAGGGACATCATAATGAAAACAAATAACCAAATTTGAAGTAAATAAAAATAAAATGAGATATAAATAAGATTGATGTGATCAACTAGTGACAATATCTATGAAGGTGATATTGGGAATGACAAAATGGAGATATAAGGAAGTTAAGGTGCCCCTAGTGTTATGTAGAAATCCTTAATAGGAACATGGCACTTAATCAAGAGGGTAGGACTAAGAATCTTTGCATCAAGGACCCAAAAAACCCCATCTAAAAAGTGTAAGATTGCCTTAAATAGTGAGGTATAAATATCATCCCATGAAGGCCAAACAAATAAGAATTTAATGTATCCTACCTTTCCATGATGTGTTCCCCATCCCTTAGGTCACCTTATAAATATGTCAATATTATATGATGATTAGGTACTTGCATGAGCAATTATGTGGCACTAACAATATTGAAATGATACCTCCTACCTGAGTTTATTGGCCTACAACACCCCAATGGACCTTGGCTCTATTATGAGGCCAAATATCAAGTTTGATATTTAGCTATGATAGGGGTATGCCAAAATATAAGATCACATCTTTTGGTGTGATATTAATTTTAATATTTTATTTCTTTGCCTTTTTATTATGATATTGTGGCTTTTAATTCTTTTAGATCCTTATTTTTTACTCCTCCACACAGATTTAGATGACCAACTATAGGGGCTATGGATGACTATCACAAGAAATATTACACCTAGCCATTAGAGAGGAGAACCTAGAAACCAAGACACATAGATACTCCTAGACCTACACCATATAAAATAGTGTGATATTGAAACTAACCCAAGTGTGCCTCAAATGAAAGGAAAAGGATGGGTGGAGATTGTAGAACATTTTTCCATGTGAAAATGGTAATAAAATGAAGATATACTAGTATATAACCATAAAAATGCAAAGTTTTGATTTAGAAGTGACTAAGACATAATAGGGATCTAAAATTACATAAGCATGTAAGTCAAATCGTAAAATGAGAAAGGTAAAATCAAACCCTAAAAGGGGGAGGTGATGAGAAGATGATATTAATGTCACTAGAGAAGAAGTACCAACCTACAAGGGACCTAACACAAGAATTGATATGAGAAATAATCCAAAAATATGGGTATTGTAAAATAATGATGCTGAATAACCATGAGGAAAAAAGTCGTTGAAATAAAAAATACCAAAAAAAGGGGTTTGCAAAAAGACACCAAAGAACAAGGGGAAACAATGGATGAAATAAAACATGTAAATATTATGTTCAAAAATTAAGGTGCAAAAGTGTAAATAAATGATATAATATAGTTCAGGTTCTGAATGCATGGAGGGAGTAAAAATCAACTCTTAATTAATCTAAAATTGAAGTTATGTATCAATCAATTTATTCCATAATCAATCACTGTTAAACTAGTTACGTTTTAAATGAAATTGTTGACCAAAACCTGTACTAAATGATTTGATTTCAAAATTGAAAAAATATACTTTATGGTCTAAATTAAAGTATACCTATAATAATATTAGAGATAAGATGTGAAAAAGCTTCCCAATTCAAATTAATGCAGCACACTACTTTTGTGTGCAACTTTATTAAATAAAGAAAGATAACTAGAGATTATTACAAAAAAAATTATAATACAAATAAAATATAAAAGTAAAAATATTACTATAAAATTCTTTGACCACTAAGTGAACTGAAAGTAGACTAAATAAGTTAAGCTTAATTCACTATATATATTTGGACATCATGCAAGAAGCCTTGCTCAACAAGCCACCAAATCATGCAACCTACCCAACTATGGCATCTTAAAATTTTTTAAAGATATGAATTGATTTAAATACACTTTAATTTCACTTAACTAACACTAAAAGTGTGCCCATCTCTTAGAAACTCATTTGAGTACTTAGTGAATTGGAGTTAATTAAAAGTTTTAGTTATTTTTAAGAAATCACTAGAAAGTGTCCAAAATGACCAAATAATTAATTTAGGACATAAATAAATTAAATAATATTTCTAAACATGTAAAAAACCTAAAATAAAATAAGTCTAAAAGTAGAACTCAAGTTCCCATATTGACTTCATACTCAACATTCCTCCCTTTGATGTAAAACGGTGAAATGCCTATCATCTCTTAAGTCTTTCATGATTTTGTTTGTAAAATATTTTGATGAGAATATCAACAATCATATTTTAATTTATCATATACTCAATGATAAATATTATATCATTGACCAAGTCTTTGATAAAGTGATATTTGAGTTTAAAGGGGTTGGTTCTAGCATGAAACATTAGATTCTTGAACAATTGCATTGCCCCATTGTTATCACAAAAACTATGTGCTGGCTCAAGTTGAGCCTCTCTAAAATCATCCAAGATTATTCTAATTCATAATTTATGTGTGAAAACTGATATAAAGGTTGTATATTTAGCTTCTATAGAGAATAATGCAAGTGTATCCTGTTCTTTTGAAGACCAAAAAACTAACCCACTTCCTAGTGTGAAGCAATACCCTGAAGTTGAATTCCTATCATCAAGAAATTCACCACAATATAAATCTATGTATCTAATGAGACACAAATACTTTACTAGTTTGAAATGAATACCATGATTATAAGTGCCTATTACATATCTAAAAAATATTTTCATTGCTTATGATTGAGTGACGGTTTACCTATAAATCTATAAACTAGTGAGACTCCATAAATAATATTAGGTCTTATCATAGTGAGATACATCAAATCTCTCACAATAATTTTAAAATTATTTAAATTAGCTAAATGACTTCCATCATCTGTCATAAACTTTTTTTCACATGAAATTGAAGTGTATGTGGGCTTCGAATATTGAAGATTGTATTTCTTTAATATGTCTTGGACTTACTCGGCTTGAAAAAAGAATATTTCATTTTTATTTTGATGAAATTTCATAATTAAATATTATTTCATATGTCCAAAATCATTTATCTCATATTCTTGTTTCATATCCTCTTTGAAGCTATTCAAAATCTTCATAGAGCTACCTGTAAAGATCAAGTCATCTACATAGAGACATGCACTATAAACATTAGAAATAAATGCTTGTATGTAAAGAAATAGTTCATTTTGAATTATTACAAAGCCTTAATACAATAACCACCAATAAATTCTTGAGTACTAAGATCTTGGGTCTTACTTCAGCCCATAAAGAGCCTTCTTCAACTTATATATCCAAAATTATTTACTCTTTACCTCAAAACGTTGCGATTGTCTCACATATACTTCTTATTCAATCACTTCATTTAGGAATGTACTTTTGACATAAGTTTTATGGATTATAAATCATTTATGAGTAGTTATATAAATCATTAATATTGTAGTATATTGATATGCTACATGTGCATAAGTTTTCTCATAGTCAACTCCATATGCTCATGCAAATCATTTTATAACTAGTCTAGCTTTTAGCTTGTCCACTATGCTATCACTTTTAACCTTGGTATTGTAGAGAAAATTTGTATTAATACACTAAACTATATTCCATGTATCATTATTCTTAATTTAATCATTGTATAATTTCATAGCATCAATCCATTCTTTCTTTTGACTAGATTTTACATAAATTCTAGGTTCACTAGTCACAAATGATAATCCAAACATAATATTGTTATCATGACATCATCATAAAAGTTACATTCCTAATATTTTAGCCTTATCATCCTCCTATCATAATTATGATAAAACATCTGATTGGTTGGATGAGTATGCAACAAATTCTTGTTCTTACTTGGTATTGATGTAAATTGATGACTAGTCTCTTGCAAAGAACTAGTATAATTTCTCGTTAAACTAGAAACCTATGTAGGAATTTATAAGCCCTCAAAATAAAATTCAAGATTGATATTCAATTCACATATGATTTATGTTTCTATATAATCAAAATTAACATACATTTCATTTTCAAAAAATAAATTATGGATTTACTAGTAGGATCATAAAAATTGTATGATTTGTTTTCATTACTATATCCTGTGAAATTATAATTAATAATCTTAGGATCATTTATATAACACTTATATTTACTTATGGTGATTTTAATTCAACCATTTCTTTTAACATGTATGGACTTTCCATCTCCTAATTACTTTAAGATTTTTTAAGGAGTCATCTAACTTGCTGAAACCATCTTTTTGACTTGTCACATGATTTAAAAACCTTGAATCAAGAGACAAACAGATATTTTCATCTTCTATTCTCAAAATAAACGTGAGACAATAATCTAGGTGCTCTTGAAAATCACATTTTTCATCTTGAAAATCTTTCTCTTCTCTCTCTTGATTATCTTGATACTTAGTTGCTAGTATCCTATAATATTTGATTATATGTCATATTTTTTTTGAACAATGACAAGTAAAGTATTTCTTATTTTTACCTATGAATTTATCTTCAATTTTTTTCTATGATTTTTTTAAAAATTCTCTTAATTCATATTTTTATTTTTTTATTTGATCTTTTAAACTTTTGCTTTGGTTTTAAGTCCCTGCTCTAGACCATGTTCTAGATTTCTTGCATATAGTCTCATCTTTTTCTCATGAGACAAAATAGAACCCAATAACTCATCAACATAGTGTTCATGTCTTTAACTCTTCAATATTGATCATAATATTTAACCATATTTGGTTTAAATATCTCAAAATATTTCTTATCTTATATAGTTTCTCAATAAACTTTCATTCTATGCACTAAATCATTTGCCCTTAAGCAATAAAATATGACATTCTCAAATTCTCAAAATTTATTTGAAGGGTTTGGATTTTTGATTATTTTACCTTAATGAATCATTTATATGAAGTTTCCAATGAAATCCATACCCCATGGGCATTCTTGCATCCTATAATTTTTGGATAAATATTTGGGTCTATGGAAGTCTAAGGATAGAAGTAAAGCTTGTGCACGTCCATTTTCTTTATCTTTTTTTGTTATTTTATAAGATCATGTCAATATATTATAATATTGAGGTGATGTGTACCCATGAATAACATTATCTCAAAATAATTTCTACACAATGGTTATTTTAACTGATTTCTCCAAATACTCAAAGCTTTCACATTTGAAAACATGAATATTTATAGAAGCATAATTCATTGAAGCCATTATTTCTTTTGATAATATATTAAAAAACTTTATAAACCTTGTTTAAACATGGATATTATATCACATGAAGGTTTTGAATATATGGAAGGAGTGCAAATCAACTATTAATTAATATTAAATTGAAGCTATGTATCAACCAATCTATCCTAAAGTCACTAATTATTAAACTTGTTGTGTTGAAAGTAAAATTGTCAACCAAAAATTATATTAAATAAATTTAAACTTGAAAATATATGATTATTGGTCTAAATTACTATATACCTACAATACTATTAGAGATAAAACATGCACAATTTTTTTTAATTAGAAGTAATGCACTATACTACATTTGTGTGTAACTTTATTAAATAAAGAAAGCTAATTAGAGATTATTACAAAGCAACTTGAAATGCAATTAAATTATAAAAGTAGAAATATTAATATAAAACTCCTATACTACTAAGTGAACTAAAAATTAATTTAAAAAATAAAATTTAATTCACTATAAATATTTGGACATCATGCAGTAATCCTTACTCAACAAGTCATTAAATCATGCAACCTACCCAACTATGGCATCCCAAATTGATTAAAAAATAAGAATTGACTTAAATATACTTTAATTTCACTTAAGTAATAATAAAAGTGTGAACCACCTCTTAGGAACCCACTTGAGTACTCAGATAGTGAATTGAAGTTAACTGATAGTTCTAACTATTTTTAAGAAATCATTGTGAAGTGTTCAAAATGACCAAACAACTAATTTATAACATAAATAAATTAAATAACCTTCTTAAACACTTAAAAAGCCAAAAATAAACTAAGTCTAAAAATATAACTCAAGTTTTCATATTGACATCATACTCAACATATAGAAAGCCACAAGCAACATATATGCTAAAGATAATAATGTGAAATCAAAACATGTGACAAAATATGAAATAAATGATATGATATAATCAAGTATCTGATAAAAAATATAAAATATTTCTACAAACATCATCAATAACATTTTTCAAATTTTGTTTCTATTGATATCTCACTCAAACTATGGTCTCTTCTACTTTTTTTTAGGGTTGGGAAAGGAAGTCCTTCTGAATGATCTCAAGAGACAAAGTAGGCGAGATAGAAAAATAAGGATGTTAATCCTCCTTATAGGAATAACATAAAATGGGAAGAGGAAATTACACTCGTGGAGGAGGAAGCAAATATTCCACTCAAATAGGTGGTTCTGGATATAAGGGAGTTCACTCCTCCATCCTAGACATTACATGAGGATTTTACTGATGAACCAGAGGCTCATTCCTCAAAATATCACAAAAATGCCATTGAAGAGATTTATATATATTTGTAGAATGGGTATAAAACTCATGCCAAAGATAAGAAACCTCATTATTTTTGGGGATATATGTAGGCTTCACCTTTAAAGGAGGCATATTTATCTAGAGAGGAAAATTCATTGCTCAAAAATGTAGTACATCCAAATACTATTGAAAAGCATGGAAATTAGTTGAATAATGTGTAATCCTCCCATGGAAGCAATAGGAGTGCCTAGGAGTAGACGAGTGTGGTGTCCACTATATGTTGTGGGAAGTGGGTCTCTTAATGTCTATTGTTCCAAATGTGTTTAATATGATTTACAATTTAGTCTAAATGTCGAATGTCTTGTGAAACAAACAATATGGTGTTTATATCTCCTTAGGAACATTCTTTAATGTTGACTAGAAAAAGCTTGGCCAACATATCTAGAGTAAGCAAACTCTAAAGACCAAAAAATAAATAAAAATGGTATTTTATGATGATATAATGATCATCAAGAATGCTCTAAAGAGGCTAAAAAATAATAGGTGCATCTAGTGTACTTGAACTAGAAACTAACTCCATAGTGGACCTATCAAGACAAAGTGAAGAAGGAGCATTGATATGAGGAATTCCATCAAAGAAAGGAGAAACATACCCTTATTACACATTAATAATAAGATATAAAGGGTCATGATCCAAGCCAAATAAGATTAACAATATTAATGCTAGAGGAAAGTGATGTTTGCTCAAAATCTTGTTGAAGGGAATAATGGTGACACAATACTTCTACATATTTTTCTTGGGCATAATCAAACAAGTAAGGGTTCTCTAATGTATAATAATTATCATTAGTGGGAGTGGTGATATCCAAATTTAGATATTCAATAATGATGCCACTACAAGGTTTATAAAAAACAATCTTCTTGGTTATAAGCACACAATCAAGTATCTTGTTAGTTGGTCTTTTTACAAGAAAGGGGTTGAAAAGTAGTCAAAAAATGAGCTATGATGTTAGGAGAGAGATCTGATGTTTTGATTTTAAAATTAATCTCATTGATATCATCATCATCATAATCAATGAGGTTTGGTGGGATGTTTCACACAAGCTCGATGTGGCCACTATAATCTCTAATTCAATAAACAATATAATTAAAGCATTGATATTCATGAAATGGGATACTAGGCAAAAGATCAAGGGTAAGTATTAAATATATGCCACATTATTAAAATTATTCAAACTTCCAAGGCTTTGTATCACCTTTAATTTTATAGACAACACCCATGCAAGGAAATTTCACACATTGACATGCAAAATAATATATGGCCCTCATGTGATGAGTCCAAGGGGGACCAAACAAGATGTTATAGGAAAAGGGAAAGTTGAAAATAATAACCTTCACCTTAACCATAACAAGAAGTACTATGATAGGATGAAAAATACATCCCAAGGGAGGCATTTTTATATAATCATGTTCTTGTCACATGCTACAAGTAGTTTTGAGGTTACAAGTAGAGTAATTGAGGGTTTTAAAGAAGTCTAAAGAGGTGACACAAGTGCCAAAACCTTCATTAATTAAGGATTCCTTAACCTAAATGTTACTATTTGGACAAATTAATGAATAGAAGGGGTCATCTTCATGAATAAGGATATCATCACGGATAATAGATGCAATAGAAAATTTGACAGATGGGGTCATATTCATTATGCGATCAACATGGATAGGCATCTCTTAACATTTATACATGATAATTTTCTTGGATCCATGTAAGGTAGATTATTGCCCTAAATGTGGTGGTGGAGGAATGTTCATGTGTTTGATGGAAGTCATCATAAGCTCAAAGAAAGGAATTTGAGATGTAAGTCTAGAAATATCTTCTATGGGATCCCACTCATCAAGGTTAGAATGAGCTACAAAAGACTTTAGACAAGAAAAAAATTCTAGAGATGACCAAGTTTGACTATAGGGGAATATGAACCTAATGTTTCTTTGATTATAAGTTGATGTGTATGTGCTCAACACTATTGGTATAATAGAAGTAGGATAAGATAAAATCTACATTATATGAGTCTAGCAAATGAATTTTTATACACAAAATATTATATCATGATTCTTGATGTGTACGAACGCGACACTGTATGAGGCTAGCCAATGCATTTTTAGACACAAAATATTGTATCATGTTTGTTTATATAATATGATAAGAAATAGTCTATATCATATCTATCTATGTGATAAAATTAGGGATAGATTATATCAAACCTATTGATATAGTAGGAGAAAAAACAAAATATATGATGCTTACCAAAATGGTATGACCAGAAGTAGACTATAGCATACTACTTAGTAAATTAGAATAAGGAATATACTGCATTGGGTTGGCTGATATAATAAGATCAAGAATAAGGAACTATATTAGGTTAGCCAATATAACTATAGACATAATAAATTGTATTATTCTAAGTGTTGCAATTGGTTTTTTTGGGTGTACATAAGTCATGATATTAGGAGATAAGACAACCAAGAACTAATAGGGAGGATATTCTTGAACAATTTTGTAAAATGGAGGAGATATTTTTAACCTAAGATATTAAGAATTGATGGAAGTAAAAGATGTTTCATGTTATTCATGTTAACCTAGTTTTCCTCATCATTGGAAGAGTTGAGATTAACTATGGTTTCTACAACATTAGCTATTAGTTTTTGATTTGAGGGTTTCTGATGTTGATTGGTATTTGGTTGATTTTGAGAATAGTTAAAAAGAGGAATTTTTAAATTTAAAGGTGAAAATTAGATTGATTTAGTGTATCACACTTGATTTTACCTCATAAATTTTAGGAAATTTATAATAAAATAGGTTGTGCTCTCTAATAATGGTAACGTGATCAAACTTAATAGCAAGGAGAAACTCATATGATAAATAAATAAATTTATTGTAATTATCATGAGAATGACCACAATTGGTAGGATACAAAAAAAACTTGTTGGGATCATACCAATGGAATCTAGATTAGGAGATATAAAAGTCTTGAGGTAAAGGTTTAGAAAGGCATTTTGTAAGCATGCCAAGACTAAGAGGATGATGAGAGTCATGATTTTAATTATGTAAAGGAGGAAGAGGAGGTTAGAAGGGACTCTCTACTATGGGTTAGGAAAGAGTCACTTCTTTGGAGCTTCCTGGCATGATTGCATGGATAGTTCTCCTTATATTCATAAGTCTCAGAGACACCATACTTAGGGCATAATTGTTTTTAGGTCTCATAAGCTCTTGAGTTCCTTGTTTAGGTTGGGAAGGATAAAATTGTCTTAAGAGATTATTATTTATTTTATCTTGTTCTAAGATCTATCAAATTATTTAGGAGTGAAGAACTTAACAATGTATTGCAATTTAGTGTTCAGGGTAGTATTAAAGAGGTGGAAGAGGTCTTATTTCACCATATTATGCTTGACTTTATCAGATAAGGATTTCCAACATTTGATGAAATATTTGGAAGTCTCATGTTCTAATTTTTTGTAATTTTTACCCTATTTTTTTAGAAACCCTAATAAGATATAAACTAGTATAATAATTCAGATTGATAGACATTAAATTCAAGCATACATATGAATATAAAACATTAAAATTGATTATAATGATTTGATAACTGGCATATGATAAATATAGTAACTACCAATAATGGAAAAGTACTTAGTATTTTTGATTATTTGTCTGAATATGACTATGTTCTAATGGTGAAAAATAAACTGAAGCAAACATGTGATTTGTCTAGTTCAAGAACTATGTTTCTATTTGCACAGGGTTGGTTCCATTAGATATAGGTTAGTATTCACCATTGATACTGACCTAAGTGGTCTATATTGACTTGTGGCAAAACATGGGTCTATGAACATATGGTCACCTTTGCCTATATCTAAAAGCTATGTATGTGTGATGTCGAAACTTGATGATGTGCTCAACTCTAAAAATTAAATTTATTATATTGAAACTCTAGGTGTGCTTTTAAGGGATATAAAACTAAAAAAAAGAGGAAAGTGTAATGGGTTGAGTTGACTCTAATCACTCATATTGATGATTGACTATTTCATACGTATCCCATACTCCAATGAGAGAAATCAATCCACACATAGTTCTCCCACATAGTGTGATCATGCTATTGTGATCCTTCACTATACGAATGAAGCTAACGATTTAGATTTGATAATTGAAAATGATTGATTTGACTTGGATTTTATATGCTTTAGACTTGTCTTATGAATGATACTAGTGATTAATTTTTTATTTGGGATGAATAAGGTATATTTTCTCAATGTAAAAAACCATATATATGTATACCAGATAAGACCTAAGTCCCATTTTAATTGAGTCCTTGAGTTGGATATATATGAATCCAATTGGATAATTTATCATACTACTGACATGCTAGCTAAATGGGATGACCCCAAGGGAAGATTTGATTTTAAAAAGTAGTCATTTTTAGTAGAGGGTTAGTATGATCAAGCCTAGGTCAATATCAACTAGCGATATTAACCCAGTCTAACATTACTGGCCTATGCACATGAGGATTAGATTTAAGGTTTATAGATGTCTATGAAAGATAGTAAGTAGGCTTGAAAAATATTGAGCTTCATGTAGGTGTGTAATAGTATTAAAAAATAAAAATCATAAGGTAGTATGTAGGTGTGAGAGAATGACAAGTTAGAGCCATATTTATCTGCACAAGTCATGTGTGGTAAATGTGTGTCAAGCTTGTCATTATCAAGTACTTAATACTTGATTTTAGTATCTAAAAATGCTTTCCTTTTATTATATTAATATAATTTATAGATTAAAAGGAAAATATGTACCTAAATATGTAAAACATATTTTATCTTTGATAGGAAGATTTGATTATGTAGGTTACTCAATAGAAATACTTGCAACAAACATGTAGTAGTCAATGTCTATAGATTGAAATTTGAGACTTAAATTTAAATCTTGAAAATTAAAGAGAAATGAATGAGTACACTTATGAGTTGTCAAAAACCATGTCCCTCTTTCAGATTTTTGTAGATGATGCTTCCTTCTTAAAGTATTGGAGAACCTTTGCTTCCTTGTTAAAGCACATGAAGATTTGGGGTGACTATGCCCCAAACTTGTGTAACTATGCCAAACCCTTGGGTTGGGAATAAAATATGCTCCAACCTCATAAATATGGGGATAATTATATGATGTACTAACTCAAATAAATACTTATAAGAGAAAGGGGAACCACATGATAGGTTCACTAAAAGTAATTCTAAATCAACCACTATATATGACTTATAGATTCAATCATATAACTTATCTCATGTTCGCTCAATTTATCTCGATGTAAAATAAATGCATGATCAAAATATAATGAACAATACCCATCATGAGCTAAAATTTGATTGTATAATTTTTCTCAATTTCACCCAACTTCAATCAAAGTATAATATATGCATGATCCAAAGAGAATGAAAAAATTTCATGCCCCTATCATGACCTCACTATAAACAAGTGTGAAATTTAATGACAACCATTTGTCATTCAAATTTTAAACAATATTTTATGTGCATGAAATAATTTCATGCCCCTTGAATTTGTATTGACTTGTATAGAATGATATGCATCTACATGCTGAATCTGAGAACCTATATCTCAAATGTATGTATATGATGGAACCTATAATTATTATTCTTTTAAATTGTGTAGATATGCCCATACATATGAACCCAAGTGTGTATGAATTTGTACTCAAGACTCTATAAGGTGAGTGTATATGCCTCCATAATTATAAATATTTTGAATTTATACTCTGATATGATTTTGTATTCATGGAGGCTTATGTCTCTATGACAAGCCCACTATAATGCCATGTTTTTTAGATGAGGGTTGCATCATGTAAGTTACTCACATCAACATAATAGTTAATTGTATCATATGATTCATAAAGATAACATGTATAATCATGTAAACATTGGGAGAGTATACCACTATAGTAATGTATATTTAAAGCAAGGCACGCATGTAACGTATATATTGTAAGAAATATTAGTGTCATGTCTAGATATGTGTATCAATAAAACAAACAATAATAACCATAACTAAAAGATAACTAAATAAGACTATGCACTAAAAGTGGATGATATTGATCATAACACTGCTTAATCTCAACAAGCTCAACAAGTGCAATAAGCTCAAGAGTTAGTGTCACATGTGAGGCTAAGGTTTGGATAGAAGGGACATGAAGATGTTACAACAATCAAGTCCAAGGGCCAAATGTAAGTGACATAAATTTTTTACATCAAACAAGAGATATAAAGATGTCACATCAAACAAGGCCAAAGGGCACATGTAAGGAACATAAAAATGTCTCAAAAAATGAGATAAATATTTCTCATAAAATAAGGCCAAGGATCCACACACAGTAGACAAGCAAAAAGTATCATATTATGCAAGAAAGTAACAACATCATTAAAGTATAGAGTGAGTGAAGACTAGTCTACACCATCAATATATATCAATCTCACATCATAGGATAATAACATATCCAAGTATTACTGTGTAAGATGTGAGTAAATATCAAGATATGTGTAAGCAATATAGATATCTCAACATGATAGAAAGGTCATATAAATATATATAATGTAATAGTGAAACTCATATAATAAGATGTCCCTAGAATTGGCATGGACATAAAGAGGAAAGTTTAACATTCATACGTCCATGTGTAATCTAATGTCTTACATCTGACTCATTTACCATGAAATTCATGTGTGTGAAAATAATATGCCATCTACCATACATATGATAAATAGTATATGAAAATAATGTAATCTAGTAATCATGTCATGATCAAGTCTTAATTTTGATTTTTTTAATATTTTGAATGTTTTTGTATTTTTTAATTATTTATTTAAAAAAAAATAGTTTTGAATATATTTAAACTTTGAAAAGTGATACTCAATGATCACATGAATGGGAGGACTAGGGGAGTTTCTCTATTGATTAGTGTAAGGGTTACCTTCCATGAGCATAAGGTACTAGATGTAAGCATATCAAAATATGAAAAAAATCATGTGTTGCATGTTAACTATGATGATCAATGCTCATATAATATTGTGTATGATGGGTAACTCTATAAGGCTAAGGAATCTGTGGTGTCCACTATATATTAGGATAATGTCTCATTGCCCATTTTCACTATGGAACATAACAAAATATATATGTTACTAAATGAATACATGTTATATGAATTGATGGTCTCTATGAAACCTAAATATCTGGTTATCTAGTAGACCTAACTAATTTCCTATGAATTGGGTGAATAAAAAGATATAGTAAATGTGTAACCATTGATTCTATATAATAATCATAAATGGGTGTAACAACCAACTATAGTGGTGTTGGGGGAAGAGGAGGAGATACCATTGGATGTAGAGGGTACTCATATTATACTCATGTGATTATGAGTACCTTATTGTAGAGTAAGTATTTGAGACATCAATGCATTGTAAATGGTACTGCATAAAGATTTTTCATGCAAGTGTGTCCTAATAACATGTTAAAGACCCCGTAACTCTATAAATATAATATTGGAGTAGATATTACAACAGATCCCACCTTAAGAAGTAGTAATATATGTCCAAGGGTATTATGTTCTATCCATTAAATCCATTATCTTTTCTTGATCTATCTTGTATATCATGTTGTGTGTATCTAATAGAGTGAATAAGTGTCATTGTGCACATTTTATAAATTAAAACATTGTTGATCATGAACTAATATATGGGTTACTCATTGATATAGGCTCATATGAATAGTACATGAAAAATTTAATCATCAATCTCACTATATTCAAATATGATCATAGGATGTTGTGCTAAAGTGTCGATAAGAGTACCAATAATTATGTATATTAGGTGATAATATGTCATAGGTGTAGGATTCATATTCTATGCAAAGTATAATTCTCTATTATACTTAGTTTTTATCATGAAATGGATAATTAAATATTTTTAGCTTATGATTTCCATTGTTTTGTGGTCTAGATTCCTTTGCAGGTGTGCTCAAATTGATAGTGTTTTCATTAATAAGATCTTATATGTTATGTATTAATTTTAAACATTTGTTTGTATAATGTCCCAAGATTTGTTGATATCCATAGTATGCATCTATATTATATTTCCTTGATGTGGGCCTATTTGGATCAAGTTCTTGTGGAGGAGGAAGAGTGATAAGGTTGCATCCAAGTAGCTTCTATAAAATTATATGAGGAGGTGATGATAATCTATAAAATTGTATATTTCATGGAGATATAAATTGTAATTGTTTTTTATATTATTACATTTCATTAAATGTAATATTTTCCTCATTATTGTTATCATTTTGTTTGACCTTATAGCTTGGTTTGATTTGAAAATTTGTTATTGATATAATTGTAGGAGTAGGTGCATACTTGAGCTTGTTCAAAACTATGAACTTAACTTCTCTATCTCTTATTGTGTGGAATAGCTCATAGAAAGATTTGAATTTCTTGAATATGATTGACTTATGGAGTGGTGAAATAAAGCTTTTCTTGAGTATGTCTTATAACTAATTTTTGGCTAGAACATTAGTCATCTTAACAACATAGTTTTGTAATGAAGTACATAATCACTAATTGGTTCATTGTATCCTTTCCTGAGTTTAGAAATTTATGCATAAGATAGTTTATCATCAATGTTAATAGAGAAATGTCCTAGAAATTAATCTACCAAAATTTTGAATGCTCTTAATAATTGGAAGGGAAGGTCATAGAACCATCACAAAGCATATTCTTTGAGAATTATCGATAATATCTTAGTTAATAATTTTTCATTGTATGCATAATCCAGGCATGTTATATGAGATGATTGAAGGTGTTGTTTTGGGTCACCTTTATCTTCATATAGTAGAAAATTAGGAGATTAAAAATTTATAGGTAAAGGATAAACTGCTATCTCAAGGGATAATGGATTATTAAGCATGACATGTGAATATAATGTATGACTAACTCCAGATGCACCTTTATCTGATTGTAACACCTTAGCATGTAGAGCTGTAACAATATATTTAAGGGAACATGAAGTAGGTTAGGTTGGTGATGTAACATGTGTGGTCATAATAAGATGGGTAAGTGTTACATGTGTAGGAATAGGTATGCAAATATGTTGGAATCCTTATGTTGCCCGCAAACCTTGGGTTGATGTCACATATGTCATCATAGGTGTAGATGTAAAGATAATATGAATATTAGAGATTTGAAGACCTAAGATGGGAATAATAGATCAAAATAATTAGTTGACAATAGTAAATAACTCTTATTGTTATTTCTTATATGTATAAAGCTTTGATTGGTGTGAAAATTTAGATGCTAGGATCAGTTTGACAATTCTACCCATGTCTTTAGGATATTGAAAAAGTCCTTGATGAAAATTGGATAAGGCTTTGATGTGGTCAATATATACCCCATTAAGTTCATTGGGAGTAATTATATCTAGGCCTTCATAATTATCTTGATTAGTATGTTCATTATGATTATCTTGATTATCATGTTCTAATGGATGTATATGAATGTAATCATCTATTTACACATATTCATGAATACCTACAATATAAAAAGAAGAATAAGTGTTCATTATATCCATTTTAGTTGAATTTGAAGAAAGTTTGTAATGCTCTATATGGGCTTCACTTAATCTGGCACCACATCTTAGAGGGACAAAGGAACTAACTTTATTGGATGTCATATGATGGAATCATGCAATTATGTAGAGGGCTCGGGATAAGATGAAAATATTTATTGTCTTTTGTATGGGAAAATTAAAAATAAGATATAAAACTCTAAATCATAAATTTGAAACTCTATAAGGATGAAATGATAAGGTATACATAGGGTTTGACATATTTCGATCAATGTATGGGTTATTTAGTATGTTCTATGATTTACTCCATGAGACCTAAGACCAAGCATGCAGGGGAAAATATAATTTTGGTTGTGTAGAGTAAATCAACAAAAATAATTAAAAAAGAAATAACTAAACACATTATATGGAGTGGAAGTCTTATTTTTAGTAAATACAACATCTATTCATTAATAGAGAATAGGGAAAATTGGTACAATGTGCTACAATGTATGTTTTATAGAGTACATATGCAAAGCATGATACATGTGTGAAAATCATTGACCTTTTATTCAGATGTGTATGTTACATGTAAAATAAAATACAACAGTGGTTATAACTACTTTCAATTAACAAGAAGATAGTTACATCAGTTCATCTTGTATGCAATTAAAAATTCATCATGTCCATAAATCAATCCTAGATTGGATGGAATAGAGCACACCTATACTTCTGATTAGGGGGCATATAATTGTTAATCAGGAGCATGACCAATGTGAGGATCAACTAGACCCATTTAGAGGATCACTTGTCATAACACACCATGTGAGATAGGGTTACAAAGCCTATAGTCTAACATAATCTCATAAAAACTTTAAAAGATTCTTATGATTTAATATTTCACTAATTGAATAATAAAAAAAATATAATCTAGTGCACACCAAAAATTTGGCACAAAGTGGGGGTTAGTAAAGGAAAGAAATCAAAACGTATATAGGGAACCTCAAATAAATTAAGTATGAGTAACACCCTAATACATGGAATATGAAGAGTAATATTATTTGAGCCAACACTTATGTTACTTCTATCTCCTAAAAGAGAGGAGAACAAAGTTAGAATATACTTCCCTGAATGTGCATCCGTCAAGACTCAATCTCTCCCTTGGCCAATGGGGCTTTGCAAGAGGTTGTTATGGTTCGTAAGAATCATTTTGTTAGGCCAAATCATCCAAGACCTATCCACAAGACTAGATTCTCTAAAATAAGAAACCTAAGCTAAGTTTCCTCAAGTAGAATGGTGGAAGAGCAGATTGTGAAGAAGCATGAGAAAATAATAATTCTTGATTGCATATTATAATAATGACTAAAATGACCTTATATTTATAGGCAAAACTCACCCTAAAATTATTCGAGAATGTCAACTATGCTAAGTCAACCTGGTCGACCTAGCACATTTTTGAGCTAACTCACTAGGTCTGTGCTAGGTCAGCTAGGAGGCTAACAAACCAAAAGAGAAAAAAGGGTCCCTAAACTATACCAGGTCGACCTAGTTTGTTGAATAGATAAAAAGGGTGCCAAGCAAGGAAATGAAATATAAAAAGACTAAAAGACTATGTAAGCGAGGAGAAACAACTTAGGGAAAGGTTTTAAAGACTAGTTGGATTGGTAATAATATGGCAAAAAGGGACAACAATCCTATGAAGCACCAAATGTCTATCCACCCCTTTCTTGGTGCACCTCTTAGAGAATGCACTCAGAGAGATTGAGTCTCGACGGGTTCTTGCAAAATGTAAAGTGTCAATAATCGATAAAAGTGTGAAAATATTATGTGTATACATATGCTCCATTCAAAGATCATCACGTGTCACTAAGGTGTAATAGGGGATGGTGCTTTGAGAAATAACATAAGGACACACAAAATGTTGATGCTTAAAAAAAGTTGCAATATTTTAAAATCATAAAATAACTAAAATTAAATAATTGAAAGGGAAACTAATCTAAAAAAGTAAATAATTAAAAAACAAATACAATGCATACATTGACTTAATTTTTATCATGAGATAGTTTTTAGCTATGTTATTAGTTTTGATTGTGTAGGATGTAAAAACTGCTTTTGACAAACCCAAGAATGCAAAACTAAAGAGAATAAATAAATAAAAAACACAAGAAAAATAAAGATAGTTGGTGCTATGAGGACGAGACATACTTGAAAAATTTGGCAAGCTGGGGTGACAGGTGCTATGTCAGACCAAATGACCAAGTCAAACACAAGAGTAAACTGGGGAACCAAAAAGCCAAGGCTACTAAAGACCAAAAAACTCAAATAATCTATCCTAAAGTAAGAAAGGCAACCTCACCAAATCAAACCAAGGATACATGTCAAACATGTTCAAAAATAAAACAAGTGGTAAAATTACTAACTAAAAAGACAAAATGGTAAAAGAACATTGATGAGTGAGCAGTAACAATTCACATCTCAATCATCAATGAAAAAAGGATGTAAATAAAAAAAAGGGAAACCAACATTGTCAAGTGAGTAGTAACAATCCACATCTCACTCAACAATGGAAAAAAGGTACATACTTAGGTTTCCATTACAACAAGACAACAAAATCATGATAAATGGTATAATGAAGGTGAAGTAATTTTAGTAACTGTAAAATAATGGTGTAAATAAAATGATTCAAAGTTACTCAAATATGTTGTTTTGATCTAAGGATAGATAAAATTGAAACAAAGTACTGCTAGCATGTTTTTAAGATGTGAATAAGAAGGAATTTAAAGAAGAGGGAAAACAAATTTGGAATCATAATTTGTCTATCAAGGGCAGAAAATAAAATGGGTGGAAGGGAGAATGAACGAAAAACCAAGGTAGGGAGAACTCTTTATCAAAGTCAAGATACTCAAATTAAGTTTATTAAAACAAGAGGACTTACCACCTTAATAACTATGAAGAGATTCTCTTAATGACAAAATTCTTAGGTAAACAGATGACATGTATAGATCATCCCACGAAGGATATATGCATGAAAAGTAAAATGGACCTACTTCCCCATGATGTGTTCCCCACTCTTCAGGACCCATTATAGAGTTGTCGATCTACTACGAAGATTAGGTACTTAAATGAGAAAGTAGGTAGCACCATAGAGTTTTTTAAAATCTCCTATTCTAATCTACTAGCCTACTGCACCCCAAAAGACTTCAGATCTATGTGAAGCTGACTGTGGAGTTTGAGCTTTGATTGGAGATAGGAGATGTATTTATAATCATGTCTTTTGGTGTGAATTTGAATTTATTTGTATGTTGCCTTTTATATATCATTGCCTTTTATTTTAAATGATTTAGATTTTAAATTTCTTTATGGATTTTTTATTCCTCCTTCATACGGATTTGGAAAACCAAACATTGGTGATAAATATGACTTTCATTTGAAAACTTGGGACAAGGTAGCTAAGAAAGAAAACTTCAAAGAGCATGGGGTCTAAGAGTCTCATAAATCAAGGTGAAATAAAAGTTATATCTTGACTTTGACCTTGTTTTATCCAATGCAAAGATGAAATAAAGGGGAAATCGAGAGGAATGACACATGGAATAATTTAAATTGCTTCAAATTTCAAACAAAATGTGACAAAAGGCAAAAAGAAGGGATACAATGACAATAAAGTGTGATTCCTTATCATAATAAAGAGGGAAGTGGAAGAAAACATGCTAATATAGATTGTTAGGTAGATTCCATCTAACAAAAGAAGCAAAAGCTAAATTTTAAGAATAAGGATCAATAACATGAAAAGAATGGTAATTTTATGAGGAGGGCCAGGTCCTATCCATGGTCTTATAAATAAACTCATAAAAGAGAGCTACTAAGCAAGAGAAAAACAAAGTGAGGAAACCTTTTTACAAAACACCTCATAAAAGAAAAACCCAAAGGATGCCAAAATAGTATTATCAAGCAATTAAAAAAAAAAGGAAATGATGAAAAAATAGTGGTTTTAGATGCCGGATATTATCCATGGTTTTACAAATCAAATCACAAAAGAAAACCCAAGGGGTATAAAAATAAGAGAAAACACAAGAAGATAATGAAGACTATGGTACATCAAGAAACCAAAAGACCAAAAGAGAGGACTAAAAGTTTTCAAAAGGAAGGAAACTATTGCAAAGGGAGAGACCCATGCTTAAGTAACATGCAAAAAAATGTTAGATATATATATATATATATATATATATATATATATATGACAAGAAGGAAATGTTTAAGCAAAGTACTTTTTAAGGAATTGAGCATTAGTGGGCTCTTTGAAAACATGGCCTTCATTAGTTCGAAGATGATAAGTACTGGGACCAAGAATGTCTTTAACTAAATATGGGCCCCAACATTTTTGGGCAGATTTACCTTATTTATCATGGGTTTAATCTAATTTAAGGACAAGATCACCAATATTAAAGGTGTATACTTTAACACGTTTGTTATGTTGTCAGTCGATGCAAGCCTTATATTGGTGGTTATGTTATAATGTAGAAAGAGGACATTTATCAAGAAGATCAAGGGTGTGAAGGAGAGCTTCATGTAATTATACATTGATAATAATTCTATGAAGAGATATACATATAGAGGGAAGCTCAAATTCTAATGGAAGGACCAACTCAGAACCATAGACTAGCAAAAATGGAGTTACCCAAGTGGCAATACAAATGCTAGTCTGATAGGCCCAAAGTGATGGGTGAAAATGAATATGCCAATCTATGCGGGTTTCATGAATTATCTTTTGGAGAAGTTTGTTTAGAATTTTATTGGTGGCCTCAGCTTGACCATTGCATTATAGATGATAAGGCATGGAAAACTTGTGATTGATCTTAAATTTGGTACAAAGTTATTTAACATGTTTATTTTTGAAATTACCACCATTATCTAAAATGATGGTATGGGGAATGCCAAAGTGGAAAATGATTTGGTTAATAATGAATTTAGATATGGTACGACTGATAACATTAACAAGGGGCATGGATTCTACCCATTTGGTAAATTAATAGATAGCGGTGATGATAAAGACATGCCCATCTTGGGAATGAGGAAGTTTACCAATGAGATAAAATCCCCATGTGCAAAATGGCCAAGGAGATTTGATAGTTTGAAGCTCGATAGGAGGTGAATGGATAAGATCATTGTGAAGTTGACAAGGATTGCACTTCTTAGTAATTTCAATTACATCTTTTTCAAGATAGGCTAAAAATAACTCATACATAAGCATTTGCACGTTGTAACATATCCATTATAGTGACCACTGCAAATGCCCCCATGTGCTTATTTAAGAAGAGTGGGGGACCTCATCTTTCATAACACAACAAAACAAGGTACCTTCGATATTGTGATAGTAAAGGATGTTATGTCAAAATAAATACTTGAAAGCTTGTTTATGAATTCATGTCTTTTCATGAGAATCTAGACTCGGAGGATAAGTTTGATGTTCTAAGTATTGAATGATATCTTGATACCAAGGGATTTATCAAATAGTCACAACCTTGATGTGATAGATAAGTGAATCAGGTGGTTGGATAGATGATGGAGATTTTATGATTTGAATAATAAAGGAAGGATAAAAAAGAACTCGATGAGGATGAAAGAGAGAAGTTGAAAAGGCAAGAGAATTAACAATAGAATTTTAGTCTTGAGGATTAGGCTCGATAGTGAAAGAGATAAAGTCCTTAGCAAGAGTGGTTATAAGTTGATGATAGGTAATGAGGTTCTCACTTTTACATTGATAATCACCATTAACTCGATTACAAATGAATTGAAAATATCCTAAAGCATGAAGATATTGGATATCTAGATAAAGAATATCTCTCATGCCTAATATAAGAGCTTCATATTTAGCTATATTGTTGGTGACATCAAAGATGAAGAAAAAAGCTACAAGAATGGTTTTACCAAGAGGACTCATGAGAATGCAACCTACCCCAGCTCCTTGAAGGAATTTAGCACCTTCAAAGTGGAGGGTCCAAGTATCCTCATGTAAGTCAGCATTAATTTTAGGGAGCTCCTTGTTAACTACCTTTGATTTAGTAGTATCAAAGGGAGGGAAATATTCTTCAATATTATTGGCTTGAAGATTAGCAGTAAAGTTATGAAATCAATCTTTAAGGGATACAACTTGATTAAGACCTTCAATGAAAAGTATAATGTCATCAAGAAGATCATCTTGAAGTGAAGAAGTGGCCAGAATGATATCTATGGCAAGTTGGTTAGCTATGAATTTCTATTTAACAACTTTTTATGTGATAATGTGAAGATCGAATTCCATAAGTAAGACCATCCATTTGCCAATTTGATCTCTAGGAAGAAAGTATTTGGAGAAGTAACGAAGGGGGTTAGAATGAACGATGCCATAAGTAGTTTGATATAGTATATAATGATGAAGCTTTTCAATCACAAAATAGATAGCGAAGAAATCATGCTCAACTTTGGTATAACATGTTTCATAATCAAGGAGGCCAAAGCTAATGTAGTAAATAACATACTCTCTTCCTATATCATATTGTTGGGAAAGCATTTACCCAACTAAAATAGGCATGGAAGAAGTATAGAGAATTAATGGTTTATCATTAAAAGGTGGATGAAGTAATTATTCTTTCATGTTATCAAAATATTTTTGACATGGATCCATCCATTCTAAAGTTATACCTTTCTTGAGAAGGGAATTGATGGAGTGAATGTGATAAGCCATTTCAGGGACAAATCATCTAATTTCCCCAAGTTTGCATAAATAAGTACGAATGTCGAGAATGAATGAGGAATGGGCATGTTAACAATATCACTATTTTTGACTGGGTAAACATCGATGTCATAGATAGATTAAGAATCCTAATATTTTTCTAGTTTTGACTCCAAAAACACATTTGAAAGGATTAAGTCTAACCTTATATTTAAAGAGATGGTCAAAGATGATAGCAAGATCAGAAAGATGGTTCTTATGATATTTGGATTTAACAATAAGATCATCCACATAAGTTTCAACAATTTTATGGAAGAGATCATGAAAGATGTGAGTCATAGCATGTTGGTAAGTGGATTTGGCATTTTTAAGTCTGAAGGGCATTTTGACGTAACAATAGGTGCCCCATTCTATGGTGAAAGTAGTTTTATGTTGGTCCTCAGGAGCAATATGAATCTAATTGTATCCTGAGAAACCATCCATAAGAGAACATTTCTTAACCAGTTGTGGAATTGATGATGACATATATTGAAAGTAAGGGGAAGTTGTCCTTAAGACAAGAAAGATTAAGGTTGCAAAAATCAATACAAAAGCAGATAACCATAATGACCTTCTGAATAAGAACAATGTTAGAAACCCATTTAGAATAATCCACTGGTTTAATGAATTTAGCAACTAGTAATTTAATGATTTCCTTATGACATAGATTAGTAACTTTAGGTGGGAATTTGTGTTGCTTTTGATGTACTAGCTTAACATCAGGATAAGTGATGATGCTATGAAACACAATACTAGGGTCAATTCCAGACATGTCTTGGTAGGATCAAGCGAATGCCTCTTGATATTTATCAAAGAGTAAGATAAAGTTATCATGCTTAGATGGTGAGAGTTATCGAGAAATTGTGATTGGTCAAGGAGAAGATGGGGTACCATATGTAGATTAGGATTACAAAGCAAGTTAGTCAAACATTAGTCCATAAATCCAAGAGAAATGCATAGAAAACTAGCTAAGTTTATCTATTCAAGGGGAATTTGCAAATGATAATGAAGAAAAAAATGAAAAAAGCATCCTAGTTACCTTCCCAAATGGATTGCATCATCCAAGAGCGGCTCAAAAATGTGTTCTCCCCTAATCAAACATCCTTGTCTTTGTCAACAATAGTGGTAAAACTCCTCCATGGTCTTAAGAACACTTCTAAATAGCTAGACTCAAGATGTGAAATCACTAAATTAGCCTATGAATGAAGCTTGAAAATAAAATCAATGGTCAAATTCAAAGGATTGTGGATACAATTCAACATAACTTTTCAAAAATCAAGTTTAAAAATAATGTCCATGGCCTCTCCATTTATAGATTTTGAAGATTACTCAGAATCAACCATGACCATCCATCACAAGATTGAGATATGTGGTAAGGATTAATTGAATTATGCAATTAAAATCCATAATTATCCTCACCATGACTTTGGAATAAGAGACATTAATGAGGCATGATAGGTAATAAAGAGGCATGGGAGACCCATAATCTTGATATTTTATGCACTTATGGCTTGATGGATGCCACCCTATAGATGAGATCACCTGATGATGTAGATAATACAAATCAATTTAAAAAAAGAAATATTCAACAACTCTAATAGAAAATCCATTTAACCTCTTGATTTAGATCAATTAGCCTTAAACAAGGTTAATCAACATTTGTGCAATTTATTTAGAAATTAGCCCTCAATTAATCAAAATGGTCAAAAAGTCATATTACTCGGTTCTAATTTGACTCAAGAAGAATTGAAAGGTGCCATTAGATGCATTGTAACCATATTCCCATTTAGGATGTTTTCAACACAAAATAACAAAGGTATGTGACATGTACCAATGAATTAGAAGAAAAGAGTGATCTAAAACAAAAAAAAATGAAATCATCATTTTGACTCTAAATAAATTAATCAAAGTTAGCTGGCCCATAAATTGTATTGTTCCATTTAAGGATATTTTAATCTAAATTGGCACTTATAAATGACAAGTTTGTACCATTTAGCGTGTTTTATGGATTTTGACCTAAAATGCACATTTGAGTGAAATTCAAGTAAGATTGACAATTTCAACATAAATAGTGTTAGAAATTGGATGTCTACATTTTGCCCCTATTTGAGAAGGTGTAACAAGACATTCATGCAAAGAAACATCTTTTCAAAGAAAAGAGTTTTCAAAAATAAATTGGAATAGACCCATGATGCCCCCTTGAGAGGACATACTAGGATGGAAGAAAAACATGGACTCTCAAAAAGAGAGAGAAAGTGAGAGATTAACCCATGGAATAGATCACATCCAGATGAGCTAATGCTTGTACATGTAATTAACATCAATGATAAAAATATAATTAGAATTATAATATTCCCCTGAGACATGAGGAATGGGAAAGATACAATCCATAAATGTAAAGGACACGTTGTAAACGTACCCAATTTGAGAGTACAAGCTACACACCTATGACATTGATCAATCCCAACACAAGTTGAAAAATAGATATTATCATCATGGGTAGTAGTGTGGAGAGCTTGGAATTAGAGGAAAAGATAAAACATTCTACTTTAGGAAGGGAAGCACCACTAGAATGAGGTCTCTAAAGAGAAGATAATAAGAAGTGCCCCAATACAACAAATGTGATCGTGATAAAATAGTTTTTCCCTAGTAGGGATAATTTTGATCATTTATAAAAAATAAATAATGGTTTGCCCTTGTAGAGATAATTTTATTTGGATGTGGTTAAGATGGTTGGCCCCAACATGGGTAATTGGCAAGTAAAGTAGCTCAAGGATATAACCCAAAAGATAAGTTAAAACAAGCAGGTGCAAACACACATGCGATAGTGTAATGGCTTAGAAAGCCATATAAAACCAAGCATATGAGAATGCACAAAGTGATGATAGAGAACAAAATAAAAATGAAACATAGCTGAGTTGGCCTCAATATAAATTGAGTGCTACGTACATAGTTCCATGGACTCATGTTCCAACATGAACTTTAGGCTAATGTAGTTCACCCATTTTTGGGAGAGAATGGAATGAAGAATGATGAAAAATGACCAAGAATTGATTAGACTCACAATGTATTCAAATAAATGCATGTCTAAACATATATTCAAGTGCTAAAATGCATAATACCTAGATGCCTAATTCCATATCATGAGCCTAGATTATGCAAAGTGTTCTTGAGAACTATTCATCGGAGTGATGTTGATGTTAAGACTTTGAGACTTGAGCACAAAGTGCTTGCTATAAAAAAAATAATTAGGCATCATAAGTATGAATAACTTATAATGACATAAGATTCCAATTGCATTGAGCCAGTTCAAATGTGAATACCTATAACTAAGGATAATGGTAAAACAATGACCAAAACCAGAGTTATAGCTATTTACATTTAAACAAAAAAGTAAAGACAAAGAAAAAGATAAACATAAATAAACCTAACTTGAAATCAAGATATGATCAATCAAGACTTAAGTAGGAATAAAAATGTTTAACAATAAACAACAAGAACATCTGAACAACATGAGACCAAGATATGAATAATCAAGATCCATGTGGACCATCAAGGCATTCTTAATCACAAAAGAGAAAAACAAAATCAAATAGAAAAATAAGACACTAACAATAATCAAATTAAAAAAATGGTCTAAAAATAATGTAATAACATAGGATCAAGATATAAATAATCAAGATCCATGTGAATCATCAAGATGTTCTAAAACAAAAAAGAGATAAGTAAAAACATACAGGAAGACACAAGACCAAAATGAGACAAGAAGTAGTAAAAAGAGAAAAGGAGAAGAAATAAAAGGAGAGGTATGAAATCACAAAAAATATAAAAAAAATACAACAAAACACCAATAAAACTCAAACAAACACACACAAATAAAGATCAATTTGGTGCGGTTTAAAGACAAATGTTCATGCATGTGCGGTAGAGGCATTAATTTTCACCACAACATAACAAAGAAAAATGACACACAAATTATTCCCTAATTAAAGAGGAACAATGACAGAAGAAATGGGGGAAGAGAAAAAAAAGAAGGGATTGGCCAAGTGAACTCTAGATGTACAAGACAAGTGGACACTACCTACATAGTTCCATGGATGCATGTTCTAACATGGACTTTAGGCCAAATGTAGTTCTCTTGAAAAATAGGAGAGAAGAAAAAAATGATGATCAAACTAGCATGATTAATGTTTATAGAAGAATTGGAAGATATGAAAAATAAATGAGAATGGTTTGGCAAACAAGAAGCTAATAAGGTGAGAAATAATTATCTTGTAAAATGGCAAGTGCGTTGGACAAGATGAACTATGTTTCTGTGCTTGCAAAATGACAAGAGTGTAGCATGGTGGAATGAGAATGTATAAATGTACAGAAGTGTGAGACAATATTTTTATTCTTTTGTGGATCATTTTATGATTTTTTTGTATTTTCAAATTATTTCTAATGTTTTTGGTATTTTTGGAATAAAATATGCACAAGGTGGGCCATCTAGTTAAGGAGATGCACGTTCGAGAGTAGAGCTTCCAATAAAATAGCTAAGTTAGCTACAATGGCCCATGCTCACAAATTAGTGAGAGTGAGGATCTTGATATGTCAATAAAGAGTAGAAAATGTGATATAGAATAATGTGCATCATGAAGTAACTTTGAATAATTATCTATGCTCACTGATCTGTAACAGTGTGGCAAAGGTCATGAACTAAGAAGATGTTTTTGTTCACTTGTCTGAAGCTGAACAATACTATCCTAGATAAATTGAATTGTAGAACTACTGTTGAAGATGTTCATAATGTTCATGAGACATAATCAAGATCATAATTTGTCAAGGGATAAAAAGTGTTCAAGCTTACAACATGCCCTAGACATAACAAAGAATATAGTTCTCAAGGAGAATGGTCCAAAGAATAGGGTCCAACATATATATAGTCTAGAGTGGGATAAAGATTATGGTTCTCAAAGAGAACAATTCAAGATAGGATAACATGTGTTTAGATTGTCAATGATTCAAAGCCTTCACTATCTAGAGTCGTGAAGAGCATGCTAGGGTAGTGTAAAATATATTCAGGGTAGGATAAAAGGGTGGGATAAAATTACTTCATCATAAGTTTCCCCTAAATCAGGGGTATTATAGACAATGGTTCAAATTTTTTCATGCGTAGAACCTATTAAGGTGTATGATGTTTATGGGTAAGTTCTGCACCATTAGGTTTAGCCAATTGATATGCTCCTAATCCATAGTTCACCATGACAATATGTGGTTCCAACTAATTAGGCTGAAACTTACCTTTATTTTTGCATTCAACATTCATGTTATTTTGGTTCTCTTTCAAAACTAAGTCACCAATCTCAAAATCTTGAGGGATAATACGCTTGTTGTAGTTTCTCCACAGTCTATTTTGATAGGTCTACAAGTTTTTTAAGGTAGCCAAATGCTTACCATCAAGAAGTTCTAGTTCTTGCAGTCATGAGGCTATTTAGTCTTCATTATCTTCAATGTGCTCTAGTGATATTATTAATGATTGTATCTCAATCTCGACTAGGATGATAGCTTTAGTGCCAAAAAGAAGAGAGTATAGAGTGGCTCTATTTGGGGTGCGATGATTAGTTCTATAAGCCCAAAAGGCAAGAAAGAGATGCAAATGCCAATTAGGCCAGCATCATTGACATTCTTCTTTAAGATGTCTATAATGGTTTTATTCGACGTCTCACCTTATCCATTGCCTTGAGAGTTATATGGAGTTGATTTATTGTGCTTGATCTTGAATTTTTCACAAAGATATTTCACATCCTGGTTCACAAAAAATCCTCCATTATCAGATATAATATGAATTTGGATGCCATATCGACAGATGATATGTTAAAAAATAAATTTGGCTATCTACTTTTTGGTAACATAAGTGAGAGAAATGGCCTCAATCCAATTGGTAAAGCGCTCGGTTGCAGTTAAAATGTGCTTATGGCCATCTAAAGATGTCAGGTTAATTTTCTTAATGAGATCGAGACCCCATGTTGAGAATGACCATGGTGTTGTGATCAGCTGTAGGGGTAAGGAAGGTGCATGTATCAAGTTGCTATGCTGATAACAAGGAACACACTTCTTTATATAATTACAATCATCTATATCCATTTTGGGCCAATAATATCCTATTTTGAGGAGTTTATTTGCTAGAACTACACCATTGGTATGGGACCCACACATTCCTTCATGAACCTCCTTTAATGCAAGCTTAGATTCTTCCAAAGATAAATAATGAAGAAGCATTCCATCATAGCCTTTATGATAAAGCATGTTTCCAAGGAGGGTATAACATGTCAAACGATGAAGAAATAGTTTCTGTTGGTTGTTGGAAAGGTCAGTGGGGAAGACATGAATATGGAAATAGTTATAAAAATCTTGGTACCATGGTAGCTCAAGCAGGGCAATAGGACTAGTAATGGCACATACCCTCTCTAAATCTATTATAATATGCACCAACTAAAGAATGTTTTTAATCAAGAATTGATACTCTTTAGCACTATCATACATTTAAATCATAGAACCAATTATTGCCATTACATCGATGGATCTATTGTTGACTCTTGAAACTTGTTCAAAATGTAGAGATTTGAAATGTGTTTTGAGGTTATTGATGATTTGCTTGTAAGGAACAAGCTTGTCATCTCTTGTTTGATACTAATCAGTGGTTTAATTTATGATTAACTATGAATCTCCATAGACCTTTAAGATTTGAATATACCACTGCATATTAAGTTGGAGCCCTACAACCAATGCCTCATATTTAGCCATATTATTTTTATAGTGAAATTATATATGGAATACTTTGGGAATTATATCCCCCCTGTGGTGTGACCAATAATATTCTAGCTCCAGATCCTCAGGATGTGAAAGATCCATCAAAATAGAGTGTCCATTGGTCAGGCTCTTGTGGTGTCTATTTTATTATCATGATAGAATCATCAAGAAAGTCAAACTTGAGAGGTTGAGTATTTATAAGAGGAGTTTCCACAAGTTGATCAGCAAGTACTTGCCCTTTGATTGCCTTTTGATTTTAGTACTCAATATCCAACTCACTGAGGAGCATAACCTATTTAGCCATGCATCCTTTAAGAATTGCTTTAGATAAGAGGAACTTGAGAGGATCTACCTTGATGATAATAATAGTTTTTTTATTTAGCATATAATGTCATAATTTTTGAGTGGAAAACACCATAGCTAAACATGCCTTCTCAATAAGCATATAATTATGTTCATAAGCTACCAATGTGCAGCTTAAATAATGAACAACATGTTTTTTACCATGATCATCATGTTGGGTTAAAAGTACCCCCAATGCATGTTATGTGGCTAATATATAAAGAATCAATGGCTATCCCTGTGTTGGTGATCGTAAGACTGGTGGATTGACCAAGTATGTTTTAAGCTTTGCAAATGCTATCTGACAATATTCATCCCATTGAAATGTTACCCCTTTCTTCAAGAGATGGGTAAATGGATGGCACTTATCTGCCAATTGAGAAATGAACCTACATATTGACTGGATCTTTCCTTGTAGACCTCACAACTATTTAAGATTGTTTGGTGGAGGCATTCCCATAATAGCATTGACCTTTACAGGGTCTACTTTGATCCCTCATTGTGATACAATGAACCTTAGCAATTTTCTTGATGTGACTCTGAAGACACATTTTTAAAGATTCAAGCAGACTTTATATTCATGAATCCTCTCAAATATTCTTCATATAATGTCAAAATGTCTAGCTCTTGTTCTTGATTTTGCTAGTATATCATCAACATAGTCCTCTACAATGTCCTGCATCATATCATGGAAGATGATAGTCATTTCATGTTGATATACTTATCCAACATTCTTTAGGCCAAATGGCATGACTTGGTAACAGAGTGTCCCCCATAGAGTGGTGAACGTAGTCTTATGCTAATCTTTAGGGGATATATTGGTCTAATTGTAACCAAAAAATCCATCCATTAAGGATAACATGTCATACCCAATAATTAAATCAATGATCATGTCGATGTTGGGCAGAGAAAAATCATCTTTGGGGCATACTTTGTTGATATCTCAGAAATTAGTACAAATACGTATACCTGGGGTCTTTTTACTCACTAAAACTATGTTGAAAACCCATTCAGAGTAATCCAGTGGTCTAATAAAATTGGCTTCTAACAACTTTTCCAGTTTGGCCTTAACCAAAATGGTGATGTGTGGATGCATCTTTCTCAATTTTTGCTTGACTAGTTTAGCATCGGGATGAACAGAAAGATGATGTACAACTAATCTAGGTCCAAGCCTAGCATGTCAAAGTATGACAATTCAAAGATGTCTATATAATCTTTAAGAATGGATATAATATGTTCACATTTTATTGAATAAGGGAATCTCCAAGATAAACATTTTTGGGATCCTCATAGGTTCCTAAATTCACTTATGTTGTGTTCTCCACAAGGAGTGTGGATCCATCTTCTAGAATTATAGGCAATGTATGGTCATGACCATCTTCCTCTACTATATATTCTTGTTGTTCCTCCTAAATATCTAGATAGTATGAAGAATTAGAATCTACCTTCTCAGGTAAAGACCACGTAGTAAAAACCTCTAGAAAATCAAGAGCAAGACTCTCAAATATTTGATGTTGTTCTGAAGAGATGCTTATACTGGCTATGGAATTTGGGCTAGATGGACCTTTTGTGTCCTGATGGGATGGGCAAACTTTCCCACATAGAAGCACTTGAAATAGGTTTTCACTCAAAGGCTTGTCTTTTTCTTTACTTTCTTCCTGATCAACAAATGCCTCAAAGAGGTTTTCATCTAAAGATCTTGATGTTTGTTCTTTATTATGACCAAAAAAAGTTTTCCTACTCTCCAAATTAGGAAAAAGGATCTAATGAAAAATCAAATCCCTATTTGTGATCACCAATGGGAAATCCATCTCGTAGGCCCATGTATTATGCAATTAATTATTCATTTTGAAACTCATTGAGGCATATGACCAAATTTTGTTGGTCCCAATATATGAGTTCAGGATGGCAAAGACATAGGGCACAATGAGGGTTTGCTTCAAGATGGGAAGATCCAACGGTAAAGATATAATGTCCTGCTTTAAGAAGAGAAGCACCACTACAATGGGTTCTTGCTTTAGGATGGGAAGCTCCAATAGGTGTTATGGTCAATATGACATTTGAATCAAATAAATCTAAGTTAACAAGCTCATTGAAAAGTCTATAATATGATGTTGTGTTACTGTTAAGAGTCTCATTGCTATTCACTTTGGAAGAGGAAATATCAAAAGTCATGAGGTCATCCTATGGTGGTTTAAATCTAAGACCATGATTCCAATTGATAACTTCAGTTGATAAGGGTTCTAAAATTCCTTGCACTTGTGGGCTAAGGCCTTTCCCTATATAGTTAAGATGATCCATTATCTGGTTAGGGATAGGATACTTTGGATTTTGAAAACAATCAATAAGGTCTTAATAATATAACCAATCTCCCTCGGTAAAAGCCTCTCAATCTTTCTTTGGTATGATTAAAGGTACAAAAACCACATGAGGTTTTGGTTATTTATTCTTTGGCTATCAAATCTGATTGGGTCAATTTGGAGTCTGGGAAGTTTTAGGCTTACCAAATGATTTAGGGGATTTAAGCAATTTTATAATATGGAGGATGTTCTTCAGATGGTATGTGGAAATACCTACATCTTTAATAATAACCTACTTGGAAAGAGCTGTAGGAAATGGATTGGCTTAAGTGAAGGTTAGATCATCGGGGTTGATATAATTAGATGGAGATGGATGATAAATGATGGCTTTATTGTTCTTTGCAATGAATTTAGAACTTGGGTAATAGTTATAATTATGAAACTTAGCTTCAAGATATTTGTAATATTGATATGATTGTTGATCGTAACCTTGATGCCATCATGGGGAAACTTAAGGCACTAGTGAAGAGTGGATGGAACTGCTTGTACTTCATGTATCCAAGGATGACCAAGAAGTATGTTATAAAGAAGATCAATATACACAACATACAATAATGTGTGATGAAAAATAGACCCAACCATGACTGGAAACCAAATTATACTGGATGACTCCCTCTCGGTGTTGTTGTAAGACTTGATTGTAATAGTTTATGGCTAAATGTCTTTATCCATGTAGTCTAATCATCATACCAATTTAAGAGATATGATGTTCAGCCCTGAACCATTATCTATAAGAACCCGATTGATCTTATGATCTGCAATGATTATCTCAATGCATAGTGGGTTATTGTGGTTTGGGCCAAGAGTGGACATGTCTTTTTGATCAAATGTAATTTATCAAAATGAAAACAAATGTCCAACTAGGTTCTGGAACTGATCAAGGTTTATATCATTAGGCAAAATAGACTCTTTCAAAAGGTTATTCATGATAGTTCTATGGATATCAGATGTCTGCATGAGTTCTAATATGGAAATTTGTGCAGAGGTTTTGTTCAATTGGTCCACTATACTATAAGGCTTTTCAGTTATGGTTTGAGCTAATTTAGTCTTTGTTGGGACAATGTTTGGCTTTGGAACCATCATCACAATGTTCTCATTAGGTTTTATGGAAGTAGTGGGTGAAGGGCCCTAGATGGTAACTCATGGGCATCTAGTTATGACTGCATAAACTAGAGGTGGAAAGGAGTTATTATAATTAGAAGAGGAAGGCAAAGGGCCTTGGATGGTGACTCACAAGCATCTAACTATATTGCTACAACTTTAAGTCGATGATGAGCCTTTATAATTAGAATAAGGGTGTTATTGTTTAGGATTAATAACCTATGTAAATAGAGTCGTAACATGATTATTTGAACTTGACATGGTATTACTATGGGGAGAGGGTGTTCACCCTATAATGATGGGTCTCGTACTATGAGGAACACAAAATTGTCCATGTGGTTTCATAGTAATAGAACCATTATCTATAAGAACCCGCTTGATCTTATGATCTGAAATGATTATCTCAATGTATAATGGGTTATTATGGTTTGGGCCAAGAGTGGACATGTCTTTTTGATCAAATGTAATTTATCAAAATGAAGACAAATGTCTAACTAGGTTCTAGAACTAATAAGGGTTTATATCATTAGGCAAAATAGACTCTTTCAAAAGGTTGTTCATGATAGTTCTATGGATATAAGATGTTTGCATGAGTTCTAATATGGAAATTTGTGCAGAGGTTTTGTTCAATTGGTCCGCTATACTATAAGGATTTTTAGTTATGGTTTGAGCTAATTTAGTCTTTGTTGGGACAATGTTTGGATTTGGAACCATCATCATAATGTTCTCATTAGGTTTTATGGAAGTAGTGGGTGAAGGGCCCTGGATAGTAACTCATGGGCATCTAGTTATGACTGCATAAACTAGAGGTGAAAAGGAGTTATTATAATTAGAAGAGGAAGGTAAAGGGCCTTGGATGGTGACTCACAAGCATTTAACTATATTGCTACAACTTTGAGTCGATGAGGAGACTTTATAATTAGAAGAAGGGTGTTACTGTTTAGGATTAATAACCTATGTAAACAGAGCCATAACATGATTATTTGAACTTGACATGGTATTACTAGGGGGAGAGGGTGTTGACCCTATAATGATGGGTCTCGTACTACGAGGAACACAAGATTGTCCATGTGGTTTCATAGTAACGAAACCATTATCTATAAGAACCCGCTTGATCTTATGATCTAAAATGCTTATCTCAATGTATAGTGGGTTATTTTGGTTTGGGCCAAGAGTGGACATGTCTTTTTGATCAAATGTAATTTATCAAAATGAATACAAATGTCCAACTAGGTTCTGGAACTGATAAGGGTTTATATCATTAGGCAAAATAGACTTTTTCAAAAGGTTGTTCATGATAGTTCTATGGATATCAGATGTCTGCATGAGTTCTAATATGGAAATTTGTGCAGAGGTTTTGTTCAATTGGTCCACTATACTATAAGGATTTTTAGTTATGGTTTGAGCTAATTTAGTCTTTGTTGGGACAATGTTTGGCTTTGGAACCATCATCACAATGTTCTCATTAGGTTTTATAGAAGTAGTGGGTGAAGGGCCCTGAATGATAACTCATGGGCATCTAGTTATGACTGCATAAACTAGAGGTGGAAAGGAGTTATTATAATTAGAAGAGGAAGGCAAAGGGCCTTGGATGGTGACTCACAAGCATCTAACTATATTGCTACAACTTTGAGTTGATGAGGAGCCTTTATAATTAGAAGAAGGGTGTTATTGTTTAGGATTATTAACCTATGTAAATAGAGCCGTAACATGATTATTTTAAGTTGACATGGTATTACTAGGGGGAGAGGGTGTTGAACCTATAATGATGTGTCTCGTACTATGAGGAACACAAGATTGTCCATGTGGTTTCATAGACATAACCATTATCTATAAGAACCTGCTTGATCTTATGATCTGAAATGATTATCTCAATGTATAGTGGGTTATTGTGGTTTGGGCCAAGAGTGGACATGTCTTTTTGATCAAATGTAATTTATCAAAATGAAGACAAATGTCCAACTAGGTTTTGGAACTGATAAGGGTTTATATCATTAGGCAAAATAGACTCTTTCAAAAGGTTGTTCATGATAGTTCTATGGATATCAGATGTTTGCATGAGTTCTAATATGGAAATTTGTGCAAATGTTTTGTTCAATTGGTCCGCTATACTATAAGGCTTTTCAGTTATGGTTTGAGCTAATTTAGTCTTTGTTGGGACAATGTTTGGCTTTGGAACCATCATCACAATGTTCTCATTAGGTTTTATGGAAGTAGTGGGTGAAGGGCCTTGGATGGTAACTCATGGGCATCTAGTTATGACTGCATAAACTAGAGGTGGAAAGGAGTTATTATAATTAGAAGAGGAAGGAAAAGGGCCTTGGATGGTGACTCACAAGCGTCTAACTATATTGCTACAACTTTGAGTCGATGAGGAGCCTTTATAATTAGAAGAAGGGTGTTATTGTTTAGGATTAATAACCTATGTAAACAGAGCCATAACATGATTATTTGAACTTGACATGGTATTACTAGGGGGAGAGGGTGTTGACCCTATAATGATGGGTCCCGTACTATGAGGAACACAAGATTATCCATTTGGTTTCATAGTAACAAAACCATTATCTATAAGAACCCGCTTGATCTTATGATCTGAAATGATTATCTCAATGTATAATGGGTTATTATGGTTTGGGCCAAGAGTGGACATATATTTTTGATCAAATTTAATTTATCAAAATGAAGACAAATGTCCAACTAGGTTCTGGAACTGATAAGGGTTTATATCATTAGGAAAAATAGACTCTTTCAAAAGGTTGTTCAAGATAGTTCTATGGATATCAGATGTCTGCATGAGTTCTAATATGGAAATTTGTATAGAGGTTTTGTTCAATTGGTCCGCTATACTATAAGGCTTTTCAGTTATGGTTTGGGATAATTTAGTCTTTGTTGGGACAATGTTTGGCTTTGGAACCATCATCACAATGTTCTCATTAGGTTTTATGGAAGTAGTGGGTGAAGGGCCCTGGATGGTAACTCATGGGCATCTAGTTATGACTGCATAAACTAGAGGTGGGAAGGAGTTATTATAATTAGAAGAGGAAGGCAAAGGGCCTTGGATAGTGACTCACAATTGTCTAACTATATTGCTACAACTTTGATTCGATGAGGAGCCTTTATAATTAGAAGAAGGGTGCTATTGTTTAGGATTAATAACCTATGTAAACAGAGCCCTAACATGATTATTTGAACTTGACATGGTATTACTAGGGGGAGAGGGTGTTAACCTTATAATGATGGGTCTCATACTATGAGGAATGCAAGATTGTCCATGTGGTTTCATAGTAACAGTGGCAATGTGGGAAGTGAAAATGTTCCCCATAGTATCGTTATAGTTATAGGGTATGTTGTTGTAAGCCACATTGTTAGTATGGGTATTATGATCATGATAATGCTCATTATGATTTTAACCCTAATGCTGGTTTTGATTCTACCTCTGTCCTTAATTCTGACCTTAGTTTTTAGTATTTCTTGGTAGTGGTGGTGGTGGATTGTGTCAAGGAAAGGGGTCTTTATAGATTCCCATATCCTGATTTGTGTCTTGGTTAGGAGCCAACTTAATTTCCAATTCACCACTTTCAATAAAGTCTTCAATGATGTGTTGTAATTGGATGTAATGATATGCTCCATGACCAACAACATGATGGAAGTTTCACCATTCATTCTCCTTGTACCAATATGGTTTTGATTGATCTTGAGGAAATGGCCTTGGTATTAGCCATTCAAATAAATTAGTGGTGACAAGCTTTTGTAATACTATTTTAATTGATTCGCCTAATTTGCTAAAGACCCTAAAATTGTTATGAAATGTCCTTTGTAGAGGTTGTCTTTGCAAAGTAGGTGGTGGATTTGGGGGAGTTATTTGTACATTTGGAGGAGGTGTAGCATGCATTGTTTGTACATGCCTTGTTTCAGTCACTCCATTTCCAACCATGTTCTTATTTTTGTTAAATCCCTTTGGTTTATCTTGCACAACCATTTGAGTTGGTGATTGAGTTTAATTATAATCTTGACCTTGCACAAAAAACTTAACAAGGCCCTTAACAATAAGAGCCTTCTCAATCTGCACTCCTTTGTCAATAATTTCTTCAAATGAGTTAGCACAAGCTAACCATGGATTATGTGCAACTTCAGAATGCAAGCTATGTGCAAAGATATTAGCTAACTATTTGTCTAACAAGTTATGTTGAAAGTGGCTTGCCAATGCTCTTCACCTTTGCAAATATATGGTAAAACTTTCACCATCACATTGCTTGGATTTTCATAAGTCAACAATAGTTAATTCATGTTCTATGTGATATGAGAAATGGCTAACAATTTTTTTGATAATTCATTCTAATCTGCAACTGATCTCTTGAATAGTTTAAGTATCCAATCAAGAGCTTGTCCTACTAAACTTCATGGAAATAGTCATAGTAAGTACTCACTACTATAAGCAACCTTTTGACATAAGACAAAGAATGCCTATATGTGCTCATGTGGATCTCCCTTTCCTTTGTACTTGTTAAGTTTGGGTGCCTCAAAATGAGGTGGAAAGGGGTTTTGGAGAATAAATAAATCAAATGGATATGGGCATATATCATCAAATTTGTACTTTTTGACTTTATTATTCATCTCCAATCTTTGAATAGTTTCCTTCATAGAATTTCACTCTTTCATGTTTGGTGTATTTTTGGATTGAACAAGATGTTGGGGTGGAATGTGCCCCTGATTTTGTTGTGTGGGTCTATAGGGAGTGTATACCTTTCAATCCATGACTTGGTTCTGATTTGTTCCTTGAGTCAAAAAAAAAAGGTCATTGATTCTTGGATTGTAAAACATTCCTTGAATTTAGCTATTTGGCACCTTATTTATTTTTATTTTTTTTTATTTACCAATTTTTATGTTGGTTGAAAATAACTAGCCAAATTGTCTTGAGGGATTTTCTCAATTCAAACTAAATGTTTGGGTCTTTGAGTTTGTAAAGTAACAAGAGGTTCTTGATGATTGAAGAATGTATGTTCCATGTCAAATGAAACATTTTTCAAGGTCTATTTTGACTTTAACTGTTTATTTAGATTACCTTGATCCACTATGGTTATGTTCTCATCAAATATTTGTTGTATGCTTTTAACCATATTTCCTTGTTCTTTCAAAGCATCATTGTGAATTGAAGTGGCAACTAATGAGTCAGTTAAGTCTGCAACAAGTTGATCCGCATATCATTGACTTATTATCTTGATCTTAGCTAAAAGATATGAATTTGTGGGTTTTGACTCTGTTTGTATTTCTTTTCCTTTGTTAGAAGAAGAAGGTATGTCTATTTGTGCAAATGCTTAATCTTGTCATCATTGTTCTCCTTCTCTAACTAAGGTATGCAATTGTTCTATAGGAAAGTCTAAAGGTAGTCTATCACCTGATTCTATCAACCTAAGAAGTACTTGATCTTGATCTTCTAGGGGTTGATATTCATTGTAATCATCTTCAGATCCTACTATTGCGGGGATGTCATAAAAAATAATGGGGTTATCTTTACCATCATAAAATTGCTCATCCTCATAGCTAAGGTTGTAAGAGGCCCCACTACAAGTGAACCTTTGAGTCATGTAAACAAAGAGTTGTTCTCTATGTTTGACTAGATTTGGATCAATATTTTACAAATGTTTAAATGAGGTATGCATTTTTTCTTTTCAAACAAATAACTAGGGTCCCAATGAGACTATAAAGGAGGGTGGATTGGAACCACACATAATTAGAAGATTTGGTTCATGAGTTTACTCAACCTTTGATAAATTTGGAATCATATTGATTGGAAGAGGTAAGGTAACTTCAAAGATCTAAGGTGAAAACTAGTACACCAAAGCCTAGATCTTTGTGATATGCTTGTACTGTAAAAGCTAGTTTCAACTTCGATGAGTTAACCCTAGAAAATTAGAGGAAATCTCTCTGAATTTCAAAGATAAAATGGACTAAGCAACTCAAGATTTAAAAACATACGTGAATCACTAAGTACAATGCTAGAATCAAATGAGTGGCACAACATCACCGCATGGCTCTAGTAAAATAAAATATGTTCTAGAACTCAAAATGTAAGCCATACTCAAGATGAATTGAGTCCACCAAGATGATAATGTGATTTTGAGTCTAATAAATGACCCTTAATCCAAATGGAAAATTGAACCCAAGTTAGAAAAAGTTTGGTGTGCAAATGGTGAACCCACTTTGACACACCAATTCTTAAAACTTATAAAGGTTCAATTTCAAATGTGGATTATAAATGAGGGACTTGAAACAAATTGGGTAAAAGATATAGACTCAATTGGGCAGCATGAGTGTACCAAAGTGGGTAATATGACACAAATTTTTTTATAACAATTTGAACAAAGGAAAGATAAATTTTCTAATTGGACAGTGTAACACCTCCCTTGCTCAAAAAAATTGAAGACAATGTGCTCTGGTTAAGTTCTTTGAGTTAACAAGTAGTTTTAGACACAAATCAAGACCGAGTAAGTTAATGACAAAAATCAAACATCTTAAGTCTAAACTGATATGGTATGGTAAAGTGGGGTCAACTAAACTAGCAAGTTTTTGATCATTCTAGGGGCATAAATTACGTAATTAATTTCACATCAAATGATGAAAAAAAAGAATGGAAATTGGGTGTCTGCAACACTTGACTTGTTGCAAAAAGGTCTAGTTATTTCTGTAACCACTACATCCCACTATTCTCTCAGTGTAGTATGATGTCCAAAGTGTAGATACGTCCCTTGTGGTGGTTTAACAACTCAAACCTCCAATCCTAGTGGGAGTGGTTGAAGTTAATGTTGGGAGATGAAACCCTGAGTCAAAGATTCCTTATAAAACTTATGAGAGGTGATGAAGTCCCCTTCATAAGCCAAATTTACATAAAAATAAATGACATAAAAAGAAAGAATTTAAGGTTGTTTTCAAGGTCACCCAAACTATGACGAGTTTTTATGAAGTGATTTAGATGACATTCTTTCTAAGCCTTGGAATAGGCTTACTTACAATAAGGATGGTACTTTTGATTCCAAAAGTTTCCTAAAGGAGATGGATGGAAGAGCATACACACAACATCCTTCTTTTTGCCAATCAATTAATTAATCACCTATTGCATATAAAATTGATAAATGAATTAAATTTTAAACATCAAATAAGAGATTAGGTGAGGTTATTTTTGGCCCTTGGCCTTAATTTCTAAAATGGTAAAAGATTGCACAAAAAAAGGCCACATGAAGTGATAGAGACCTAAGTTTGTTTTAAGCCCAAAGTGAAGATTCAAGAACTTAGCCTAATTTCATGATTAAAACATCAAATTTTAAATTTTTTAAAGAGTTATGATGTTCTTTAAGCACTAAATGAAATGTATCTAAGACTTAGCCAAATATTAGGTTTATTTTAAGTATTAATTCAAATGTGTAAAATCAAGCATGTTCATTTTAAACCTAAATTAAAGTGTGTTTGGTTAGTCAAAAGAATTCAAACCAAAATTTAAACTACCCCCTCAACCTAAAAAAATACAATTATAAGGGTCTACTTTGAAGCACTTAAGAGTTTGAGTAAATGACATTAAAACTTTTAGCTCTCGAGTTGATAGTCGAGTTGGGTTGATAGGTGAGTTGGGTTGGACAAGTGAGTTGAGTTGACAGGTGAGTTAGGTTGATAAGAGAGTTAGGTTGGACATTCAAGTTGGGTTGGATAGGTGAGTTTGGTTGACGGGTGAGTTGGGTTGATAGGCGAGTTAGGTTCGACATGTGAGTTGGGTTGATAGGTGAGTTGGGTTGACAGGCAGGTTGGGTTGGATAGGTGAGCTGGGTTGATAGGTGAGTTGGGTTGGATAGGTGAGTCTGGTTGGATAGGTGAGTTGGGATGAACTAGAGCTGAGTTGGGATGAATCAGAGCTGATTTGAGTCAAACCAAAGCTGAGTTGGGATGAACCAGAGCTAAGTTAGGTTAAACCAGAGCTAAGTTGAGGTGAGCCAGAGTTGAGCTGGGATGAATCAAAGCTGAGCCAGGCTGAACCAGAGCCAAGTTGGGATGAACAAAAGCTAAGTTACACTGTCTTGAGAACAAAATCATGGTTTATTAAAATGGACATTTTTGCTCAAATTTTTGCTTTCTTTGCTTCCATACTCCTAGAGCCTACATGACAATAGTTAGTAGGTTAATTGTAAAGGCTTTGTGAGAAAATTTGTGGGTTGTAATCCCACTGGGCATGCCAAAATGTAGATTAGGATCATAATAACAAGTTAGTCAAACATTAATCCATAAATCCAAGACAAATGTATAAAGAACTAACTAACTAAGCCTATCCATTTAAGGGGAATTTGCAAATGATAATAAGGAAACAAATGAAAGAAATCATACTAGTTACCTTCCCAATTGGATTCCATCATCCAAGAGTGGCTCAAAAATGTGTTTTCCCCTGATCAAGCATCCTTGTCTTTGTCAAAAATGGTGGAAAAACTCCTCCATGGTCTCAAGAACACTTATAAAAAACTAGATTCAAGATGTGAAATCACTAAATTAGCCTATGAATGAAGCTTGCAACTAAAATCAATGGTCAAATGCAAAGTATTATGGATAAAATTCAACATAATATCTTTGCACAAATCAGGCTTAAAAATGATGTCCATGGCCTCTCTATTTATAGATTTCCAAGATTGCTCAGAATCAACCATGATCGTCCATCTCAAGATTGAGATGTATGGTCATGGATTAATTGAATTATGTAATTAAAATCCATAATTATCCTTATCATGACTTTGGAATAAGGGACATTAATGAGGCATGGTAGGTAATAAAGAGGCACGGGAGACCCATAATCTTGATATTTTATGCACTTATGGCTTGAAAGATGCCACCCCATAGATGACATCACCTGATGATGTAGATAATAAAAATCAATTTCTAAAAAGAAATATTCAACAAATCTCATGGAAAATCCACTTAATTTTTTGATTTAGATCAATTACCTTAAACAACGTTAATCAATATTTTTGTAATTTATTTAGAAATTAGCCCTCAATTAATCAAAATGGTCAAAAAGTCATATTACTGGGTTGTAATTTGACTCGAGAAGAATTGGAAGGTGCCATTAGATGCATTAGAATTATATTCCCATTTAGGATGTTTCCAACACAAAATAACAAAGGTATGTGACATCTACCAATGAATTAGAAGAAAAGAGTGATCCAAAACACAAAAAGACAAAATCATCATTTTAAATCTAAATGAATTGATCAAAGTTAGCTGGCTCATAAATTGCGTTGCCCCATTTAGGGATACTTTGACCTAATTGGCACTTGTAAATGACAAGTTAGAACCATTTAACGTGTTTTATGGATTTTGACCTAAAATGTGCATTTGAGTACAATTCAAGTGAGATTGAAAATTTCAACATAAATGGTGTTAGGAATTGGATGTCTACACCATATTCAATATGAGATGTTTCTTTGGTAAGCATGGCATTACCATCTTGAAAATGGTAAGGTGTGCTAGGTAAGGCTGAAATTGGATTTATTTTAGGATCAATGCTAGAGATAAATTTGTTAAAGGATTTTTATTCTTGAAATTTCTAAGTTTATGATGCTATCAAGGAAGTTGAGGTTCTCAAGCATAAAGTAACTTAAGAATAGCTTTGTCACTAGGTAAGGTAGGAAGAGGACCATAATATTCAAAATCTACTTCAAGGTATATAATTTTATTTCCATGGCGATCATATTCAAAATGAATTTGATAGACATTGGTTGCTTTGGCATCTAGTGTAATTTCAGAAGTAGATGAAGAGGATTGACTTGAGGAGATGGGAGTGTTGATAGATTTAATGATGAGAGAAGAATATAAAAAAATGATAGGATCCATAGGAGTTAGAGAAGCTGTAGGAGCATCTATAGGTTTAGAAGATGTAAGTTGTTCTACCACCCAAGGAGTATCGATAAGTGGAGAATTGGTGAGAGGTACATGACCCTCAGGATTTAATTCATGATGTGTAGATATGGTATGTACATCCTGATTGAAGGCATGAATTTGGGATAAAATATTTTGATAGTGCTAGACATCCAAGTATCAAGAGTGAGCTTGGGCCATGATATAGTTGTCATCATATGTTGGATAAATTGTACATGCTTTATAATCAGGGGGAGTTTCAAAAGGTGAAATCCCAATGTTGCTAAATTTACAAGGGGACATGGTGAGAGGATCTTGGAATAATTTAGCCACTCTAAATTCATTGAAAGTGAAGGCATCTTTAGGTAAAGATGGCTCCTGAGCATTGCATAAAAGGGGAAAATCGGTAATCTCATCCATGATAGGAACATTACAATCTTAGGGTACGAGAGGAGGAAGCTAATCCATAATATATGAAGGTCACTTCTTAGTATTGCAAGTGTGTTGTAACTCACTGGGCTCATCATCATCAAAATCTGCAAGAGTAAATCAAATATCAAGATTCATGTTGATGAACTCAAGTAAAGGAGCACTATTAATTTTTAAAATTATAGGAATTTGATATTGAGGCTTAGGATTGGGAAGCTACATGATGCATGGGTTGGGATCAACTTCATATTTGTAACATTTTCCATTATGTAAGAATTTAATATCCTTACTACCAAAATAAGTAATGGCTCTCATCTGATGAGTCCATGGACGACCAAGAAGAATGTTATAGGATAAAGGAAGATTAAAGACCATAAGCTTGGGTCTAATAGTCTTAGGTCCAATGGTCAAAGGAGGCCAAATACAACCAAGTGGCTTTTGATTAGTCTTATCGAAGCCATGACAAGTAAAATGAGTTCATTTAAGATGATATTTGTTATAATCAAGTTGTTGAATGAGCCATAAGGATGTGACATTATACTAGAACCTTCATCAACTAGAACTTTTTGGATGACGGTGGTATTAATGGCTACTTTGATAAAGAGAGGTGGATCAACGCAAAAGAGAATTTCATCATTGATCATGTCCTCTTAAATAAATTCAATGGAAGGCTTGGAATAAGGACACATAGTCTCAATGTTATTGACATTAGTTAGTTGAAGTCTATAAGAAGAAAGATGTATGCTCTACTCTAGAACTTCATGTGATATTGAGGATCAAAAATCTTCTTCTAATCTTTGTACCCTAATTTTAGTTAATATTGAATCCGTATCCATTCAGCCATCAACCTCCATCACTATTTCTATAGACAAAGGTCCTGATCGAAGTCTGTACTTTTGATTTTATGGTATCAGAGCCATTCATATGCTAATACATCTCTGTTATTCTCATTTTGAGTATATTATTGCCTTGATTTAACTATATCTCATGATTGAGTAACCCTTTAAATTATATCCTCTTTTGTCAAAATTATATCTTTGCTCATTTAGGGAATCCCTAGTGAATCTCGTAGTCCTAGTTACTCAATGGCAGAATTATAGAAACCAAGCAGTTATACTCTAGGATACCAGATGATGAATGAAGCTAAAGTCAAAGGATATTTTGAGCTACCTCTTTTTGAAGTTGGAGAAGGAATGTTTGAAGCAGACATGCTAAAAATTGAATTCACTGAATCATCTCTTGTAGGTATAATTGCTAATTATAAACCTCCTGCTATAAAAGTGAATCAGATTTATAAATCTTCTAATTTCAAAGAAAATTCTATTTTTGGCAAGCTAAAGTATAAGTCTACTTTTAAGACCTTTGTTAAGCCAAGAATCAAGGTTCTAGAATTGGCTTTAGAATATAAGCCAGGGAAAAGTTATCAAACTCATTTGCTTCCCCTAATTCCTAAATTTGAGATTGATTATATCCATAGTCATCCAGATGTGGAGTTTATACACTTTGAGTTAATTAGAGTAAGCATCAAACCTATGGTCCCTACAAATATAAAACCTATGTCTTATGTATCCTTATGTGTTTGAAGATAGTCTAAATTCAAACATGCTTGCCAATTATCTATTGTAGCCCATCTCAATGAAGGAATTGTTAGTTATGAATTGTATCCTAATCTCTCAGTTGGTGCTAGAGATCAAGGATGTACAGAAGTCAGGTTTGGCTCATTAGGCTATTGGGTTTTGTTTTCATCTGTATATGGTTTAAATATGTTTCATCCTTTCCAGTATTCATCCATTACTATTACTGTATTATATTCTATGACTAATACGAGTAATCCTAAAATCCTTGAAAATATGTCTTATGCTAGAAGGTTAAATGGTATAGTCCAACTCTAAAAGGGGCATACCAATTATATATAAATTACTAATTCATGGAAGTTAGATTGGTTGAATAATGTAGCTCCCAAGATGCATAATGAGGAAAAGGAAATTCATCAAATAAGTGACAAGAAGATATAAATACTTCCAAGATCATTATTTGCAAGGTATCCTCCTAATTCTCCTAGACCAAGTGTTTCTAGTTATTCTAAAAGATCAAATAAGAGTTCTCAAAGAGGAAATCTAGTTGTTAAATTAGAAGAAGAATAAGTGAATGATGGTACAGATCCATCTCTTCCATTCACTATGTCTTCGCTCCCTAGAGAAAGAACTTTAGAATTTTATAAGGAATACAATATAACTTTGTATAAAGGTGGAAGATGGTCACCCCATAAAGGCCATTATAGACAATCAAAAGGATAAATTTTCTATTTCTCTACTACTTACCAACCTACATCTTCTTCTGACAAAGAACCCTCTTTTGATTTCAAATAGAGAAATTATCTTGCTAGATATAATGCCCACTACCAAGAAAATTTTGATGATCTCTGTAGAGATGTTAAGATCATTAGATAGTCACTTGATCAGGTTACTATTTTACAAAATTATGTCCATGAAATTAAATAATATACTGATCATTTGTATCCAATTAATGAGACTGTCCAACACATCAGAAAGATTAATGATGGAGTTCTCACAATATCTCAACAGTCGTTAAATAATATCCATAGTATTGGAGATTAGTTTATCACTTTTGAGACCAAGCTAAAAGATCTTGAAAATATCCTTGATTGGTTAGAATAAATTTAAAAACAAAAAGAAATTAGAATAACATTAAAAGATGATGAAGCCTCTACCAATCAACTTAACACTTCTTTAGATTTTGGCCCTAGTTTTGTCCCAGATACCTCTACCAAAGAAAGCAAATCTAAACCAAAGGATTTATTCTCATTAACCATGATGAAAAGGTCTCATATTCCTATTAATCCATGGTTTCTCAATGTTGATAATATGTTAAATCCTTTGACATAAATTACAATATGGTGCAACACTATGCAAACCCTTGGCACTGCTACAAATCTTGATGGTTGTAGCAATGCAATGTTTGCCTCTAAATATTTTTGGGGCATAGTACTCAAATGGTGGAATGGTCTATAACTCTACAATAAAAAATAATTCTTTCCCAGCCAAATCCTATGTAGACCTTGTTCCAAGTTCTTATCAATGAGTTTGTCCCTCAAGGAAACAAAGAGTTAAAGAGTCACAAATGGTTATCCAAAATGAAACTTTATGATCTAGCTCATTTTGAAGATTATGATATCAAGTATAGAAAACTTGCTATGAAGCCAAGGCTCAGAATGTTGACCTCACCAAGATGTAATTTTTGAATTCTCTTCCATATAATCTAGATAAATGTGTCATAGACTACATTGACATTAAGGGTCTCACTCTGACTACCATGACTCTTACTGATATTATTGACTTTGCTCGACAAAAAATCATGTAGTTCATTACTTAATCTCATGCCACTCAAAAGATAAATAAGCATCAAGCCTATTCTACAATCAAACAATTTCATGAAACTTACCCATTTGGTTGTAAACCATTTGTCTGCAAGCACAAATGCCAACATCTAGAAAATAAATGCCATTTTTTCCCATAGCATTGCACCCCTATTTTTCACCATAAATTCCTTTGAAGAAGATGTTTCCCTTGTTCAACATCTAAAATGATCCATTGCTATATTTGCCATCAGCCTGGTCACATTGCTCCCCATTGTTCTTTCAAAAATAAAGATATCAAAGCCATTTACTCTACTAACATAGTATCATGGTGGGATTTAGTTGAAGAATATGAAGATTTGTATCAACAAGATGACATATTTAAACCACTGCTTGAAGACATAGAATATGTAGATGACATTAATGATGAAGATGAACTTGACCAACTAGCTAGTGATCTTGAAGTAAAGACCCTAGAAAGAGCAAGGAGAAAGTAGCTCTAGACCTCGTAGAAGAAAACAATCAAGAGGATGATCCCCAACAAGAGGATGTAATGATTGATATCTAGGTAGAGGAAGACAACCTAATTTTAATTATATTCCTCCTACCATGCAAAGGACTGAACCAAAGCCATTACAATTTGATCAGACCTTCAAACCATCTAATAATTGGATAAAAAATAAGTTTAGCTATTTATTACTAGATGAACAACCAACTAGTTCTTCTAGAATATCTACATTAGAGCTAGTTGCTCCTACTTTCCAAGCCAAACTCAATCAAAATGATTTCTTTTTTGATACTAGTGTTTATAAATAAGATTGATTTGAAGCATATTGTTTTGAAGATTGTCAGCCTTCTACAAAAGATAGATTAATGGCATGGTACAAAACACCTAGAACTCCAAGCATAGAACTATGGGAAGAACCATTAGAAGAGGAAGGAGATTAATATGAAGCTGAGAAGGTACAAGTTGAAGCATCAGAAGAAAACCCTCTTCATTGTAGACTGCTATGTACCTCTATTCCTCAAGAATATGAACAAAAACTAGTTTATCTTACTCAACTTATCAATGGAAGGTTTGACCAATTCATATCTATAGAAATTAATGGTAGGAGATATGATGCTCACGTAGATACAAGAGCTTCACAGTATTTTGCAAAATCTCCTATAATTAGAGATTGGGAACAACTTCCTCCTAATCAGGTGTATAAATCCCTAGATGTCCAAGGGAACTCTTTATAAGTTCTCAATATAAACACCATGAACCTATAAACATCCAAGGGCATACTTTATTTTATGATTATTTATAGTATGATAAAATGTTTGTAGATATACTTCTTGGAGGATCTTTCATAGATAGGTATTCTCCTTATGGATCTACACCTCAAGGTGTTATGTTCACTCTTCATGGTAACAAAATTAGATCTCTTCAACTTACCTATGCCTCTAAATAATTCCCTAGTACCATAAGATTTTAAGAACCCAGAGTGTCCTCCAATTAGAGATGCATGCAACTCTGTAAGAATATTATGATTCAACTTTGAATCTTTGTAGAAGTATAACCTACCCTTATTCCATAGGGTATTATCTTTCCATTAAAAATTTTCATAGGGTATATAACCTTACTGGATACTCTGAATCACAAATTGTGTATCCTTGTCTTTCCCCCACTCTAACTTAGCTTCATTTACCTAATCTACCTGCAACATGGATATTACATAAATTAATTCTTCCATTGATGTATCCCATTTGGATAGTGCATATGCTACTACATTATCTTTACCTTTCTTTTATATGATTTTATAATCATAACCTAACATTTTTGTTACCCATTTTTGTTGTTCTTAAATGATAATCTTTGATCTCAAAAGTATTTGAGACTATATGGATCCATTTTCATCTTAAAATGTTTACCCATCAAATAGGGCCTCCATTGTTTGACTACATGAAGAATAACCATCATTTATTTCTCATAGATAGGTTTTTAGAGATTATTACCTTTGAATTGATGATTCTCAAATGTAAGGGGTCTTTCTTATTTCATTATTAATACTCCTAACCTTGATCTAAAAGCATCACATTCAATAATGAAAGTCTTTAAGAAGTCTAGAGTAGCCAAAAATGGGGTGGTACACATAGCTACTTTTAGTTTCTCAAATGCTTTAGTTTTTACATCATTCTAGGGGAAGGCATCCTTATTAATAAATGCAGTGAGTGGATCTAGTATGCTATCATAACCTTGCACACATATTTGGTAGTACCTTATTAGTCCTAATAACCTTCAAATGTTTTTGAGAGTTTTTGGCATTGGCCAATCTACCATAGCTTTGATATTATGAGGATCAACTTTGACACCTTCATGGGATATAATGTGACCCAAATATTCTACCTCCTATACTCCAAAAGCACATTTGGATGGATTTTTATAAATTTTTTGTTGTTCTAAAACTCTCAACACCTATTTCACATGTTGCAAGTGTTCTTCTTATGTCTTACTTTAAATCAATATGTCATCAAAGAAAACTAACACAAACTTCCTTAAAAAAGGCCTAAAAATAGTGCATCAAGATCTAAAAAGTATATGGTGCATTTGTAAGACTAAAGAGCATTACAAAAAACTCATAATGGCCCTCATGAGTTCTAAAAGAGGTTTTATGAACATATTTATCCCTGATTCTAATGTGATGGTACCTTGAATGAAGATCTAATTTCATGAAATAAGCAACACCATGTAACTTATCAAGTAAATAATCAATTATTGGAATAAGAAACTTATCTTTGATGGTGTACTTGTTGAGTTCCCTATAATCTGGGCACATCCTCCATGTGTCATCCTTATTACACAGTGTGAACACTAGTGATGAATATGCACTCTGGCTATGCCTAATGATTCCTATCTCTAATATCTCATGGATCATCTTTTCAATTTCAATATTTTATATATATGGATATCTATATAGTCTAATATTTGGTGGTTGAGTCCTTGAAAGTAGTTGAATTGCATGATCATGTTCTCTTTTTGGTGGTAGTCCTTTTGGCATGGCCTCAAAAATAGATGGGTGGTCATCAAGAATCATCTATAGATTAGGATGAGTATATGAATTTGTGGGTTTAACTTATATAGAACATAATCATGCTATAAATACTTTTAACCCTTTTTTTTGAAATTTTGTCATCTGATGTGAACTAACCAATTGTGGATATTTTAATCGTAATATCCATAGTTTAATTTTTATACCTTAAAAATAAAAGTGCTTGAATAGTTATTAGAATTTAATCTCAATTTTACCCAGGGTTTTGATCCATTAGACTCCAAAAATAATGTCTTTACCACCCATGGGAATATCAAACATAGGAGAATCTAGATTTTACTCTCCCATAACAAGCTTAATACTATGACATTTCCATAAACAATTGAATGTGCCACCATCTACAATCATGACCTAAAATTTTGGTGTTTGGTAATTAAATAATTCAATCGAGTGGACAAATTATGGTTGATAAAATTATGTGTTCTCCCTGAGTCAATCAACACTATAACCTTCTGTTTCTTGAGGAAACCCACCACCTTAAAGTGTTTCAGGGTGATAATACCTAAAAGTGCGTGACAAGAGATTGTAGGTTTGGAATCTTCAAGCACCTCTTCTATTTATTTCACATCATCATTGGAGGCATCATCCTATTCATCATCTTCATTAGATATCTCAATCTAAAATAACTTCTTCTCAACACATCTATGTCCTTTGCTCCACATGTTGTCACAACCAAAATATAATCATTTTGCAATCTTCTTTTCAATTTGTTGAGGGGTCAATCTAGCAGGTGGAGGAAATCATGGGGTAGATATGCTATGATCTCTAAAGTGAATGAATAAATGCTTCTTGTTGGATATGATTTTTTACTCAACCCTACATGCCATGATAATATAATCATAAACCTTAAGTGGATTAAACATGCATACCTGATGTTAAATTTGGTCCTTGAGGCCTCCCAAAAAAAGTCATGAAGGTTCTCATCAAAAATTGTCTTAAAATGTAAATATGGTTATAAAAATTATTAATATAATCCTTAATTAAACCAATATATCATAATTTTTCTAGTTGGCTAAAGTAATTCTTTGTCACACTATTGCTATAGTGTAATTGTAGCTCCTTTGTAAAAACTAACCAAGTGACACTGAGAGTCATCTTTTTATTTTGAGCACACATCCATAAATACCAAATGAATTGTTCATGTTATAAATACAAGAATTTCATGGTAACCTTATATCCACATGGAATATAATGTAGATTAAAACAAACTCCATTTGGTTGATCCAATTGAGTGGATCTTTTCCATCATATTTATGCATATCTACCTTTAGTAATAGGTTTCATTAAGGTAAGGTACTTACATTTGGATTAGGATGATTGGGATATCCACCTTGGTTGGGTTGTGTAATAGTGATAGATATATAATTTGGATGATTATCTTTTAAATCCATCATGATATTTTCTAAACTAGATTATATGGATTTCATATCAGATTGTATGCCTTGCATCTCACTTTGAATGTCTAGCACATTGTAGTCAAGATGGCTCACTTTTTGATCTATATTAGATAACCCTAGTATAAAGGATCTAGTAACTCCCCCTTATGACTCCATCTCTTCCTTTTGATGATTTTTACCTAGGTTTTTGGCACCCTTTCCTTAGCCCCAATTTTATGGTCCTACCATAAAAAGGTTTGACAATGTTGACCCTAATTGGCACTTTTGACCTAACTTTGACCAAGTGATTTTGTACATATTTAAACCTCAAATAATAAACTAAAAACAACATAACCCATCTATATTTTTATAATATTTAAAAAAATGTAAATAAATCTAAAAAAATCCTTGAATTGTGTATTATAGATCAAATTTATGAAAAACCCTAAAATGGTGATAAATTTTAAAAATAGATCCAATTGAGCTAAATTTGAATATAAGATTAAAGAAATGATTTAATACCTCTAGTAAAACATTTGAAAATAAATTCACAGCCGTTTGTGAAATATAGATAAATTATAAGATCTAGGGTTTTTAAACTGATTATGGCCCAAATCAAAGCTTTGATATCACTTTTAATGAAATTACTTCAATAATAAAATATAATAATGGAAATAAAACATAATATAACTGAAATATAGTATAATATATGAATAAAATACAAGCCACTTTGAGAAGGAAACATCCACAAGCTTCAATAAGAGCAAAATTCATAATATGATGATAAAAAACTACCCATTACCTCTTATATATAGTCTACCTAGGTCATGGTTACTCCATAAGTCAACCTACTAACCAAATTAAAGCATAGATAAATGTAATATAACATCAAAAAGGGATAAGTAAGCCACATGTCAACTATTCCTATCTTGATACATGTGATAGGTTAGGCGCATATCATAGTCTAGAAGCTAGTGATAATTTAGGTGTTTATTACTTCCATAGGCTCACACATGTGAACCATTGGTGAAGGATTCTAGGGTATGAACTTGAAGGATTGGATAAAACATGAAAAACCATTAATTTCATCAAACAACCCAAAATGCATTGAAACTTTTCTAGTTTTGACGCTATGTGAATGTAGAAGGCTAGTCTGATTGCCTTAAATTCTTAATGTTTGTTCATAAAGCATAGGGGATAAATATAGAAACCAATTCCAAATATTGGAAGGCCATTAGAACCCATTCATCTAGAAAAGAGCTAAAGTTACCATCTTCTCTCTCCTATCTGTATTGTACATAAACATGAGGTATTATCCATGGATGCTAAGGAGGATGATGGGAATGAGGGGACAATTTTTGATCTTTATTGGCTTGAAAATATTGAATTATCTCACTTGATTTTAGTGTTTAACTCCCCTATAGATCCCTGACTATTATTGACCATGTCCATACTGTATGGATATGTACTTGCTTGAAAACTCCTATAAAACATTAGATTCCTACATTTTATTTTTTTAGACTTTGAATAATTATTGGTTAATATGAGTAGGGATAATAGGGGTCAAAATACATTTCAAATCATGAATTATAGATGGGGAAGATGAAGAATCATTGTTTCCCATGTATGGGCCCCTTTAGTGGAAAATAAAGCATTTTGACTTATAAGAAGACACCCTTTACATATAAAACCATTTAATCATGGAAATATGGTGATCATGAGGAACCTTTAAGGTTTTATTTATGGTTTTAATGTGTTTTGATGTCAAACTAGCATCATCTTATGGTCAAACACCCCTTTAAGACAATATATATGATTTCAAGTGAAGGCTCAAATGGAATTTACTTCAATAATTATTAAAAGACCTTAGAAAATGATAAATAAATAAATTATTTTAACATATATTCCTTATAACACAATTAATAATCTATTTTGGTCATACTTTGTAGGCTCTTAACATACTGGATGGACTCATGATGGTTCATAAGCTATAACATTGGGTCATCTTCATTATGAGCAAAATTAGACCATTAAGACCACCCTAAGGCCTGATATAGATCATTATGCATGACTAAACACATGGGGATAACTTGACACAAGATAAAATAGGGTGAGAATACAATTATCATGGTATTCCTTGACATGACAAGACACTTGAACCTAATGCATTGATATTATGATGGCCAATGATCCTTTTTAGACTGTCCTAACACTTCAAGAGGTATTTGAAGGGTGACCAAAAAGTGAGTTTAGGTTATCATGCATAGGTTGACTCATTTCTAGACCTAAGGGAATAAATTAGTCAACATTACTAGTGACTCTGAAGGCTAACCTACCTACTGGTCAAGAGGACCTAGGATCTCTTATATATCACTCATGTTTAAAATGAAAGACTCTTTGACTAAACTAATATCTCATGACTGAAACCTTATAAACCTCAAGGAATGTAATAAGCCATGCAAGACACACAAAAAGACACAAAGTAAATAGAATAAAGATACACAATAAAAACCAACAAAAATCCAACCAAATAAGTAATTAACAAGGCATGTGCTACAACACTTGGAAGAAGGAAACCTAAAATACTATGTATAAAGATGGTTTTGTGGTTCTAGTAACAATTCTTGAAGAACACCCCCCTGATAGGGATAGGGATTTCCTCACCACTTAACTTAGACAATTGGAAGGCATTGTTCTCTTTACAACTGGTAATAAAATATGGTCCACTCTAAAGATTGTCAAAATTTGAATGCTTACCTAGATTGGCATAGACTTCATCCCACTTGAGTACAATGATACCTTATTGGAAGGTATTTAAAGAATCTTTCTTATCAAATTATCTATTGAAATAATCTTGATTGGACCACATGGCATGTATAACATCATCCCTTGTCTCTTCTAGCTACCTTAATTTATTCATTCTCACCTCCATTATATCACTCTCCATGAGTTCAAATTGGTGTGTATGTTCTAAGGTTGGTAGCTCAAGTAATATGGGTAGCCTTTCCTCTTTGACATAGAAAATAAGATATGGCTAATGACCAATAGACATATTGGGAGTAATATTATCTACCCATAAGGTTGTTCTTAGATTGGTATGTCACTTCCTTGGTTATCCTCCATTATCTTATTATGATCTTAATTATATTCTTATTGGTGTAATCTTCTAGTCCATTGCCCTGTGGATAGTAGTTAGATGAATAACTGAGGTATATGTTATATACAATAAAAAATACATTAGATTCATAAATCAATACTGGATTAGATAAGTTAGATCCTACTTACACTTCCAATTGAGGATACATTATATAATCAAGAACATGACCAATACATATATGTTAGACGTAATTAGGGGATCTCTTACCACAATAATATCACTAGGTATTCCAAAGCCTCTAGTTAAATAAAACTATGCAATAACCTTAACTAAGTCCTATGTTTTCATATTCACTATATTAATAACAAGTAAAGCAAATAAATATAATCTAGTGCTCACCAAAGGTTGTGGAAAAAAGTGTGGGTAATAAACACTGAAAGTAAACATGCATACGAGGATCTTAATTAAGATATTTATAGGTAAGACCCTAATGCATGGAGAAGAAGAGTAATATTATTCAAAATCCTTTACTTATGTTACTTTTATTTACTAAATAAAGGAGAACATTTAGAGATACTTATTTAGAAGATGAACCCATCGAGACTCAACCTCTCCATTGGCCAAAGGTACTTTACAAGAGGTTATTTTGGTTTGTAAGGATCACTAAGAAAGGCTAAAGAATCCAAGAATTCTCCACAAGACTAGATCTTTTTCCAAGTAGAAACCCTAAGTTGACTCTTTAAGTAGAATGGTGGAAGATCAGATTGTAAAGAAGCATAAATAAATAATAAATCTTGATGTATATTGAATAATGGTGAAATAGATGTGTTTATATAGGTATATTTAACCCTAAACCCTTATGAAATTTGTGGCTGATAGGGTCAACCTAGTTAACCTAGTATCATTATTGATGAAAACTTACTAGGTCACAAGCTAGGTTGATCAAGAGCTGACCTAAACCCCAAATAATTTTTACCAATAAGAGTATAAGGTTGACCCAGTCGACCTAGTCATGTAAACTATCAAAAAAGGTTTTAGGTTAGGAAAAAGGGTAGTGAAGGTGGTAAATAACTAGAGGAGTGTGAAAAATATGAGGCAAAGCTTAGGAGAATGTTTTAAGGAACTATTTGGATTGATAATAAGTGGGAATAAGGGATACCAATCCTATGAATCACCAATGGTCTACCTACCCCTTTCTTGGTGCACCCCTTAAGGTGTGCACTCAGATAGATTGAGACTCAATGGGTTCCTATAAGATAAAAAACATTGGTATTTGATAAAATTTTAAAATATTATGTGTATACATATGTCCCACTCTAATCTCATCACATGCCACTCATGTGTAACAAGGGATGGTGCTTTGAGAAAGAACATAGTAACACACAATGTTGAGGCTAAAAAAAGTTATAGTATTTGAAAGCAAAAATAACTAAAATTAAATGATGTAAATGGAAATAATTAAAAATTAAATGTATGCATACATTGACTTACATTTATTGTTGGATGCTTATATAGTATGTTTGTAGTTTTGATTGTGGATGGCACAAAGACTACTTTCGATAAACTCTAGAATAAAAAACTAAATAATAAAAACAAACAAATGCAAAAAATCCAAGATAATTGGTGCTATGTGGATGGGATGTACTTGGAAATTTGGAAAGCTAAGGTGACAAGTTCTATGTTAGAACAAATGACCAAGTCAAACTTTAGAGTAAATTGGGTAACTGAAAAGCCAAGGCTACTAAAGATCAAAAACCTCAAACAAGTAAACCATAAGTAAAAAAGGTAAACTCACCAAGTAAAACTAAGGATACATGCCAAAGAGGATGGTAATCAAACATCAATGTGAAATAAGTAACAATCTTTACTTGAATAGAGGTGGGTAAGCAAAATGGTAAGATAACATTGATGAGTGAGCAATAACAAGCCTTACTCAATCATCAATGGAAAAATGTGCATAAAGGGGAAACAACATTGATGAGTGAGAAGTAAAAAATCAACCTAACTCAATAATAAAAAAAGTACATAAAATTAGAAATGAACTCAGGTGTCCATAAAAAGGGTGGTACAATAATGAAAAATGGTAAGATAAAGCAAAACATATTTAGAAATGTAGAGCCATGATGTAAAGAAAGTAATCCATAGTTTTTCAAAACATGTTTTTTTCCTCTAAGGATATATAAAATTTAAAGAAACTAGTGCTAGCATGTTTTTAAGATGTGAAGAAGAAGGAAGTAGAGAAGAGGTAAAATAGATTTAGAATCACACGTTCCTATCAAGGGGAAAATGAAATGGGTGGAGGGGAGAATGAAGGAAAAACCAAGGTAGAGGAACTCTTTATCAAAGTCAAGACACTCAAATTAGGTTTGTTAAAATAAGAGGACTTTCAAACTTAAGGAATATAAATAAATTATCTTAGCCACACAAGTCTTAGGTCAACAAATGTAATATGTAGATCATCTCATGATGGATATATGTATGAAAAGTAAAATAGACTTACCTTCCTGCAACATGTTCCCCATTCCTTATGACCCCTTACAGATCCATTGGTCTACTATAAAGGTTGTGTAATTACATGAGAAATTAGGTAGCACTATAGAGTTTTTTAATTATCCTATTCTAATCTACTAGCCTACCATACCCCAATGGACCTTGACTCTATTATGAGGCCAACTATGGAGTTTGAGATTTGATCAGAGATAGGAGATTGGCTTGCAATCATGTCTTTTGGTGTGATTTTAACTTTTGAGATTTTTATGTTTCCTTTTATATATCATTACATTTTGTTTCAAATGATTTGGATTTTAAATTTTTTGATGACTTTTTCTATTCCTCCTTTATACAGATTTGGAAAACCAAACATAGGTGTTAAAGATGACTTTCATTTTAATACTTGGGAATTGGTTTCTAAGAGAGAGAATTTAGAGAGCATGGTGTCTAATAATTTTATGAAGAAGGCCATGTCTTATCCATGGTCTTACACTATAACTCATAAAGAGAAACCCAAGGGGGTGTAAAATATTTGGAAAAATAAATGAAATAATAAAAAAATGTTATTTATGAGGAATGTGAAGTCTTATCCATAGTTTTACACTACAAATCACAAAGGAGAAACCCAAGGGGTGCCAAAAAGTGTGTAAAAAGTATGAAGATAAAGAGTATAAAAGTACATAATGAGGAAGACTAGGTCCTATCCATGATTTTATAATGCAAATCCTGAGAAAAAGGGAAACTAAAAGACCAAAAGGAAGGACTAAGGTTTGTAAAAAGAGATGACTAATACAAAGGGTGAGACTCATGTAAGTAACCTAAAAAAAGTGTTAGATAGATAGAATATATAAATCATAAAAATAATGGAATTATTAGGTAAAATACTTCTTGAGGAATTATGTGTTGGTGGGCTCTTTGAAAATATGGCCTTCATTGGTTTGAAGACAATAGATACTTAGACGAAGAATATCTTTGACTAAATAAGGGCCCTACCATTTTTAGGCATATTTAACTTCTTTGTCATGAGTGTATTTTAATATAAGAACAAGATCACCAATATTAAACATGAAAATTTAACACATTTTTTATATTATTTGGTAGTACTGGCCTTGTATTGGTGATTATGTTACAAAGCAAAAATATGGTATTCATCAAGAAGATCGAGAGTGTGAAGGTGAGATTCATGTAATTATTCATTAGGTATGATACCATGAAGATATATATGGAGAGAGGGAATATCAAATTATAATGAAATGAATTATTCATAACCATAGACTAAAGAGAATGGTGTTATCCTAGTGGTAGTACATATGATAGTGCAATAGGCCCAAAGAGTAGGATAGAGATGAAGGTGCCAATCCATGTAGGTTTCATGAATTTTCTTTTGGAGAATTTTATTAATATTTTTTTTGGTGGCCTTAGCTTTTCCATTGTATTATGGATGATAGGGTGCACATAGTTTGTGATTTATTTTGAATTTAACACAAAAATGTTTGACATCTTTATTTTTGAAATTACCACCATTATCTAAAATGATAGTATAAGAGATACCAAAGTTTAAAATAATTTGATTAAGGATGAATTTGGAAATGGTAGTACTGGTGATGTTAATGAGGGGCATATATTTAACCCACTTAGTGAAATATTCTATGGTTGTGATTATAAAGACAAGCCCATCTTGAGATCAAGGTAATTTACTAATGAGATCTAATCCCCATATGGAGAATGGCCAAGTAAATTATAAGGTTTGAATCTCGGATGGAGGTGAATGATTTAAGTCATAATTAAGTTAATAAGGAGTACACTTTTTATAAATTTGATGGCATATTTTTCAAGAGTGGGCTAAAAGTATCCCATATGTAAGCATTTATGGGTTGTAGCATGTCCATTATAGTGGCCACCGCAAATGACCCCATGTGCTTGTTCAAGAAGAGAAGGGACCTCATCTTGCATAACATAGTGGAGCAAGGTACCTTAAACATTATAATAATATAGGATGTTATATTGAAATATATATTTAAAATATTGTTTTTTAATGTGAGTCTTTTTATGAGAATCAAGGTTGGGAATATAAGTTTGATGTTCCAAAAATTGAATGATGGATTTATACCATGGGCTTTATCAATTGGTGATATCCTAAATGTGGTAAATAATTAAATTATGTGGTTGAATAGAGGATGGATATTTTCTTATTTTTACAAGAAAAGTGGGATTGATAAGAAGTTGGTGTGGAAAAAAAGAGATGTTGAAGAAGAAGTGGAATCAACAATAGAATGTTTATTTTGAGGGATAGGCTTGAGGGTGAAATAAATGAAATATATTGTGAGAGTAGTTGAATTTTGATGATAATAAATGATATTCTCACTTTTTCATCAATAATCAACATTGATTTGGCAGTAAATGAGCAAGGAATCACCTAAGGCATGTAGGTATTGGATATCTAAATCAAGAGTAACTCTCATGCCTAAGATTAAAGCTTTATACTCTATCATGTTGTTAGTGACATCAAATGTTAAGTGAAAAGTTAAAGGGATGATTTTTCCAAGAGGGATTGTAAGAATACAACCTGACCCAGCTCCTTGAAGGCATTTAGCACCATCAAAGTGAAGGGTCCAAGTATCCTCATGTAAATCGACATTAATTTTAGGAAGTTCTTTGATACCTACTTTTGGTTTAGTAGTATTAGTGAGGATAGTAGATTCATTAATATTAATTGCTTCAAGATCGATAGTGAAGTTAGGAAAGTAATATTTAAGAGATATATCTTGGTTGAGACCTTCAATATAGAAAATATTATCATCACGAAGACTATCTTGAAGGTGATTGGTAGTGGGCATGAAGTCATAAGTTGATAAATGATGATTTGTCCTTTGATATATTTTTTAGTAATAATTCAGAGGTCAAATTCCATGAGAAGAACCATCTACTTGCCAATTTTATCTCTAGGAAGAAAGGCTTTGGAGAAGAAGTGATAAAGGGGATTAAAATGTATGATAACATAAGTGGTCTGATAAAGCTTATAATGTCAAAGTTTTTTAGTTGTAAAATATATGGTTAGGTGATCATGTTCAAATTTTATGTAAAATTTTTCATAATCAATGATGCCTCAATTGATATAGTAGATGACATATTCTCTTTCCATATCATCTTGTTGGGCAAGCATTGCCCCAACTGATGTGGGTGTGAAAGAGGTATATAGGATCAAAGGTTGATCATTAGAAGGGGATGAAGAGTAGGTGGGTGAAGAAATTATTATTTTATGTTATCAAATGTTTTTTGAAAAGGATCCATCCATTATAAATCATTGCCTTTATTAAGAAGTTAATTGATGAAGTGGATGTGGTAAGCCATTTTAGGGATGAATCATATAATTTCCCTAAGTTTACTAAGATAAGTATTAATGTCTATAATGGATCAAGGAATGTGCATGTTGATGATATTAGAAATATTGGTAGGGTCAACATTGATGTCGTAGAGAGAGACTAAGAATCCTAACGTTTTCCAGATGTGACACTGAAGACACATTTGTAAGGATTTAGTCTAAATTTGTATTTGATAATATGGTTGAAGATGATGGTAAGATCATAAAGATGAGTCTTGTGAAATCTGGACTTAGCAATGAGGTCATCCACATAAGTTTCTATAATTTTATGGATAATATCATGAAATATATGAATAATTTCTCATTGATAAGTAGCTCTAGCATTTTTGATTCTGAAGGGAATTTTAACATAACAATAAGTGACCCATTCCATGGTGAAAGTTGTCTTATGTTAATGTTTAGGGCAATGTGAATTTGATTGTATCTTAATAATCCATCCATGAGAGATAACATTTCACAACCATCTCTAGAATCTATAATAGCATATATTGAAGGTAAAGGGAAATTGTCCTTGGGATAAGCAAGGTTGAGATTACAAAATTCAATGCAGATGCAATTGACCATAGTGAACTTTTTTTTGAATAGGGACTATGTTAGAAACCCATTTAGAATAGTCCACTAGTTTGATAAACTTAGCATCAATAAGTTTGATAATTTCTTTGTGACATAAGGTGGAAAATTAGGGTATAGATTTCCATTTCTTTTGATGCATAGGTTTGGCATCAGGTTAAGTGATTATATTGTTCACCATAATGCTAGGTTAATAACAAGCATGTACTCATAGAAATAGGTGAAGATCTCATGGTATTTATTGAAAAATAAGCTAAATTTATCATTTTTGATAGTGAAATTTTATGAAAAACTATAATTGGTCAAGGGCATGATGGAGTACCATATTAAATGTGAGTATTTTATTTGATAAGCATATCATTTACATATTAGAAGTGGTATGGTTCATTTGGTAAAGAATAAATTAGATTATATTTAGGGTTAATTATATAAATGAAGATATTACAACAAGGGGATTTATTTTTTAAATAGTTGAGTTTATGATGTTGCCAAGGAAGTTGAGGTTCTCGGGCATAAAGTAATTTAAGAATAGCATCATCACTACGTAGAGTTGGAAGAGGACCATAATACTTAACATTTACTTCAAGATCAAGAATTTTATTACCATGGTGATCATATTTATAATTTATTTTATAGACATCTATGGCCATGGCATCTAGTGTAATCTCTAGATTAATAATAGTAGATGGATTAGATGGGATTGGTATATTATTAGTTTGTTTGACATGAGAAGAATTAGATGTAGTGATGGGATCCGTAGGTGGTAAAGAAGATGTAATAATCTCTAGAGGTTTGGAAGGTAATATTTGTTATACCACCCAAAGAGTATCAAGAAGTGGAGAATTAATAGGAGGTCATGACCTTCAGGATATAATTCATGATCCATAGAAATGTTGTGAACATCTTAGTTGAAAGCATGCATTTGAGCTAAAGTTTTTTGATAATGTTAAACATCCAAGTCTTGAGATTGAGCTATGGCCATGATGTATTTATCATCATAAGTTGGAGAAATGGTATGTGCTTGGGATTTAGAGGGAGTTTTAGAAGGTGAAATTATAATGTTACTGAACTTTCATGGAGACATGATGAGAGGATCTTGGAATAATTTGGCCACTTCATAGTTACTATAGGTGAAATCATGTTCTAGTAAATAAGGTTCATGAGAATTACATGGAGGGGGGGAATTATTGATCTCATCAATGAGATAAATAGTGTGATCATGAGGTAATAAAGAAGGAGGAATCCATTCTAAAGATGTAAGGAGGTAGCTTAGTAGTGTTGTAATTAAGTTGAAATTCATTAGGTTCATCATCATCCAAATCAATAAGAGTGACTTTTAAGTCTAAATTTATGTTGATAAAATTAGGAAGGGAGCATTATTGATGGTAGGAATGGTAGGGATGTGATATTTAGAATTTGGATTAGGAAGTTGAATAATCTAAGGGTTGGCATCAACCTCATGCTTATACCATTTTCCATTACGTAAAAATTTGATGCATTGGCTACTGGAAGAGGAAATGGCCCTCATTTTATGAGTCCAAGGGTGATTGATGAGTATGTTATAAGATAAGGGTAAATCAAGGACCATAATTTTAGTTCAAATGATATTAGGTCTGATTGTTAGGGGAATCCAAATAAAACCAAGTGGTTTTTGATTAGTTTTTATCAAATCCATGATAGGTAAGGTAGGTTTACTTAAGATGATCCTTATTATAACTAAGTTATTAGATGAGCCACAAAGAAGTCACATTAATACCAGAGCCTTCATCAGCTAAAACTTTATGAGTAAGGGTAGTATTAATGGACCTTTTAATGAATAGTGGTATTACCAGTGCAAGTTTTGGAAGGGAAGGTAGATTTTGAAGGAATGGACTTTTTTGGGGTTGGAAAGAAGGAGGTGGTTTTTCTTAGGATTTTGAAGCTAAATTAGTGGTTATAGTATCTTTGAGAAGTTTTTCTTACAAAGATGATTTGTTAGGTTTTGTGATAGGATCTTTGTGAGCTAGTTTACGATGATAATTGACCTTAGCTATGTTAACATATTGAGAATTGCTATAATATTGAACATAGTTAGAATTAATAACACAAACATATTTGGTATTTTGTTGATGATTAGATGTGGAAAAATATTTTTGGTTATTAGAAGAAGCTTTGGGAGTTTGTCATTTTTGAGAAGTGGTGTTTTACTCTTGATGAAGGTTGATCATGACTTCATGATAAAAGGAATCACCAATCATGTAGAAAACAAAACAGTTAATAAGACCTATAAAAATATCATGGAAGTTACCAATTTTGGTATATAACTAACAAAATTGGTTAGGGTCATATCATTTAGGAGTATTATTAGGATAAGTAAAGGGTTTAGAGGGTGGTAAGAATTGTTTCATTTTCTACATAGTTAACAATATGTGAGAAGGTGAGGGATTGTTAGATTTAGAAACTCTAGGTTTGGTTTGAGGAGTATTTATGATGATGGCATTAGTAGAAGTTTAAAAATATCCTTTAAGGAATTTGAGATTAGGTTTGAATTGCTTCAAGAGTAAGTCTTGGCATTTAACTTGGTCAAGAGTTTTGTTAAATGTTTGAGGAGAAAAAGTTTGAATCTTATATTAAAGTGAAGGAGTTAAAAAATTATAAAAAATTATCATTAGTCATGTTATGGTCAAATTTAAGGGCCAAATATTTCCATCTTTTGATAAAATCATGAGCTGATTTAGTAGGATACTTCTTAGCATTGATGAAATGGCTAAGATAATTTTTGGGGAGATCATTATGTTGAAACTCTTTGACTAAATAATTTACTAGATACTTAAATTTCCAAATGGAATTTTGGGGAAGTTGGTTGTACCATTTCAATACATCTCTAGTGAATGTTTTAACTATAAGTTTTGTTGTAGAAAAAGTATTAGTTTGGATCCACTCTTTATAAAGATTGCCAAATGCTTTGAGAAAGGATGTAGGCTCTTTAGTCCCATAATACTTGATAGATGGAGATATGTTACCAATATCAATGAACATAATGAAGGGATATAAAAGCTTATTTTGGATATTTTAAAGATTTTTTTTAATTTATTATAAGTTGAGGAATACCATTTCCTCAGGCATCTCTAAGAGGTAGAGGAATAAAATTTGGATTAGCTTGAGGATTGAGAGACAAAGTTTGATTAGCCATATTGATCAAATGATGTTATAATTTCATCATTTGAGAGGTGTTATAAGTTTTAATTATGTTAATTTGTTTTATGACTTGTGAAAGAAGTTAATTCATACCAATATATGGGTTGGTGTTTGTAGGAGAACTCCCAAATTTAGTATTAGGGGAGGATTATTAGAAGGTGGATTATTAGTTGGATTTTTATCTAGACTTGTGTCAATGGATCCTACATTATGTTGAAGGGTTTGAAGATGATAATTGTCTTAGTAGGTAAAAAATGGATTAGATCCACCTACTTCATCTTGAGGTGTGATTTGAATCATGTTACAATTCATAGATGAAGGAGGGGAAGAGGTGATCTAAGAGTGAGGGTTATCTTGGGAGGAAAAGAAAGGGAGAAATGAATATCCCATATAGTGTCTAAATGGATTCAGGTTGTCCAAGAAGATTCTAATATGGGAATTCATGATGATTTGGGAAAATAAACATAATGCTAAGGAAAGAGAAACAAAAAAATAAATTAGAATCATGGTCAATAATAAGAGTACAGAATCGATTGAGTCAGCCTAGTACTGCAAACTAGGCAAAACAGAATTTGATAAAGATACAAGGTTGACCAGGTTGACATAGTATTATAACTTGACTAGTAAAAGGGATACAATGTCGACCAAGTTAACTTAGTATTGTAGGCAAGAATAAAAATAATCTGTAAGATAATGTATCAAGCAGAATGATAGTGTACTAAAAATAGGAAAAGATTTTGCAATGTATTTGAAATAATAAGTGAAATTAATAACACAAATAATTAGATCAAAGATAATGATCCAATTGGGGAACACAACACAAAATTTACACTAACGCTAGCTAATTCAAGTTTTTACAATACAAAATACAATGAGCAAAGAGCAAGCAATCAACTAAAAATCAAATGCTAAGTAAGTGGTCATCCTAAATGTTTTTATATTATTATAAAGTGTTATTTTAAGCACGATAGGGAAGTTGGATGAAAGTAAAGAGCTAGAAATAAATCTATGGATGGTTTTAGGACATTTTAGATTGAAAGGGATTTATGTTGGAAATGACATTGGATTGGTATTGGGGCCTACCCCCTCACTTCATAATCCCATAGCAATAAGGGTGTGAAGTGTTTTACCAATATATATCATTAACCACGTGTTATACTTAAGCCAAAAACCCAAGTCAAATTCCCCCTTGGTAATGAAATCCAAGTAGGTAGGCCTTGGGTAGATAAATGTTTAAATGCATTTTGAAATTATGTTATTTTATAGTGTGTGTAAGAAAGATAAAATAGTGAAACTAAATGGTATATTTAAAAACCACCTAATTATACTATGCGATCTACTCTAAGCATGAAAACAATTGAAAATGAAAGTGTGAATTAATTACTAGCATATAGTTGTTAATTGCCAATTTAAGCATAATATAGAGTTAGTTCAAATGATGCTATATGCAAAAATTATAGAATATATTCGATGGGGTAATTACTATATTGTAGAAGCAAGTGTCCTTAAGAATTAAGTCGACCAAGTTGACCTAGTATTTCAAATAGAAGGTAGACTAGAAAATTAGGTTGACCTAGTTTGTTGTATGATTGCAGTTTTGAAGACTGCAAACTTTACAAAACATAACTATAAGTAAGAAATGAATTGAAAGAGAGAGAAAGAAAGAAAGGAACCTTGGTGGGTTGGAAGATGATGAGGTTTGTGAAATTTTTATTGAAGTGTCTTGAATGCTACTTTCAAGTTTCTCTAATTGTGTCAATTGGGTTAACCTAATTTTGCAATTCCATATTTGCTAAAGCCTTTTCAAGATGACTATACCATCCTGGTCAACCTAGTTTTTTTATCTAGAAGCTAACTATGATACTAAGTCAACTTGAATGACTTAATTTTCTATTTTAGAACTAAATAAGAGACTAAGTCAACATAGTCTAATGTCTAGAACTGAATGAGAGTACTATGTCAACTTGTTCAATCTAGTAACCTGTATCTAATGAAGACTTGCATAAAAAAATTAGAGTCATTTTGATGTGATTGTGTGTTAAACTTACACATAGAAGTTAGAAAATATATCGATCTTGTCCACCTAATATCACAAATATATAAAAATAATAAAATGATAGAAATGAAAAGCATGAAATAAAACTTGTAAATGTTAGATTTACATTAGGTTCACCAGAATGTATGCAATTAGAAATGCATCAAATCCACAAATTAATCCTAACTCACAGAAGATAGATCCCAATTACACTTATTATTGGGGATACATTAAATAATCAATAATATGACCAATATGGATCCATTAGACCTAATTAAGGGATCTCTTACCATAATAATATCACTAGGGAGGGTTCTACAGCCTCCAATTAAGCAAAACAATGCAATAACCCTAACTGAGTCTTATGTTTTAATATTAACTATACTAATAACAAATAAATCAAATACATCCAATCTAGTTCTCACAAATTCTTGTGACACAAAGTGGGGGTAATAAACACTAAAGTAAACATGCATAAGAGAATCCTAATTAAACTATTATAGGTAAGACCCTAACGCATGGAGAAGAAGAGTAATATTATTTAAAATCCATTACTTATGTTAATTATATTTACTAAAAAGAAGAGAAAAGTTAGAGATACTTACCTAAAAGATGAACCCATCAAGACTTAATCTCTCCCTTAGCCAAAGGTTCTTTGCAAGAGGTTGTTATGGTTTGTAAGGATCACTAAGAAAGACCAAATCATCCAAGACTTCTCCACAAGACTAGACTCTTCTCCAAGAAGAAACCTTAAGCTAAGACTCATCAAGTAGAATGGTGGAATAAAAAATTATAAATAAGCACAAATTAATAATAAATCTTGATGTCTCTTGAATAATGGAAAAATAGATGTGTTTATATAGGCAAATTTAACCCTAAACCCTCCTAAATGTTTTGATCGACAGGGTCAACCTAGTCGACCTAATATCATTATTAAATAAAACTTACTAGGTTATGGACTAGGTTGACCAAGAGATGACATAAAACCTAAATAAGTTTTTCCAATAAGATTACAAGGTCAACCCAATCGACTTAGCCATGTAAACTATCAAAAGAGGTAAGGTGTAATGAAGGTGGTAAATGACTAGAGGAGTGTGAAAAATAGGAGGAAAAAGTTAGGGGAATGTTTTTAGTATTTGTTTAGATTGATAATAAGTGTAAACAAGGGACACCAATCCTATGAAACACCAATGGTCTGCCCACCCCTTTCTTGATCAGCCCTTAAGGTGTGCACTCAGAGAGATTGAGACTCAATGAGTTCCTATAAGATAGAAAGAATCAGTATTTGATAAAAGTTGGAAATATTATGTGTATATATATGCCATGGTTAAGATACCACTCACTCACCCTTTCACTACTAAAGGCTAATGCATTATTTGATATGATAATGGAGGGGACCCCAAATCTGGTCACTAAACTATCAAAAAACTTGAAAACTAACTTCTCATTTACTTCTTTAAGTAAAACTACCTCCAACCACCTAGTAAAAGAATCAATAGGAGTTAAAACCCATTTATTCCCTGCATTAGAAGGAGGGTAAAACATACCTACAAAGTCTAGGCCCCAATATATGAAGGGATGTTCTACTTGAATAAGCTTGAGAGGCAAGGCAACTAATCTTTACTTGCCTATGAACATAGCACATTTTTGGCACCTCATAACCCAAACATGAGAGTCCCTTAACAAATTTGGCCAAAAATATCCTACTCTTATGATCCTTTTTTCTGTGGTCTTGGTTTCAAAGTTCCCTCCTATAATCCCATCATGAAATTGTCCCAGGAGCTTGTTAATTTGACTAGTTCTTACACACCTCAAAATCATGACATCAAGGTCATTTTTAAGAGTACCCCATCAATAAAAATATAATGAATATATTATAATATAAATTACCTCCTTATTGTCATATTTAGGCCTATAAGACATTCTCCCATTTGGATTAATATCACCATGTCTTGAGTCCAACTAGAAGGGGATATAGGTACAACTACTTGTTTATCAATTATCATTGATAAAACCACTTATTTATCCTCCTTCACATCTAATTATAGGTTTTCACATAGTCCCATACCCCTAACCAACTTTTTAACCTTCAAATCTATGTAATATTCCTTGTATTTGGTTACCCTTTGAGCTCTCTTTTCACTCAAGTCTCTATTAAGGATGAAGTTTTTGATACTAGGGTGAACCACCATGACAAATATTTTATTTTTAGACAACATGTGTATAAAATTATTGAGACCTATCATGACTTCAATTACATGTTTTTCAACAAAATTATACCTCTCTTCATACCCCTCCAACACTTAGATAAAGAAGGCTATGGGCCACTCAAGGCCCTCACTATTTTTTTGCATAAGCATGGTATACATAGTGTCATTTATAGAGAAGGAATACAAGAAGAATTACCTAGAAAAATCATGGTTGAGGAGGTGGGATATTTGGTAATGTCCTAATTTATGGCCTCAAAGTTTCTTTTACCTTCCTTAGTCCATGAAAACTCTTTGTGTTTTTTGAGCATGTGGGTTAGAGGCCTTACCAATTCTAAAAATATGGGTATGAATCTTCTGATGAAGTTGATTTTTCCTAAGAAACTTTGCATTCCCTTATTGTGTTTGGGAAGTTATAAATCAAGTATTGCATCTATCCTTTCAAGGTCAATAAAGAGATCTTATTTTGACATAACCTATCCTAGAAGTCTGACCTCATGGATTACAAAGATACACTTTTTGGGGTTCAAAGAGACCATAAATTGCATACACATATCAAAAACCATCCTCAAGTGTGTCAAATTATCTATGGGATCCTTAGAGAATACTATGATATCATTAAGGTAGATAAGCACTATTTTATTGATAATACCTTGGAGGCTACATCCATTTCCCTTTGGAATGCAATTCCTACATTAGATAGTCCAAAGGAAATCTTATTATAATCACAAGTTCCCCATTTGGTTGTGAAGGAAGACTTGTGTTGATCCTCTTCCCTCACTAACACCTAATTGTACCCTAAGTATCCATCTGGCAAGGAAAACCTTTGTGAACCTACAAACTTTTAAAGAATCTAATCCATAGATGGTAAAGGGTAGTTATCTCTTAGTGAAATTTTTTTGAGATATATAAATGTTGTAATAATAACCAATAATATGGTGTGGGTGATTCAATTTACAAAATTTTGTTTTAATTCCATATATCATTCATTAACCTTTCAAACCAATATAGTGATCAAGTAATACATAAAGAAGAAATCACATAAATAGGAAGTAAGATATCAACACATGAACACAAGATATATGTGAGAAAACATAATGAGGGACAAAAATTACTAACACACCACTTATACTATAATACTATTAGTAATGGATCAATATTTAGTGAGGCACCAACCCCACAAGGAACACCAAACCTTCACTAGTCAAGCATTCCTTTAACAAGATCCAACTTGAAAGGAGGAACCAACCCCCTAAGTGACCTATAACCAACTCATCCACTTCAAGGACACTTATGAAATCACAAAAATACAAGGTATATCCCATTCCCTCTTGACAAAGCACCAACTCAACCAAGGCAAATCTGATCACCTTCACATCACCTTATTGCTCAACCAACAAATGGTGACCTATTCTTCAAATATTTATATGATCTATCCTTTGTCATATATGAGGAACACATATTTTATGAAAATATTATTGTCTCTTAATCAACACAATATATCTCTTTCAACACTCTCAAACTACCTCTTCAAACAAGCCAATATGCCCTTCTTCTACTTCGTTCAAACAACCCTCATATGGCTTGATTAGGTCATATGACCTTGCTCATAAAAATTATAAATTATATAGGATATTAATGACTGATAATATAACAAAATTTTATGGTATAAATGACCTAATTATACTCCTCAAAGATCTATTTTATTCACTTTCTCTCACTCACCCATTTTCTAGACCTAATAGGCCTATTATGCCTTGTATAAATATAAGACTCTTGCTCTCACCCACCTTTTTTAGAAAAACATATATAAATAATTGGATAAATATTTAAATAGTTAAATAAAAAATTTTAACAAGTGAAACACCCACTACATAAGTCAGTCATTACTCATAAGGACCAAAACCATCATTAGGCCTAATAGAAACCTAATGCAATTAGGCCTTCTCAAAGCACATATTTCACCTTGACGACCTTAGAACTTATTGAGCCTCAAAAAATGTATTAAAAAATTAAAATAAACCTAAAATATACACATTATAACATTAATTTATTTCCATACGAATTTTTATTCCAATTCACTCCTTGAACCACACCATTAGGCCTTCTCACAATTAGCCCTTCTCACTAATAGAAAGTCTAGCAACCAAAATTGAAGCATATAAAAAAATTTATCAAATTAAAATAAAATTAATTCACATTATTAAAATATTAAATACCTCAAGTTCATCACCATTTCCATTATACTTCACCAAATAGGTCAAAATACCTCTAACCGTCTACTTCCATATGCTTACTCAGAATTGAAGACAGGCTTCAAGAACCCAATCAAGAATCTTTGAATTTTCACACCTTATTAAGATTTTATAATGAATAAAAATAAATTAAAATGAACATATGATACCTATATAATAATTTCATGTTCATTATATCCTTCGAAATTTTCCATAACACCCTGAACTCATTTCTTCTATATGACTACTCAGAACTACCTAAATGCTCCAAAATATAATCATGAAAAATGTTTTATTTAGATCCTATAAGTAAAATTAAAATAATTATAATTAAAATTAATATTATTTATTTTACATATATAACATATTAATACACATTATATTCTTTAAATCTGGGGAAATCACCTTAAACTCATCACTCACTCAAAACTGTCATTCTCTCTTATGAACTAGTCATGATGATATTACATTCCAACACCTATATGGGAACTTATAATAAGTTATGATGAATGTGAATGATCATTATTAATCTTTAAAACATCTATAAATACAAATATATAGATTTTTAATGGAAAATATGGAATATATAGACCAAAATCTAAACTATACACCTTCATTTTCTTACCTTCTCTAGACATGTCATCTTCTAAATAATATTTTCAACATTTTTAATGGAATTAAAAACATTTAAAACATATTTAAACATGTTATATGTATTTAAAAACAACCTCATTCAATTGGATTCATTCCTAATCCATGCCAATACATCCCTACTCTTATTCTCACTTTTGCCTAGTTTTTTTCACTATCTTCACTATTAGGCCTTTTAGGAATAGGTCAACTTCCATGAATATTTTAGAATATTTGAGGTATTTAAATTTATTAGACACCAAAATTATCATTTATTACAAGTCACAATATTTAACCATTGTGAAACTTTTGACTTAGTCAACTCTGCCTGTTATACCAAATTTACAAGAAATAAGGTTTTTTTTATAGCTTCCACTCACTCTTTTGACATATCAATCCCATTTAAAGGTACATTGGAGATTTATATACATGATAAAATAATAAAAATATCCTTACCAACCCATTCTAGTCCATTTACAACAAGATCTTCCAAATCAGGTCATTATGAGGGTTTAAGAAGGGTTTTAGACCGATTTTCATTCTTAACATTTGTTCATAAAAATTTGCTCATAAAACCAAATCCTAATGATTTAAAAAAAAATTAGGACCATTTTCAATATATAAATAATATATTATATTCCCATGAAATATTTACATGTGCCAACAATATTAAAAAAGACCTTCTTGGGTCTTTATCTCTTCATTCTACACACACAAGAGACCTTCAAACTCATTTTCATGCTTTCTCCTTCAAATCAGAACCTGAAACTTCATGATAAATATTGAAACAACCTATTAAACATTTTTAAAATCTCACATGAGCTATATCAGATAGGAAACTATATTCAAACCCTAATTAGGCCATACTAGGTCTCTTTGTATATTAGGCCTAAACTTGTAAGCCATACTTAGTCCTTGAAAACACTTTTAACCCTATTAAAATGATCTTAATACCTCATAATCATTTCATATATACTTTTACCATGATCAAATTCTATATTTCACAACTTAAATTTCATACACACCCATATTACCACCATCATGCCTCTACAAGCCATATCCATGCTTAAAAACAAGTCCATATAAACAGACCTACTAAGAACCATACCACTTTGAGACCTTATTGACACTATATATTCACTTTAAGACTCATTATAATTCAAAACCAACCTTATAGACTCTCTTATTCTTGTACTAACACAATTCACCAAGCTTCACTATACTTCATGCATACATCTTCTCACAAGGTTAGACTAGGCTTCTCAAGACACCTAGTACTCAAAGATTTAAACTCAAACAATCTATCTCTAAAAGATATCAATCAATAAAATTATTAAATAATTATTCTCTAAATACACCACTAATCTTAATAGGCTTATTAGTTTTCTCACACCATAACATTATGCCAAGACCTTATGTAAAACTTAAGAACCTACTAGACCATGCATAAGACATCATGAATACTTACCATGTATCTTCACAAGATCACTTCTAGGAAATCAATGAAGATCAATTAAATTTGAGATAAATTACAACATTAATTCCCCAACACACCATCAAGAACATACCTTGAGAATCTCCCCCTTTGTCATTGATATAAAAACACTCTAACACAACAGATCATTCTCATCTCCTCAAGCTGGATCTCTCCCAAATAGGTCTTTCTTCTAATATAGTATTTCTCCCCCTTTTACATTAATAACAAAGGGTCATCTCTAAAAATATAAACATTTGATTAACACAATAGAATCTCGACTCATATAAGATTTCAACCATGATCCACTTATGCATACTTCAAACATATGAACATCACTCTCCTTGCTTGATATTTGAAAATAATATGAAGAATGAACTCCCATTTTGAAAAATCATCAATTTATTAATGTCAAACATCTTCATCAACTAGAAAATTCATACATAATAAAAATGAAACTAAGAATCATCTTAGACACATGTTGCCACTAACACCATGCATACCATTTTTAGATGAACTCATAACACACTATTACTCACTTTGTCTTTGACATGAATGAAAACAATTGATCATACTTAGAATATTTAATGAGATAACTTAATTTTATATCCATTTAAGAACCTTCCCTTATCATTTAATAATACTTCCAACTTTGTTAACAAATTCCAAATGGTCTTCATAATCTTATTGGTCTTATATACCAATTTATGACTCATATGATTTCTTGGAGATTATGATCAATCTAAATGGATCCCCTTTTGTTTTTATACCTTATACCATAATAATAACACAAAAATTTCAACCCAATCTCACTATTCGTATATTAAACTTCACAATCTTACTCAGTCAACCACCTTCTCTTCTTTTCTCTCTACCCTTCCTTAGATCTTTATCACTTTATTATGGCCTAATAAACATACTCAAGCCTCTACATACCTATTTTTATCTATTATATCTTCATAGACTCAACTCAACACCTCTATCTTGATGATCAACTCATTCATCACTTTTAGATCTCTACCTTTATAGATACTTAGATATAACTCACTTGTAGATCTCTTTATGATGTTTCATCATTGATATAGATCACATGATCGTATGTTATAGATTTTTATCCATCCTTACTCCTTATAACAACAATCTACTTCCCTTCAATCTTATCAAGTCATCATGGCTTAGATAAATTCATAGCATCTTTATGGAAACACAAGGTCAAATAGGTATATGAAAACAAGCTAGTCTATGTCATAATTTTGATATACTTTATTTCTTTTAAGATACTCAATACAGGTTACCAAAATAATTTATCCCAAGTAACATGACCCTAAGGTCATATTCAAACTCCTAGATCATTTAACTTTTTAAGATACTCTTCATATTGACTCAATGATTCAACTCAGTATATTTGTCATTCTTCGATCATTAAACTTATTCATATCACTTAAAATATGTCAAAATATTAATTATATCATCTCTAGTCCTTCAATATTGTGGAAAATACCTTTACTAAGAATGGTATTAGTCTTTGTAGACCAATCAACAAATTTTATGAGCCTTTGCTTACTTATTTCATCAAAAAACCTACACATATCTTTTTACAAGGCCTAAAACAAGGTTCTACAAGATATCTTGATGCATTAAAATATTTCATTGATGTTATGACCTCAACACATCATTAATAAATAAGATTTGGACCTATACCTTTCTCTCAACATGTCTTCAAAGAGCTGGCAAATAATAATTTTGATATTATTTCAAATTTTACTTACATAACTCAACTTGGTTTAAGTGTCTATCATGCCTCATCTTGTAAAACTTTTTATCCTTAGTCAACTCTAATAATACCATCATTATTTGATAGACCATCAACACAAACATGATAAACACTATCATCATCATACTTCAAGCTTGTGCTTCTTAGGGTCACCTTTAGGATATGTAGGCTTCTCCCAAATGACCATCTATGATACAAATTATTAGAATCATAACCACTAAGAGGGGGGTGAATAAGTGTACAAACTTTTCTTTCAATTCCATATATCATTTATTAACCATTCAAACCAATATATTGATCAAACAATGCATAGAGAAGCAATCACATAAACATGAAGCAAAATATCAACACATGAACACAATTTATATGTGGAAGAATCTCATGGGGGATAAAAAACACTAACATACCACTTGGACTATAGTCATATAAGAAATGGATCAATATTTAATGAGGCACCAACCCCACAAGGATCACCAACCCCTCACTAGTCAAGCACCAACTCAACTAGTCCTTTAGCAAGCTCTAACTTTAAAGGAGGAACAAACCCCCTAAGTGACTCAACACCAACTAAAAAAATTCATGGAAACTTATGAAATCACCAAACTTTAAGGTATATCCCACTCCCTCTTGACAAAGCACCAACTCAGTCAAGAAAAATTTGATCACCTTCACATCACCTTGTTACTCAACCAATAAGATGGTGACATGTTCTTAAACTCTATATCTAATCTATCCTATATCATAAATTAGGAACACATATTTGATTCAAATATGATGGTATCTCAATAAACACAATATCACTCTTTCAACACTCTCAAACTACCTCTTCAAACAAGCCAATATGCCCTTCTTCTACTTTGCTCAGACAACCCTCATATGGCTTGATTAGGTTATATGACCTTGCTCTTAACATTAAAAAATTCTTTATGATATTCATGACTGATCCTATGCTCCCATTTTATGGTTTATATGACCTACTTCTACTCCTCAAAGAGCTATTTTCTTTGCTTGTTCTCACTCACCCATTTTCTAGACCAAATAGGCATATTATGCCTTGTATAAATATAAGACTCTTTCTCTCACCCACCTTGGTTAGAAAAACATCTATCCATACTTTTAATACATCAATACACATGTTTCATAAGTTAAAAACTCACTAAATAGGTTGGTCATTACTCATAAAGACCAAAACCATCATTATGAGTAATAGAGACCTAATACAATTAAGCCTTCTTAAGGCACACATTTCACCTCGACCACCTCATAACTTATTAATAATCCAAACATAGATGAAAAAATTAATGTACACCTAAAATAAAAACTTTATAACATTCATTCAGGTCCATACCACCTGTTAGTCCTATTCACTCCTTGAACCACACCATTAAGCATTCTCATAATTAGTCCTTCTCACTAACAGAAAGTCTATCAACCAAAACTAAAGTATATAACCAATTTTATCAAATAAACATACCATTAAATAACATTATTATAATATTAAATACCTTAGGGTAATCACCATCTATATTAAACTTCACCAAACATGGAAAAATACATCTAACTATCCACTTCCATATACTTACTCAAAAATGTAGACATGCTTCGAGAACCCAGTCAAGAATATTCAAATTTTTACACATTATTAGGAGTTTATAATGAATAAAAATAAATTAAAATGAACCTATGACACATATATAAAAACTTCCTATACATTATATCCTTCAAATCTATCTAAAACACCCCAAACTCACTTCTTCTATATGACTACTTAAAACTACCTGAATGTTCCAAAAAATAGTCATGATGGATGTTCTCTTTAGCTCCTATAAGGACACTTACAAGACTTATAACTCAAATTAATAGTATTTATGTGACATATATAACATATTAATATATAATATATTCTTCAAATCTGGGCAAATCAGCTCAAACATATCACTCTCACTTACTCAAAACTAGCATTCTGTCATGTGAACCAGTCATGATGATCTTGCATTCAAACATCTATGTGGTTAGTTATAGGAAGTAATAATGAATTTTGATGATAATTATAAATATTTATAACATTAAAAATATAAATATATAGAGATATAATGTAAAATATGGAAGACATAGACCAAACTCTAAACCTTACACCGTCATTGTCTCACTTTCTCTAGATAGGTCATCTTGTGAACAATATTTTCAAAATTTTAAATGACCTTAAAAAAATATAACCCATATTAACACATGTTATAGGTATTTAAAAAAACCTTATGTAATTGGATTCATTCCTAATCCATGCCAACACAACTCTACTCTCATTCTCATTTCTGCCTAGTTTTTCTCGCTATTAGGCCTTTAAGCGATAGGTCAAATTCCATGACCAATTTAGCCTATTTAATATTTTAAATTATATCATAAAAAAAATTTATTATTTAATAAAATTCACAATCTTAAACCTACATCTATTATGTAAATTTTACTCAATCAACTCTGCTTGTTATACCAAATTTTTGAGAAATAAGGGTTTTTCTATAGCTTCCACTCACTCTTCTAAAAAAACAATGACACCTTAAGGTAACTTGGATAGTCATATACATTATAAAATAATAAAAATAGACTTATAAATCCATTTTTGGCCATTTACAACAAGATATTCCAAGTTAGGTCATTATGAGGGTTTAAGAAGGGTTTTAGACCAGTTTTCATTATTAACATTTGTTCATAAAACTTTGCCCCTAAAACCAATGATTAATGATTGTAAAACATTTTTATGACCAATTTAAATCCATCCCTAATATATTATATTCCCATGAAATAGTTAAATGTACCAACAAGCTTCAAAAAGTCCTTCTCGGGTCTTCATCTCTTCATTCTGCACACATAAGAGACCTTCAAAGTCATTTTCATGCTTTCTCCTTTAACTCAGGACCTAAAACTTAATGAAAAATATTGAAACAACCTATTACACATATATAAAATCTCACATGATTAGAAAACCTAGGAAACTAATTTTGACCCCTCATTAAGCCACACTAGGTCTTTTTACATAGTAGACCTATACCTGTAAGCCATACTTAGTCCTTGAAAAAACCTTGAACCCTCTTACACTACTCTTCATACTTAATACTCATGTCATATATCCTTTTACCATGATCACACAATATATTTCATAAATTCAAGATCATACACACCCATATTACCACCATCATGCCTCTATAGGCCATATCCATACTTAAGAACAAGTCCATGCAAACAAACCTACTAGGCACCCTACCACTTTGATAGCTTAATGTCAATGTACATGAACTATAAGACTCATCATCATTAAAAAACAACTTTATACACTCTCTCACGCTTTTACTAACACAATTCATCAAGATTCACTATGCTTCATGCATACACCTTCTCACAGGGCTAGACTAGGCTTCTCAAGACACCTAGTACTCAAAGATTTAAAATCAAACAAGTTATCTCTCACATATATGAATCAAGAACAATATTCAATAAATATTATTTTAATACACCACTACTCTTAATAGGCTTATGATTTTTCTCACACCATAACATTGTGCTAAGACCTTATGCAGAACTCAAGAACTTACTAGACCATGCATAAGCCATCATGAATACTTACCATGTATCTTCACAAGATCACTTCTAGGACATTAGTGACACTTAATTACCTTTGACATCAATGGCAACATTAATTACTCAGCACACCATCAATAACATACCTCAACATTGAAGTCTACATATAACATTATCTCCCCATTATTTTTCCTCATAGGAACAAGATTTGACACCCATAAAGAGTGTTTGATGGGTAACATGATGTTGGATTCAATGAGCTTGGTTATCTCTTTCTTCATAAGAATCTCAATCTTGGGATTGACTGGTCTTTGATTTTATCTCACAAGCTTAGCACTTGCCTTCAACTCTATGGTATGGTGAGCCAAAATAGGGTAAAACCCCTTCAAGTCATGATACTACTAATAAAATATGTTTAAAAACTCTTGGAATAACTATATGAAGGCTACCTTCTCCTCCTTGGTGTTCACTTTTCCTAGTTTGAGTAGCCTATCTTTGAAAAATGATGACCTTCTCACAGTGTTATTATTTTTTGGATATGTTAAACTTGTCTTTCCTTAGCTGATCATCTTCATTAAATATATTATCCAATTTCACCAATACTTTAAGTAAATTATTTTTCCTCAATTGGAAAATTTGGTCCCCATACTACTATTGTAATTTTCCTTGGTTACTTGAGCATAATTTTTCTTCCTACTACAAGAAACATGTAATTTGCTTGCCATTTTCAAACACCTACCAGCTCACTTAATTGTCAAGGAATGAAGGTCTACATACCACCTTGATTTAGGATTTATCCTTGATGTCCTTGACCCCACTTGTAATATCATAATGTGTTCTTATGGATGCCAACTAATCTACATGTTGATTGGACTATTTAAGAATGGATTAAATGTAAAAGGCCTCAAATTCCTCTAAGAGGTCCCAAACCCTATGTTTATATGCCTTCAAGAGTGGATTATTGACTAGATTCTACCCTCTAACCTGATGCACTACTAGCTCACTCTCTCCAATGGCTTGTAGGATCTTGATTCCTCTCTTTCTCGCCTATTACAGACCATGGATGAGGGCTTCATACTCTATTGTGTTAGAAGTGAAACTAAATTGAAAGCTCAAGGTAGAAAATTACATTTGTTTGGAAGGAGAGACAAACATGACACCTACCCCACTTCTATTCTTAGATCTAGAGCCATCAAAAAAAAAAATCCATATTCCTTCATGATATTGTCTTGGGCTAGTGAGAGCTAGTATGATATCCCCTTACTCATGCATAAAATACACACCCAAAACTACCTCTTCAATGCTCTTATATGGATCATGGCCATGATTATCTGTTGCCCATTCATCAAGAAGAAAATATGATATACCTTCAAATGGATTAATGGGATTTTTGTCATTAAGATGTTCATCCTCATATATGATAGTGCAATTGACATTAGACAAGTTAGGCATGTAAGGTTATAAGTGGAAACTAGGGATATGCTTAGACCTTATGATGACCTTTATTCTATACCTAGTCCTAAAAATCATATAAGACCAATTAGAAGAGAGATAACCTCCTATCTTGGAAATAAAATACCCAGACAATCATAAGGCAAATTAAGGAGGGAGGCCAACTACATCTTGAGATATAGAGCAATTAGGACAAGCAACTAAGATTATTTTTAGATTTTTAAGGATACCAATAATATTAGTAGGAGATCCATCTAATTTTAAGGACCCTTTGGCATTAGGTTCATACTTTAGTTCCAATTTATCTTCTATAGACTTAGGCATGAAAAAAGTGATATCGTTGTTATCTATCATATAGTCATGCACTAGGGAATCACTTATAATGACATAGAAATATAAGGGAGGGGGTTTGGTTACCTTGGGTGATTGAGATTCATGAGGTTGATTGGTATTAATTAGGATTGCACCCACATTTTATACCTACTTGTCTAAGATGTGGAGTTTGGATAACTCTTGTAGGAGGAGATCCTTTTGCCCTTGAATGAGAAAGGTGTCCCACATAGGAATAATGACATGGGATTTCTTAATATTATTTAAAATGATAATGTGAGAGGTGGAATCTTTATAATACAACTTGGGATTATTAGTACCACTTGGATTTTGTGTGAATTGAGGTATGAATGGACCTCTATGATTATACCCTCTCCCATATTGAACTTGTTGAGTTGGTGGTGCCTTAATATCTACACCTTGACCATTAGCCTATTTAGTTGATTAAGGTGGTAGAGGGGTTACTCTTCTAACTTCTAATTAATCACCAATTTCCCTTATTTTATCCCTTATATGGGCTATAACTAGACTATCTACTTTAGCTTCTCCTCTAATTTGATTAGATATAACTTGCTCAAGGGAATTCTCTCCTTCTTGGAAGTTGAAAAAAATAGTCTCAAATGGTGCCTTAATTCCACTTATTCCTTGTTGATTTGGCATCTCATATTGGGTCATGAAGGGAGTGTCTCCTTATTTCATAAAAGGACCTTTGTGTTGTGTAGGAGGCTAACTGTCATGTGTTGAGGAGCTTGGCTATGCTACATAAAAAAATCATGACAAACATCTCCACTTGAACTGAATGACACCTCATGTGACTACCCCCATTGAGTTGTAGATTTACCCTCTTTAACATAGTTTTTTTGAGTTAGAACTAGTTCTCTAGAGGTGCTAGTAAGATTGGGGTTATAGCTATTATAGGGCCTTGCTTGAGTGATATGCCATTGACCTTATGGATTAGGTTGATGTAGAGTTATATTATATTGATAAGGCTGATAGGGGGATTGATAGGGTACTTGATAAGGTCTATGGGGTGGAATTTTCTACCTCTCTAAGGACACTATCTTGTTATTTTGTGGCTTGAGTAGCCATTCAATCTTGCCCAATATATCTACTTGATTAACATATGCCTGATCATGATGATTTGGTGATAGTAACGGAGAAATAATAGGCATAGTGGGTTGAATCTATGAGAAGAAATTCATGAGGGGTCTTTAGGTAAGCTTACCTGCTTATATTAGACATTTTTTTGCCCTTATGGCTATCTCATATGCATCTGGTAGTGTATTTTACCCCATGGGTTATATCATGACTATCACATCAAAATTAAGGGATATTAAGTAGTACAAAAAGGCATAATTAGAAGTGGGTTTAACTACCATGGTGATCCTATCCCAGGTCTTTTAAAACATATAATTGAAATATACTATAAACTCTTGGGGGGATTCTAATTATGGTAAGTTTCTCTACTAAAGACAAATGGTAACTCCTATCCTCAAAGTGTTTGCAAAGGTGTTCCCCAAATTAATTCTAGGTATTTTTAGAATTAGGTGTTAAGCCCTATACCATTAGAGTGCCTTACCCTTCAAGGAAGTGGCCAATAACCTCATAGCCAAATTATTTTGGGTCAAATTATGAACTGAGCATAAATTGGATATGTTTGTAATATGTTCCATAAGGGTGGTTGAGTTTTATCCTATGAAATAGGGAAGGATTATGAGGGAAGCAGTAGGCATGTCATCAAACTAATTCATATTTAAGGGACTGCCACCATTTAAGGGCATAAAAGGCTTAATATCTAAGCCTAGCCATTAGAGGTTTAGGGTTTGCAATAGTGTTTTAATAAGCAAAATTAGGATAACTAGGGAGTGTAGGATTAATATTGGACAAAGCATATCTCTTTCTCCTAGCAAAGTCTAATGATATCTCAACAAACTCAACTTCCTAATCTTTTGATGAAGACCATGTGACCACTTTTAGAATGAAACTTAACTACATATATGCCAATAAAATAATTTAAAATCTCTTATGTCATCCAATTCTGAAATTTCATGATCCAACTCACTTGAGTCTTAGTCCCACTGTGCATGATATAACTATTAACACTCTAAACTACACCCTAAGAGGAGGTTGTTTAGGCCTATCTCTAAGTTTGGGGTAATATGGAATTAGTCCAAAGGATGTGGGTGACCTATAAAAGGACCAAACCTCTAATTTTTAGGGATAGATCCCATTTTAGATCAATTTGAACTAATTTCTTAATACCTATTTATTGTGGTGAAAAGAGATAGAGGAATTCATAAAATAAACCTAACCTAATGAGTTGATGCACCAATATTGATCTATCCATTCTAACTGACCTTCAATGAACACTTTATGAATCAAGTAAAGACTAATGACTAAAACAAGATTTCTAATGAGTTTTTAAGCATAATTATTTAATGTGAAGGATATGATGGATGTTTTAAACTTGAAGGAAATGGACAAAAGTTTTGCTTAAGGCACTTTTAACCAGCTTACTCTTCAATACAACTACCAACACTTTGGCACATCATATGACCTGCATAGGATAAAATTATAGAAAATAGGTGAAGGAAATGAAATGAAAAGGAAAATGGAACTTCACACTTTTTAAAATCAACAAACATATATACACTAATTCTAGTAAATAAACCCTAAAAATAGACCTTATTTATTGATTCAAAGAGGTTTTCAAGATATAATTTTGACAAAATATTATCACACCCAATCAAGGGATGTGTATAATGGCTTAAAATCCTAAATATATAGAGGAATGAGAAGGTTAGAGAGGTAACTATGGCATAAATTTGACATTTAGGGGTTATGAATGACCATATTCCACTAACATAGTAGTTGCAAAAGCCTTCATGACTCCCTTCATATATTGACTTCATGATTGGTGGTCTTAAATGAAGAGTGTGGCATAGATATGGAGTGGTGGAGGCTGATTAAAACTTATTTGACCTCTTTAAAATCATTTACATGTGTAAATATGGTAAATTACTCTCTTCCTTGGTAGTTATAAAGTATAAATGTGTTGTAAATAAGCCTTCATAAAGCATCTAGCATCCCACCTTCCCTTTGTATATGCTAACTAGGCTTGGTAACCATACCATGTTCCATAATGGCCATGAAATTTCCATTATCACATACATGAGGCACTTATAAGAGTGTAATATCCTTTTATTAACTCATTAACACCCCTTTATGCCAATATGCATCTTCTTTAGTTGGCCAAGTAGACCTACAAGACAAGTAGCCTAGTCTCTTGACTACTTGCTATTTGGATGGATATGAGGATTCGATTAAAAATTAAATATTAATGAATGAGACTTATTCAATCTTTAAATAACATTCTATATCAAGACTTAAGTTCTCCAAGCATCTCACATCTATAATTTTACCTTACTTAAATGACTAGGTCATATTCCTTTAACACATTTAGACTACCTATTTGGCACATACCTAAATAATAATTTTAAGGTATAATTTTAAGTTTTTAATGATTTGAGAAGATCAAATATGTCTCAATTACCTTATCCAATTATTTTCAATCTTTAACCAAATTCTTCACCTTGGATTTTGCTCAAAACCTTGTAAAATTTGAACATTTTGGGGGGTCCATATAATAGTTTTTATAGATCAATGCTATGGATGGGATATCCTAAGAATATAATATAAGATCCAAAAAACTTCTCCATCAGGTCACTATTAGGGTTTTAGGGAGGTTTAAGGGGGTCTAGGTTCTTAGTGATGGTTCATAAAGGTTAGGTTCTTAACCTGTGAACCAATGCCACTATTTTCTTATAGAAAAGTCCCCTCAACTCTCCCAAAGTGATAAAATCCCCATGAAAAGTTCCATACATTTATGAATTGATCAAGTTTCTCCTTGGGTTTGAATTATGCATTTTGTGCACCCACAAGGCAATTTTGAGCCATAGTGACCAATTTTGGCCCTTTCTCTACAAACCACTATTTCTCACACACCTAAAACTTATTAAAAATCATATATATGATGGTTTTAGGTTTCATTTGAATCTATTTTATCCTCTATTCTAGCCTTTAAGTATCACTACCATGAGAGAAGTGTCGACCAATAGGCCTAAAGGTAGAGTTTATAATTTTTGACCCCAAGATAGAGATATGAATCACTTGAACACCCTTGATGATGTGAAATACACCTATTAGGGATATTAAATCATCTATGATGGCTTGAGTGATCCACTTAATTTGATTTTATGAACACAAAATCCCATAACTAAGCACTTGGACATGTCTAAAAGTGACTGTTAGGCAAGGAATACCCTATAGGTGGAAAATATACAATGTTTTTAGACCTTTAGATCCCTCTCCCTCATCAAAAACACATAGGATGTGTAAAATTATTTCAATTTATTGAATATAAGCTTAGGGTAGCTCTTTTAGGCCTAATATTTACACTACACATCTTGCACATGCCAAATAGTAGACAATTTAGGTGATTAGGTGACCTAGGGAGACCATTAAGACTGTTCCATAGCCCAAATACCTCATTTAGATGTATTTTAAGGTGCAATTTTCTCATCAAGTTTGAATCAGGGTTTAAGGAGTGTTTTGGAGGTCTACCATCTTAACGATTCATATAGTACAAACCAATAAACCAAAAAAATTAGACATGAACATATAGCCCATAGGCCCCTTAAAGTGTTCTAATTAGTTCTTAGTTCTATGTAGACTATATGGTGAGATATGAGTGAAGGTTAGTGGCCTTAGAATTCCTTACCAAAAATTTTGTACAGGTTAAAATGTTAAAGTTTGTTCATAGAGTTATACCCTTGAATCCCACTCTTTCCTCCATGGATATTTATTGCATAGGGATGTCCAAATCCACCTAAGTTCACTAGATTTGAGTGTCCATGCCATGTGAGATATGAGTGATTGAGTTGACAACTCGACATGGTTACTTAGGATAGTGGAGCTTAGAAGGATGTTAAGACTAGATTAGACTATTTATTTTCATTCCCCTACTCTGAATACCTCATTCAAGATCTATATCAACATTATACACCTTTTTATTACTTAAATCTGCTTGGGGTGGTTTATATCTACCACTAAGGTGAGGATGGGTTTTTGAAGGCTAAGGGTATATTTAGGCCTTATGGTTTATATTGATATTTGAAACCTCAACTTACCTATAGGTGTGTATGTGGTATTAATTTTACTAAAACATCCTTTTGTATCTTATTTATACCTTCTACATATGCTCTTAGTTACCTTAAGCACCATACTAGGTCTTCCTCTTAGGTCTGCCCTAAATGCCATTAAACAACTTGAATGTTTGAGTTAGATATAATTGCAGGATTAGTTAGTTTATTTTGTATTTATATAGTGATATAATTATGGATTTAGTGACACATTCTTCAGATCTAATCATAGACTCTAAGATTTGGTCTCCCCTTTCTCTACCAATAACACTTACCAACATAATGACATACTGAAGTCTGTGTCCTAGGTGTCTAACCCAGACCAAATAGCTCTCTAACTTGATCACACCATCATATGAGATATTTATGGGTATATACGTCTTCATCATATTATATTTATCCTTTACATGTCTATTGACATTTTTATTCACATCAGTTTGGCACCCCCACTAATTAGGTAACCCTCGCTTACTATATGTTCATGGTTTTATTCATTTGTGTACTCCCTTAGGTTTCTTTGCCCTTGATAATATGATATCTATGTTATGACCACCATATTAGTATAATTTATCCCCTTATGTGAATATACCATTTCATGTTCAAGGTTGGGGATATACTACCTACAATGCTGAGGTAGTGGTTTAGATATGTTGATTGTCAAGGGTCCTTAAGTAGGTCCCTAAGTGAAAAGAGTGATTTCATGTCATGTTTTAGACCCCAGTGGCCTTCCTTTAATCCAAATACATACCCTTAAGACATAAATCTTCATAATTTATGTCCCTTCCTTACATTTGAGACTCAATTGCATATGTTGGTCTTAAAAACCTTTGAAGGATGGATCTAAGCTATCTTATTGTAGGTGGCCATTATGTTTGTCAACTATATCCACACATGGATATACTATTTTATCACAATGTTAATGTATTTTAATGGTTATATAATATATTTATACTTAATATCAACCTTTAATCATGGGTATAAGGGTTAAAACCTATAAGTGGCAGTTAAAATATTCTATGGAGTTTTATCTTGGAACTTAGAACCTATTATGAGGTAGATATGATTAATGAGACCATTAGATGGTAGAGGTTATTTGAGATATTTAAAAAGGACCATTTAACCATAATAAATATGAACTATAAATATACTAGGCACCCCTAATAAAATGCTCAATAGGGAAGAACTTTTGGAGTCCATCAATCAGACATATGGAGTGAGAAAGGGAAACCTAGGATTTTACAAAAACCTCAACCTTTGCTAATAAACCTTAACTCCTGATAAATATATTTATGAAGGTATTGGAGGGTTAGTTAATGGTTTGTAGTTTGTGAGGGATATAATGAGTTCTAATCATCCTAAAATAAACACTTTACATATGAATACAACACTCCTTTACTACCTTTATGGTGTCCTGATGACATTCATTAACTACCATCATGAAACACTTTGTTTTTCTTTGAAATGAATCTCAAATATGAAAGTATTTTCATTTTAAGGAAATATATTATGGTATTTAAAGTTACATCTAACCAATCCACTTGAGATATTAATGTAAAAGGATATGAATAACTCCATGAAACATTGTCAAATCTTAAACCACTATTCATTCTCAGATATGTGCATTGGATGCTCTTCTTTATCAATGGAACCTTCCTTATTATCTATATCTAGTCATAACTTGGGTGTTTCTTAATTCCAAAGGATCATACATGTGAAATATGGGTGGATTATTCCATGTAAATACATTTAAGTATTGGAAAAGATATGAACAACTATGAGTTTCATCAAAAAGGCTAACAATGCATTGAAGCCATTCCACTTTTAACCTTGTGTGGATGTAAAAGGCTATTATGATTACCTTAAGTTCTTAATTTTTGTTCATAAATCATAAGGGATCAATATGGAAACCAATTCCTATTATTTTAAGTACATTAGATCCCCTCCCTTTGGCCAAGATCTGAAGTCACCATATTCTCTCTCATGTCTATACTATACATGAACCTAAGGTGCTATCCATGGCTACCAAGGAGGAAAATGGGAATGAGGGATTAGTTTTTGATATTTTTTGGCTTTAAACTCTTGGATTATCTCACCTAATGTTATTTTTTAACTCCCCATATATATCCATGACTATTCTTTACCATGTTTTTACTTTATAGATCCATACTTGCTTGAAAACTCCTATAAAACACTAGATTCTTGCATTTTCTTAGGTTTTTAGACCTTGAATAATTATTGGTGGATAGGAGGAGGAATAATAGGGGTAAAAATACATTTCAAACATGAATTATGGATGCGGAAGATGAAGATTCATCATTTCCCATGTGTGGGACCCTTTAGTGTTAAATAAAGCATTTTGACTTTTGAGAAGACACTTTACATATAAAACCATTTGATCATGGAAATATGGTGATCATGGGACCCTTAAAGGTGTGATTTATGGTTTTATTGGTGTTTTTAGGTCAAATTAGCATCATTTTATGGTCAAACACCCCCTTTAGGACAATATATGATTTCAAGTGAAGGCTCAAATGGAGGTTACTTAAATACTTATTAAAATACCTTAAAACATGCTAAAGACCTAAATTAGGTTACCATATATTACTTAAAATATCCTTAATACTCTATTCTATCCATAATTTGTAGGTTATTAACATATTGGATGGACTCATGATGGGTTATAAGCTACAACATTGGGTCATCTTCATTATGAGTAAAATTGGACCATTAAGACCACCCTAAGGCCTATTATAGATCATTATACATGAACAAAAAAGGGGAGAAATTGACACAAGATCAAATAGGGTTAGAAGATAACTATCATGGTATTATTTGATATGACAAGACAATTGAACCTAATTCATTAACATTATTATGGCCAAAGATCCCTTTTGGGATGGTCTTAACACTTTAAGAGATATAAAAAGGGTGACCACAAGGTGTGTTTATGTTCTCATGCATAGGTTGACTAATTTCTATGCCTAAAGATAGAAAGTATTCAACACCTCTTTATTATTTTTATTTTGTAGTTGAAACCTCATCTTATACCCTCAAAATCATAGGCTCTTATTGGAAAAAGAAGAGGGTGGGAGGCCAATATGACTCTTTTTTTTACTTGAAATTTGACAAGGTATCTTTCCAACTCAAGGTTTTGTATTTAGGTTTATTGGAAGGTTATTGGAGAGAGGTAAAATGACTCATTAACCTAACTTATAACATATTTTCTCTTTCTTGGTCTTTGGTAAACATAATAGGAGATTCATTAACAAGAGTTGGCTTGATGTAACTAGGAGTCATAGTCCATGAAGGCTTCTAATATGGAGTGATCTTGGGTTACTTGGGAATGGTGAATGAAGCTTGAGGAAGGATTGGAATCAAAGGATGTGCACTAGGAATAGGAGATGATGTTTGAGCTTGCTTGGGTTGGACCTTTTTCTTTTCCCATATCACTATCCTACTTTCTATGAACTAAATTATGCCCCTTATATGTAGCCTTTCACTTGTTAGGACATATTGATTTTATTTTTTGAACAATGAACACTCTCCTATTGTAAAGTTTAATGAATATATCAAATTTTGAAGTAGGCTAATAGGAAAAAGGTGACCAAGTTCAACTCTTCTATCCATCTTCATCATCACTATTTCATTCTTTTTCATTTTTATAAGTAGTTAATTGTCTTGTTCTCTTCTAGCCTTAATTAGCCTAGATCTAGACTCTTCCTCAAACCTCAACTTTTGATAATAAATAAAGTTATGATATTCAAGATCTTCTTGTTGTTTATAGTGTTCCATCATCCTATTATTCTCTTCAATTTTCTTCTCAAAGTCAAATATTTAAATTTATATCACTTTGTTTAGACTGGTTAAGAAGACAATGACCTTGCCAAGGCTGGTGTAAATTATGCATAGGAGGAAGAGGCAAATAAATGCTATGATAAGGTTGGTATACAATTGAAGGGATAATTGAGGAGGATCCGTGAACATGATCAACTTGATATGAATAATTTTCAAGTGTGGAATATGCATTTTCACTAAATGGATATTGAGAATACATACCAATTTCTATTTTTTGGGCACTTAGGCTGCTTATGCTAGTTTTAGTTCATTAGGAGTTACCATTTATGTTTTTTGATTTCCTCCAAAGGCTGATATGTTGAAGGACAACACCACAAATCCTTCAATCATTGGAACCTTAGTCCTAGCAAGTGTGCCAAAATTATTATCAATTAAATTTGTGCCCTCTAGAAGATAGTTCAAGCCTTCCAAATTTTATGTAACATGGAAACACTTCAAGGTTTTGGGTACCCTATTAGAGAGGTAAATATCTATGTTAAATGGATAGCTCCCATTGATGAATCACATAAGCTCAAACACTAATCTACTACTCACTAGGAAAAGGGAGAAAAACCTATTCAAATAGAGGTGATGAACCAAATATGATTTGACCACTACCAATCAAATACAATTGCACTTCAAACAAGAGACTAACCTACACATGACACTAATCCAAATCTACCTCTCTACATAAATGTTTCTCAGGAAGGTTTATGAAGAAAGTTTGAGCTAGGAGGACTATTCAAGATGTCATGACATGACACTAATGAAAATACAAGTCACTAAACCCCTACACACTCTAATTATACACTTAAAGAGACCTTCAAAAATGATTCCACACTAAACATGAATGCTAAACAAAGATAAGCATGCCAATGAAGCAAAACTATCACTTAGTAAAATCAACTAATAAATAATGCACATTGAAACTAGTACATAGAGAAGGTAAAAATAGGTTATTCTTTACTGATCAAAGGCTAAAAATGGGAAGGGGTTTACCTACCTCAGTGGAAGATACAATATTAACCAATCAAGGCTAAATTTATAGAGAAAGTGAGAGAAGAGAAGGATGTAGGAGAGAGAGAGAGAGACAAGTATTCGAAGGGAGTTATAAAAATAAAACAGTTTGAAACTACCCCATTATGTCTTCAAAGACAAGTTTTAGTCTTTTGAAGATGTTTTTCTTCTCTAAATGGCATGGAAGTTTAAAACTTTGCATGACACTTTTCCTAACTCTCCAAAACTACCCTTTACCTTGGCTTGTGGATGACAAGTGAAAATATTGATGGTAAGTTCATGTTAAGTTAAATATTTGTTCTACTCTTAAAACCTTTTAATTGGTCTATATAGGTTCTCTTTGACATGTCACTTCATTCTCTTGCAAGGTTAGAAGTCTTTTCATTTCACTAGACTAATCTTGCTTATAAGTGTAACAAATTTAATTCATATTCTCTAGTTATTTTTTTCTCCATGTATAGAATATTTAAATAGTATTAGTCCTAAAATAAAAAAATGTTTAAGTCTCAAACTAATTCCAATAACTCTTTCTACACCAAAATATCCAATTAGGCCTATTTTCATTATAACCCTAAAATCATGTAAACCTCATTAGGTAGACAAGTGTAAAAATGGTGATGATAAAACAAGGGAATATTTGAGGACCTAGTATAGCTTTACATCTCCATGCCAAGTTTTATGTCTAGAATCTAAGTGAAAGTGTCTTTTCCTACCTTTCTCTCTCCTTAATTAGGCCTCCTTACTTAGAACCCTAATTTTTTTATCCATATCTCTCTAATACATGTGAAACCACCCAAAATCATGTGATTAACTTTTATTATATTTTCACCAACCTCCATGTCAAATTTAACTCCTTGACAATGAGTGTAAGTATGAGAATCATGAAATGGCCTTGAAACCTAATCTCATTTTAGGCCTATTTGAGACTGCCTTGGAAAATGAGACTTGTTGGATCACTTCCAGGATGTATTATGCATATTTTTTTTCTTTTCTATATTTAATACATATCATATTACCTCTTCCAATAGTTTTAAAGTTTTCCATTACTGAAACCCCCTACAAAAAACTAAAAATCATGCAAAATAGTGTAGTTATTATAGTCTGTACAACTACAAGTATAAATAAATTACTCATGGAGAATACACTTGGATTATAAAACAATATACATGAGTTTTTAGAGTCAAAATATGTCATTAAATGTGATTTATAAGTCCCTATTTGTTGATTGGTCACTACTAGGGTTTTTGGATGGTTTTAAGCATGAATCATTCTTAAGGATCATTCATAAATAAAAAATCCTCTTTCTCTCTCTTAATTAAAAAATAAATAATTTATGAGACCCATATTAACCTATAAACACCATTCATCCCCATGACCTTATTAGGAAATATGTGATAAAAATTTGGTGCCACTCGGGTGGCTGAATGTGCATTTAAGAGGGGTTTGCATTCATAAGCTTTGTTCATGAAGGTCAAGGAATTAATCAAAAAAATGGTACAAAAAAATTGTAGTTTATATACCTAATTACCTCAAATAAAATTAATTTATATCCCATGTATAATTTCTTAATCCTATCAAGTGAGTGGAATTCTAATTTTAGACTGTATCCCTACCTTAAAGGAAGCTAGAGTTGGTCTCAAAGTTAAATTATAATTTTCTTTCTTATCTCTATCTTTAAATTGTATTTTAGTATTTGAAAACATTAAAAACTTTAAAAATACATTATATATTCATTTTTATTTCATTAGACATCCTATCTATGATTGTCTTAGAGGTATTCCTATGTGAGAATTAGGACTTACATGCCTAAATAGGGTTTTCAACTTTTGTTTCACTTTTAGGTGAACCTAAGTGCCTTAGGAAGTTATGTCATCACTATTAAACCTTATAAAATTATTAAAAAAATTATTCTTACCTCTTTTCTCCACTCTAAACAAACAACTTTTCTTTGCCAAGGTAGATAGGCTTATAGCTTACATTGGTTGTGTATAGAGGGGTTTAGGTCTCTATTGTGACCAGTCTCAATAGATATTCCTTCACATTTAATTTTACCTTAAAATTACTTTATTTAATTATTTTTCTACCTGAGATAAGTTTTAATTCTCCCATTATGCACTCTACCCTTCTTTCAGGATTGAAACTAGCATGTTCTTCCTTATCAACCTATAAATGTTTATTCTTAATCCATAACTAGCTCTCCTTATTTGATCTTGAAGCACCATGGTAGTTTAAAATTGATTTTTATGAGTAATTATTACTTAAATAATTACTTATTGAAACTAAAACTACCATTCTTAAATCACATTATCTGTAACAAACAACATTTATTGTCAAACTTGCTGTGTACACAAGCTTTAAGTCTCTTAGACCATTTTGCCTATAGGTCCTCAAGAGTTTAATAATAAGGAAGGATAAAATTTAGGGTTTATATTATATCTCATATTTATTATCCTTTATGAATTCATGACACTTTTTTTATTCTCTTAATCACGAGTCTCATTGCTTCTTTTCTTTGTAATTAACATGCACAGGATTGTGGATCTTTTTTGACGGTAGGTGTCCATTTTTTAGGTCTTGACTATGCCTTATGAGTTTATAACCATATTTTAACTCATTATAAACTTAATTATAATATTTAGGGTTCATTAACCCTCTGTAACTTCATCAAATCCTTTCATTCTAACAAACATATGCCCTTCTTCTCATGTTTGAACATATACAACTATAAGTGGTCATGAAATTGAATGTGTTCTTAGAAATTTGGTTGTATTTTGGAGTTAAATGTTATATCATGAAATATTTATCAATCAAAGATCATTATCACTATATTGGAAACCTATAACCTTTTTTTACCCAAAAAACCTACATCTTTACACAACATACACTATCATTCCAAAGTATGACTGTAGATGATGGATGAGAACCTTTTGGGTATTAGAAATTAAAAATTTTAACTTATTAAATTAGGGTAATTAACACTTTTAAATAATCCAAATATATTTATAATTTCATTCTCACTATTATACCAAGTCCATTAGCATTTATGGTATCTTCAAACTTTCTTGCCTTTTATCCTCATACACAGGCTAGTGTAGGAGTATTAGACTTACATACCCAATATTATTAACCCTCATTTGAATATCCAATCACTTAGGTGTCTTATTTATTTGTGACCTATATAATGGTCTACATTGAGTTATGCTTTAACCTTGATTTCTTGGTAATTAACTCTCAAACTAAAAGAACTATAGGTTTACCACTTGTAGGTCTCTATTTTGCTTTAAATAGGATACTAAGCCACTTATTAAACCATATGATAGTTTTATTTTTGTGTCCAATTTATTCCCATATCTTTATCACCTCTTAATAATCCTATAAATTCTAACCAAACATTGTATCGCTTCAAATTTATCCATTTGGTCCATACAGGTCTGTAGGTATCCATATTGTTATTTGACTGTCCACTTGAAGGATTATATAATTGAATAGGGTTATTATCAAAATTATAACATTTGAAATGTATTAAATATACTTAAATAGATTTTTAATTTCACTTATCCACTAGGAACATCACTGGTTTCCTCCATTTGCCCATCAAACATAAACTTTAGTGAGTAGGCATGTGCATGACTGTCTAGTCCTATAACTATGTAAAAACCTCCTTTATTGACATAAATCACTTAATAGTATTTATGTAGTATGTAAATATTAATTCATGTTATTTATAACCTTAATATATAAAATTTTATCATCACTTGCTTATTTAGATAAGGCCTTTGAGATCATACTTGCACATGTAGCCCCTAACACAGTCCTCAAGCATGGTTACCAATTAGAGAGATATCACGGAATATTTAGAAATATTTTATATTTAATGAGATTAAAATATGATGGAAAAAAATTAACCATCACTTTTATAGGATATAACCCTGCATAAACTCTGAAGCAATGGAGAAACACTTATAGCCACTTGAACACTATACAAAAGAATCACTTTATTGTTTAACCATTGTATATATGGGATATATGGTGATGAATAAATATTTATGAGTGTTTTCTATACATATAGTATCCTTTTAAATTTTAAACTTTCCTCCATTAATTCACTCCTACAACTATGTTGACCAAAAGCTTAGACAATGGGGTTTTGAGTCTCAAAAAATACCTTAGCTCCTTAGCAATTGTTCATAAGTATAAGGAGATAAATGAAATTACCAATGAAACTAATTATAATCCCATATTATTCTTAAAATTTTAAAAAAATATTATCCTCTAACTCCACTTGTATGACTTGTACCATGTATTTGAAAATTGCCTTCATGAGTTTGTAAAGAGAATGATGGGAGAGAGGAAGAGTTTCCTAAAATTTTGATACTTTAAAATTTTTTCCATGCTTGATTATGACCTATGGAATATTAATGGAAAATTTTAAACCATTTTTACCTATAAATTATCTTTACAAGTTCGTATACAAATTATCTTTACAAGTTTGTACAAGTACCTTAACTCCCTTCTTTGGCATTAAAACTCAAGATTCTAACTTGTTGACATGTGTGGTAGTTATGTAATTGATAAAAGGTCCTTATAAAGTGTATTTTATGGATTTTTCACTTGGTAAACTTTGACATACATGAAAATTATCCAAAAACACCTTTTTCCTTATACAACACTACCTTAAAGATCACAAATGAACCTTAAACTCTCTAAAACATTAAGAAATGATTGTATAAGTTGATTAAGGATTTAAATGATCTTTAATAACACTTGGGGACCTATGAAACCACTTTAACAAGTTTCATTTCACCATGACAAGACTAGACCACTACAAGACCAATAAAAGATAATACCTTAATTTCTCCAAAATTACCTTAAATAATGCTAATAAGGTTTTATGAAGACTTTTTGAAGGTGATTAAGGCATGTCAAATCTATTAAAAAAGTTGACAAGATATAAAAAGAAAATTTTCACCTATAGGTTTTGACATTTTGAGCTTGGGATTCAATGTTAGAGGTAAAATAATTGAGAGGAGGGGGTGAATCAGTGAGCCTAGATATTTCAATTCCAATTTCAGCCCTTTCAAACTTGTAAAAAATCAACTTATATCAACTTGATGAAGCAAAATTAACAAGAGAGATCATTCATTAAATGCATACACAAGATCAAACACATAACACATAGTTCTTATGGGAAACCTTCATGGGGAATTAAACCCACTCTCAAGCTTGCAACACATGGACTATTGTCCTATAATAAATTACAAACAAGAGATTTGTCAACTCCTTTAGACTAAAAACTTTTGATCATATCCTCATAACCAAAGGTATTTAGTGAAACACCTATTTTACAAGGAGCAATTACACTTAATGAATATCAAGTCTATTAGACCCTACTTTGAACACCTCAACCTTAGAAATGATGTTTTAAACACCTGATGATGGATCTCTATTTATCTAACCCCTACACAAACTCTCTTTTTATCTCAAATAGGCCTCATATGCACACTCAAACCTCTTCTCATATCCTCAATATGTAAGAGCACTTTTATAACATCACAAATATGACCTATAGGTCATACACACAATCAAAATTCTACTCTTCTCATAAATTCATCAACTAGGCACTCTACCTCTCCTTTGCTCCACAACTCTCACATACCCCTTTCACACATCTCTCTCATAAGTCTTCTACAAGCTTAGAAACCATCTCATTTGGTTCCATAATTTATAAAGAAATTATGTATTAAAAATATAAAAATATTTATTTATCGGCCATAAAACATGCCTTCACCCTTAAGGCATCTCACATGGGTCACACTTAAGTACAATCCACTTTCAAATAGTCCTAAGTCACTTTTAGGTCCTATGGAGACCCATTCAACTCTTTGACACTTATTCAAGAAAAATAAAACATAGGAACATTTTACAAAAGCATGGACCCATTCCACATGATATATAGGTCCTCCTTAAGTGATAGCATCCATCACAGTACCCTTTTGCTTAAGCATAAATCACTTAAATAACATTCTATGCATCAATCACCATGAAAAAATATGCAATCAACTTCTGAACCTTTTTTCATATTTTATATGATTGATCAAACCTTTAAAATGCATACAGATCATCCTTATGGATTCTACAACATGATATAATATCTAATTCATCATTAAACATCAAAATAACATTAGAATGAGCTCAAATACCCTTCTGAGGTTGCTTGCATAAGATATAGGAACACACTTTCAAATTTGAAGCTCAATATATTTATTTGTACACACTTAAAAATATTTAAATTAATATTTACAAATTCACCTTGGATTATTATAAAAATTTGCTTTTTACACCATGAGAAAATTATACCTAGATCAAAAGTTATGGCCAAATATAGACCACTAGTTTTTCCTTTACAAATTCAAATATTCAAAAACAAATAGTCATAGTTAAACCTCAAACACCATGGTTGCATCTTGTGTCCTCACTACTCAGATTAAACACACACCATCAATATTCTCTAGACTTTAGTGCATAGGTTCCAATCCTCACATGTTAAACCTTAAACATGTTAACCTCATCTTATGCAATCTTGTAACTTTGACCTCATGCAATTTGTTGATCTCTTTGAGATTATCCTAGATTTAAAAATGCTAAATAATTATGACTTTAACATTTTGAATTTAATATGCACCGTTGATATTTATTTGTATGATCACCTACTCATCATTGATCCGTAGAAGAATCTCAATCTTTATCTCTACATAGTGTTAAACATTGAACACTTGTCTTCATCTTACTACTTCCTGACATCTTGGAGAAAACATGCTTCATTGATCTTTTTTTGGGTTGATCAAACTTTAACTTGTGTAAAAATGACTAAGTATGGGAACCTTTTTTTATCTACCTAGAAGGCCAACTTTGAACATGCATATCTTTTGATGCACTTTAGCACTTGACCTAAAAGTTAGCATAAATTAACTAGGCATAAAATTTAACAAACCCATATGATCACCTTCTCTTGGAATATCCACATGTATGAGATATGATACCATCAAAATTATTACTTGATCCTTCCTTACCTCATGCAAATTTGGCTAAGTATGGGAAAACAATATCAAAATGCCTAGGAGCCCAAATTTTCACTTCTATATATTTTATTTCACTTAGGTGCATGATCTAGGATTTAGCCCATAATAACTAGGAAAAATAATAAACAAACCCATGTGACTGTTTCCTATTGAAACCTTCATGTGTGTGAATGCTGAAATCATCAATATACTTACTCAGATTTATTTGAACATAGAAAACTCTATCAAAATTCTTAAGAGCCCAACTTTTCACCCACATATATTTGACTGCACTTAGGTGCATGACTTGAAGTTTAGAGAATAATAATTAGGGACTAATGTGATCACAACCATATGAGCAACTCCCCCTGATTCATCCACATGTGGTATTGGTGATGTCATAAAATTACCTACTTAGATTTTCTACCATTAGACCCAAAATATCTAGATGAGAACAATGATGATCCAGGTGAATTCTAGTTATGCATACAAGCTTTCAAAAGAATATAAAACCTTTTATAGGACCCCTTACACATGATCAAAACTTCATACTCATCCTTGAGCATCTCTAACCATGCCAAAACTAAAGATCAACCAAGCCAACTTCAAGCACACTTTGTCATTATTACTTACGCTATGAAAACACATCATCCACTCACCATAACACTTCCATGACATCATTTCCAACTCTCCAACAATCTACCCCTTTGTAATTTCTATCAAAAAACATCATATAAATCACCTTCTCTCTCTTCAAGCACTCCACAATAGGAACTTTCTCCCCCATTGACACAATGATAAAGAGTGCACCAAATGATCTTGAAGACCTAAAAAGACTATCAATAGGAAATGACCATCTTAGAAAGATGATACTATTTCAAAAAAAATTATTTAATATTTCAAGTGATAAATAAGAAAGAAACTAGCTATGGGTATGGTAGAAGAACCTGTTTGGTTGTGCATGCATTGAATTAGATGATTGTAGAGATATCCTCTTTGGCTTAGGAGGATGACTTGTAAATAAGACAACATTAAATCAAATGTTTGGTTAGATATATATTTGGGTGGATTGCCTAGTACTAGCTAGATCACAGAAGCAAGAGCTTCTTCAGGGGCTATCAATCCACACATTTTAAACAATTAAATTTATAAAATAGAATATAAAGTACTTATATCAATAATCAAAAGGTATTGAAATGGAATATAAGAGATGATTGATAAATATATAGATAAAAATTAATAATATATCAATAAGTGGGTAAATACTAATGCTAAATAGGTTATGTGTGATTCAAAAAATAGGTTGGGGGTTTGTGAACCAACAAACAAAAATAAAGTTGGATTTGGTTGAGTGTAGGTGGGTGAAAATAATTTTCTATTATTTTCTACCACAATAACCATCGATGGTTGGTGTGAGCATCTGTAGTTGAGGTGACTGTCAGTGATTGAGGTAACTATTGGTGGTTAGAAAAATCATTGGCAATTAGGATGACCATCAATGGTTACTATGTGTTAGGCTTGGGTGATAAAAGGTCAGATTAATTGGATCATAAAAGGAAATTCTAGGAGATTGGTTTATGTTGGGATGATTGAAAAATGGAAACAAAGTAATTGATAGATTGAAAACAAATAATTAGCTTGTCAAAGGTTGATCAGATGAATGATTGAGGTGGATGTCTTATTTAATAGAGTCTAGCATGATTTTGGTAGAGTAACAGTACTTGGTTGTTGGTCAAGGGGCAACAATAAGTTGGTTCTCTATCATGATAGCTAGATTGTTGGATTGCTAGAAGAACACCTATAAAAGGAACTCTAGATGAAAAAAGCTCTTGATATTTATTGAATCCTTTCTCATCTCTTGCTCCTCTCTTCTTATAGTAAATAAAGAGAGATGCAATAAGACATTTAATAGGAGGTGTAACTTATTATCTAAGTTTAATTCATGTATGCATTAACTCACACATGAATTATATGAGCTAATTATAAAAAATCAAGGTGGAGTGAAGGGTTAATTAAGATGATTTAGATAGTGGAACTTAACCATCAATGGTCAGGGTCATCATTGATAGTTAAGGTGACCATTAGTGGTCGAGGGTTGAGGTCAAGTTGGGTTAAAAGTATGGGTTTATCCAATAGGTCAAACTAACTTGGGTTTGGTTTGGTTGGGGTTAAATGGCCAAGGTTGGGCCTAATGTATTATTTATGTGGTCCAATGGAGTTACAAAATTTTAAACCATTATGTGAATATTTATTGTGTCTATAGATACAAACTACCCCATAGCTTGAGCCTACCTCTTCTTGCCTTAACACCTTTCTCTTGCTTTATGCCAATACTCTCTTCTTCAACCAAACATTTTAGCCAATGAAGAAAGAAGACACAAAACACTAAAATTTTATGTAACTCATCAAAAAACATATGAGAGTGACTCCCCCTAAGATCTTTGAGCCATTTCACCACTTGAGCATCTTCAAATCTCCATACACCATGAAGAACCATTATGTAGGCTTACTAGCCTTCTCTCTCAATCCACCTTAAGAACCACCAAAAAAATTCATTCTACATAAAAAATAGGAAACATGCTCTAAAAAAACTAAGAACTCACATTTAAATACTCATGCCTTTCTCTTTTGGATAAACTGAACAAAAATCACACTTTTTCACACTATGCCTATCTAGTCTCCTTGTAGCCCTATCTAGAACTTGCAGAGCCCACAAATTTTAGTAAACACACATTTGGGACCTAAAAATTCATATATGGATAACTCTCATATTCAACCTCAATCACAAAAAATTTAAACACATAGGTAAATCTCTAAAATATACTTCATTCACAAACCTACTACCCAATTAAGCCTCTAATTTGACAAAAACTTGAATAACTTGAGAAACACAAATGTTAAAATATCTATGAATATTTATTTGATAGCCCATTTTTCCCATTTAACTTATTAAGAACCCTTAGAACTAAAATCATAAGGCAAACCACTTTTATATCAAAGCCCAAAACCTTAGAATCTTAAAACAAACATAGTCAACAAACCTCCTTCTAGTCAACGTCCATCTCTAAAAATTCTTTCACACTTAGAGACACTAATCACATAATTTTAGACCAAAATTTGAGCATCCATAACTTTGGGAACATAAACTTCCTATAACCCAATTTAAGACCTATATATTCTTAAGCATAAATTGGGAAACCCAAAAGCAACCAAAAATCTCTAATTTGACTTCAACATCCCTTCAGACCATAAAACCACCTAAAGCATGATAAAATAAGATCAACAGACCTTTCTATGTGAAAATATCATCTTGACATTGCATAAATCTCATTATTCCACCTGGAAACACCCATTCTAACCCTGTAGACTAACCATATACAACTATCAACATCATGACATTATCATAACATATCTCCTACTTGGACATACCTGCTCCAACTAAAAAAACTCATCTCCAGCCTTCTTGGAATTTTTGAAGAACATCATAACAACACTTGCTTCTCCACTAAAGGGAGTCTCTTAATAATCATAGATAGAGACATCCCTTACACTACAATGCTATAAAACAAAGTAAAGTTAGGAGTGGCCCACATATTCTCAGTAGACATAGGAATCCTCCTATAGCTATAAGATTCCTTGATATTGTTATTTTTCTTAGTCTAAACTATGACAACTAGTTCCTTTTCTATATCACTCTCTTTATCTTCTAAGATAGAATTGACAACACATGGATTCAATTATGGAATCTTAACATACCTTTCCATTTGAATAATCAACCTTATAGCTTGGAGCCTTATTATTAGGCATAGATAATTTATTTACTTTGTATGAAACATGCTTAGTAATAATAAGATGCTCACTTGGATCCATACATTCCTCATTACTAGCCTCAACCAGTACCTTAGTCTTCTCCTTTAGCTTGGTGTCTTCATTCACAACATGAGCAGATAATGAGAGCCCTTAGCAATATTCAATTTCTATAGAATTTTCCACCATATCAAATAGATCACTTGGACCTAGACACTCATCACAATTCCTACTTACCACCTTTGGTCTCCATGAGTTCACTTGCCTTCTATATTTCATTCTATGATATTGATGAAATCTATTCTGACTTAACAGCCTTTAATTGTAAAATCTAGCATTATGACCTCTCTATTCACAGTTGTAGCAAACCATACACCTTGATGGAAAATAAACTTATCTTACCTTGTTTGGATAAAAACTATCAGTGTGCCCAATGTCATAACAACTGAAACAAACTACTCTTTTTGAAGAAGACTTACCTTATCTTTCCTTATTTGGATAATGCTTAACAAAGTGTCCTTCATTAAGATAATTGAAGTAGTTAACCTTGATCACTAATTTTAACAAATGAACCCCATCATAGTCTCATTCAAACTCATTTTTAATAGGTCTTCTACATTCTCTAGCTCTGTACCCAGACTGATTACAAGTATAACAATAACCATTGAAATTTGCATACATCATGACATTTTCTTATTTTATTTGATTTGTCTTTATTCTTCCAGCACCTTCATTCTCTCTCTAATGATTTATCTTCAAAGTTTGATCCACCTTTTTTTTATTGACATTCATGTCAAATTGAGAAGTAAATTTGGGATCTTCATTAAAATCCAATCTAGATCTATCACTAGCTAACTTTTGACTCTTTAGGAGATCATCTAGATCATTAGAACTTTTATCAAACTATATAAATTATTTCACCTTAATTGAAAACTTATCTAACTCATCTTTCAAAGATATAATATTAGAATCATACCTTGAACATTCATCTTCTTTATATTTCAAGCTTGTAGATAGGATTTCTAATTGACAATTGAAATGCTTGACCATATCTTTGTAATCCTTGGCATCTTCATTCATTCTTGACTAAAAAATACTAAATTGTTACTTATAGTCTTTGAATTGAGACTTCATATTCTTTTTAATCTTATTTTCAATATTAAATTATTCAAGAGCATTTATCAAAGCAATATCATAGTCCACCTAATTTTCATTATCATTTGAACCACTACAAGTAGACTCTTTTTGTTGTGAGCAACTCCCTTCCTTAGCCATGAACATAAATTCATCTTCAATAGGACCATCATCTTCATCATCATATTCTATGTCACTAAATTCACTCTCATATAATGAGTTGCCATCTTCTTTACTGCATAGACTCTTCTTGTCCTTAAAGTAGTTCTTCTTATTGTCAAACCTTCTAAATCCCTTTTTTCTTTTATCAGACCTAAATGATATCTTGCCATCATCATGACCTTGATCATGTTCTTCATCATCATCCTTCTTATATTTATGATGGCACTTATTAGAAAAATGTCCTACCTCACCATAATTGAAGCATTTTAGGTTTAGTTTACCTTTATACTTGCCTAAACCTATTCTTAATTTCCTTGAAATCAAAGAAATTAGTTCATCCTCATCTATATCAAAAATGTCATCCTCTTTTGGTTTCTTACCTTGGAACTTATGTTTTGGCTTCATCTCTATCTTGAATGCTACTTCTTCCTTTTGTGGTATATCATCATTATTCTTCATCTCATAGGTAGTAAGTGTGCCATGAAATTGATCCATCTTGAACTAAGTAAGATCATGACTTTCTTTTATGGCAGATACTTTTAGATAAAACTTGGGGGATAGAGACCTTAATAACTTTTGAACAATAGTAGCATATGCAAGGTTCTATCCAAGACCTCTGATGATGTTCATAATTTCATCAACTCTCTGTAGAAAGGATGCCACAAAATATTCTTCATTCATCTTGAGACTTTCAAATTTCCTTTTGTGAGTCTTTAAATAAGAAAGATTGACCTTTGAATCTCCTTCATAAATTATATACATTTTTTCCCATATCTCTTTAGCATATTTACAATGGATTAACTTGGTGTATTCAATCTTTGAAAGACCACAAGTGATATCATTCATTGTCTTGGAATTGTTCTCAAACAAATTCTTGTATACAATACTAGATGGAAGAGTAGTAGGGGAAATTTAACCATACACAATAGATTTCCATACAATAAATCCTAGGTATATAGTGTATGTCCTCATCCTCACACTCCAAAAAGCATAATTGGATCCATTGAACATCGGTGCTTGATTAATAGAGAAACCTTCTTGATGACTACCCATATTTTACCTTGGATTACCTTCAAACTTTTAAGCCTTTACCAAAGGGCCCACTCTAATACTAATTTTTATAGGTACAATCATTGAGAGAGGGGGGGGGGTGAATTAGTGAGCCCAAATATTTTAATTCTAATTGCATCCCTTTTAAACTACTAAACAAACAACATATATCAACTTGATCAAGCAACATTAACAAGAGAGCTCATTCATTCAATGGATACACAAGATAAAACACATAACACATATTTCTTGTGGGAAACCCTCATGGGAAATAAAACCCACTCTCAAACCTATAACACATGGACTACTATCCTATAATAAATTACAAATAAGAGACTGGTCAACTCCTTTAGACCAAAAAACCTTGATCATACCCTCTTGACCAAAGATATTTAGTGAAACACCTATTTCACAAGGAGAAATTACCCCTAAGGAAGACCATGTCCTTTAGAACCTCCTTTGAACACCTCCACCTTATAAATTTTGTCTTGAACACTTGATGATGGATTTTTGTTTATTTAACCCTGCAAAAACTCTCTTTTTATCTCAAACAAGCCTCATATGCACACTCAGACCTCTTCACATATCCTCAATCTAATAGAGTAATTTAATTACATCATAAATATGACCTATAATTCATATACATAGTCATCAATATACTCTACTCATCAATTCATCAACTGGGAACTCTACCTCTCCTTCACTCCATAACTCTCACATACACCTTTCACACGTCTCTCTCACAAGTCTTCCACAAGCCTAGAAACCATCTCATTTGGTTTTAAAATTTATAGATCAATCATGAATTAAAAATATAATAATAATTTATTAATAACCACAAAACATTCCTTCACCCTTAAGGCATCTCATATGGGTCACACTTAAGCACAATCCACTTTTAAATAGGCTTAAGTCACTTTTAGGTCCTATGGAGACCCATTCAACACTTTGACACTTATTCAAGCAAACTAAAACATAGGAACACTTCAAAAAAGCATTGAACCATTCCACATGATCTATAGGTCCTCTTTAAGTGATAACATCCATCATAGTACCCTTATGCTTAAGCATAAATCACTTAAATAACATTTTATGCAGACAATCACCATGAATGAATGTACAATCACCTTATAAACATTTTTTCATACTATATATGATTGTTCAAACCTTTAAAATGAATAAATATAATCCTTATGGAGTCTAAAATATTATCTAATAGTTAATTCATCATTAAACATCAAAATAACAGTAGAATGAGCTCAAGTACCCTTCTCGAGTTGCTTGAATAAAATGCATGAACACACAATCAAATTTTAAGATATATGTGTGTGTGTGTGTGTGTGTGTGTGTGTGTGTGTGTGTGTGTGTGTGTGTGTGTGTGTTCTTATAGATCTTCAAATTCATATTTTTAGATTTTCCTTGGAGTCATCTACAAATTTTATTTTTACACCATGAACAAATTCTATCTGGATTGAAATTTATGGTCAAAATATAGAGCACTAGTTTTTCCTTTGTAAATTCAAATATTAAAAAACAAACAGTCATAGTTAAACCTTGAACACCATGATCGCATATCATGTCCTCATTGATTAGATTAAACATGTATCATTCTCTAGACTTTAATGCATAGGCACTAATTCTCAAATGTTAAACCTTGAACATGTTGACCTCATCTCATGCAATCTTGTAACTTTGACCTCATGTACTCTGTTAATCTCTTCAAGATTGTCCTAGCTTTAATAATGATAAAAAACTATCACTTTGACCTCTTGACTTTAATACACACCATTTATCTCTATCTATATGATTACCTACTCATTATTTATCCTTAAAAGAAGCTCGATTTTTATCTCTGCATAACATTAAACATTGAACACTTGTCCTCATCTTACTACTTCCTAACATCTTAGAGTAAAAGCACTTTGTCGATATCTTTGTGGGTTGATTTAACTTTAACTTGTGTAAAAATGACTATGGGAACCTTTGTTTATCTACTTGGAAGGATAACTTTAAACATGCATATCTTTTGATGTAATTTGATGCTTGACTTAAAAGTTAGCACAAATCAACTAGGCACAAAACTAAACAAACCCATATGATCAAATTCTCTTGAAAGATACACATGTGTGAGATATGCTACCAAAATTATACTTACTCAGCTCTTCTTTCCTCATACAAAATTTTCTAAGTATGGGAAAACAATATCAAATTACTTAGGAGCCCAGATTTGCACTTGCATATCTTTTGTCATGCTTAGGTGCATGACATAGGATTTAATACATAAGAACTAGACAAAATATTAAAAAAAAACCCATGTGACCATTTCCTCCTAAAACCTTCATGCATATGAATGTTGACATCATCAATATGCTTACTCAACTCTATTTGAACATAGAAAACTCTATCAAAATGCTTGAGAGCTCAACTTTGCACCCACATATCTTTGGATGCACTTAGGCACATGATTTAATATTTAAAACATAGTAACTAGGGACTAATGTGATCAAAACCATATGACCAACTCCCCTGACTCATCCACATGTGGTAATGGTGACATCAACAAATTACCTACTTAGATTTTCTACCATTAGACCTAAAATGTATAGATGAGAACAATGATAATTTGGGTGAATTCTACTTATGCACACAATATCTCCAAAGCATATAAAACCTATTATAGGACCCCCTTAAACATTCTCAAAACTTCATACTCATCCCTAAGAATCTCTAACCATTCCAAAACTAAATATCAACCAAGCCAACTTCAAGCACACTTTGTCAAACACATTGCACACTTTGTCATTGTTACTTAGGCTATCAAAGCACATAATCCACTCACCATAAAACCTCCATAACATCATTAAAAAATCTCCAATAGTCAAAATTAGTCAACAAATACCATCAAAGATTCAATTATTATTTCCCATTACAACAAATCTTCTTCACACTAGTTGATCTAATTCAAAATGTTTATTCCTTGAGAAACTTCACTTCATATTTTATAAAATGGGAAAAGTATAGACAAAAAATAAACATAAAAATTAGGTTAGGGTAAGTTAGAAAAGGAAGTCATCTAAAAAAGATATCAATGCCAATGCTTATGAACAGAGTATGTGTCTAGCTATAGTTTTACCACTATATGCTTAATTTAACAAGAGCTCAAACTTATATCACACAAGGAAGGGAATAAAAGGAGAGTATTAGATAATTAGTTTTAAAATTATTTCTATAAATAAACACACATGAGACATGTTTCTAATCACACATAGATATATGAGGGTTTAAGGAAAGTGGAAATAATAAAAAAACAATCTATAATAGCTCAAATCTCATCATAAGTAATGCATACACCTTAAAAAACACATGTTTTAGTTTATTAATATTATTTGTTCAATCATATGAATTTGGAAGACCTTCATGAAAACACGACACAGTAAGAAGGAAAAAATTATTTGTAGTATATGATTATAAAAAGTGTCGACATCTAACAAAGAGTTGCACAACAACATATATAAAAGATGAGATGGGGATTATCTCCAAATAACATAAGATCTAAATCCAATCCATCATGTCTCAAAACAATTAAAAATTCAATCATTATAATGATTCTCATAGAAAATACAAAGAAGAGAGGAAGGGCCTAGGTTTTTATATCACACCCCTAGTTAGAACCACAAGAATATTTAGATTAAGCTCGGTGGGGGACCAATTCCCAACTACTTAAGGGTGTCATTTTGAGATGTTAATTCTTTTTCCACCAAGTTTATATCTAGATCTAGATTTTGAAAATTAATAGGTGGCTCTTGGAAGAGTGCATCTACTTGAGTCAGTATCCTATCATGAAATTTGAGAAGGTATTCCAATGAGACTTTCACCTCATTGACCTAGTTGATGATCATGGTTGATTATGTGAAAATATTTAGGATGGCATAGGATCCATCTCTATTGGTTTTCACCACTTTTATCTTAATTTATACCTTGAAGTGATCTAGGTGGACCTCAAATTCACCAAGGCTAAGCAATGTGACATCTAGGTAGAAGATGATTGTGATGTTGAATACTTTAAAATATGAAAGGATCTAATCCTTGATTTTCTCCAAAGGCTTGATGGTGACCTGGGAATCCTTGAGACAATATTAAATTGAGGTCATCATGGTCCCTATAAAGGTTTGATACAAATTAAAACCAATGAAAGGCATGAACCTGATCTCTTGAAACATACCCTTGTTAATGACTAATACCATATTTTTGCACTTATTGTCTACTATGAGGATTCCTTATAGATACTTTCATTCTCTTCAAAAGAGCACATTGATCTTGGAGAGAGATTCAATTACCTTCCCAAGGGATGAAAATAATTATACAAGGGCATATTCTATCTTACTAATCAAACCAACTGGGAACGATATCCTCACTTGGGACTCCAGGGTCCTAAATTGGTATCTGAGGTCCTCCATTAACTTTTTTGTGAGATAATTAGTGGATTTAATCATAAATACTAGTTCTTTTGAAATATTTTCTTCTCTTACAATAATCCTCTTCTATATGAGAGAGAAAAGGTCTTATTATGTCCTCCAAATGATAGGGTCCCCATCCTTTGTGAAGGTGTTTTTGAGCACCATATTTATTATGCCCAAGTCTCAATCAAATTTCATCTATATATCAAGGTCTCCTTGGTAGACCATCTATGGTATCATGAAACATAGGCTTCAATGGGGCCCACCCAAATTTTTCTAACCAATGTTTCTAAGGTAGTGGAAAATGAATTAATAGGGGTGGTGGTAGATAAAGTGGAGGTAATAATGGAGGGGGAATTGAAATGGTATGGAAGATAGAGGGTAAATCATGGGTGAAAATGAAGGAGCTACGAAATGAGAATCACAAGGGAAAAAATGAAATCTCAATTGATCCTGGGTCATGAATACCTAGGGGCCAATTACTCCTAAGATTTGAGCATTCAATTAAAATGATGAAATTAGATGATTGAATCAAAGTCATGAATATCCCACTCTAAGATAGAGAGATAGAGGCCCATGATGGAACTATAGGTGCAAATGGAGGATATAAGGGTGTTTGAGTTACAATTGGCTTTGGCCACTTAAGAAACTTCTACTTAAATCTTACCTCTGGTGCTATTGAAGTCAAAGGGAGAGTCCCAAATGGAACATGTAGAGGAATCACATTATTTTTTATAATCATTGAAGTGATCAAAGTTATAGGATTAGAGGAGGTTGGGGTAGTAATAGTTATATATTCTACTAGGGTAATTATATCATTAAGGGAACTAAGGTTGTCTAGGATATTGAATTTTCAAGGGAAACATAAATTGAGGCACTAATTGGGAATGCACTAAGATATGAGACTATCCCAAGATAAATTGACAAATTTCACCAAGTAGATATAATTTTTATAGGCTAAAATGGGGTTGTAGGGAAGCTTGAGGAACCAAATATTGTTGAAGCCATAGGGCTAAGGGGATATTAGGCACTTGTAATGGATGACATAGAAGGTGTCACTAGAGGGGGATACTAAAATTGAGTTGAGAAACTAGGAATACCAAATATAGCTAAAGCCAATGGAGTAAGGGGTGCTTGGGTATTTTTTAGGGTTTTTATGAAAATATCCCTGATAGGGGTATGCTATAATTAGGCTGAGTATTCAAGAGGAGAATCAAGGAGTTTCTTGTATAATATATAAGTAGGGGTTGACACCTCTGGGGATGCCACATGATAGTGTTGAGGTGGTATCTCCTATGATTCTAAGCTACTTATAAAATGAAGGTCACAAACATCTTGGGACTAGCTTACTTGGGAGGTCACCAAAAGTGGAGCATATACTGAAGCTAAGGAAGTTTTATAAGTGGGGATCCCTTTCTAGATCAATTCAAAGAGTGTATTCCTAATCATCAAGACCTTAATTATAGTTAATGGGTTAGCATGTATCTTTTCTAATGTTGGCCTAATCCATGTTTGCATATTATAGTGATGATTTTATTTGAGATTCATGACAAACATCTACATCATTGGCAAGGTTAAGGTGGATCTCATCATCAGGGTGTCCCTCATGGTGGTATTTAGTGTTGAGGTGAACATGATACTTCTCCACATGGGTGCTCACCCTTCCATGGTGATACCATTATCTATCCTTGACCTTGTCTAGGTTTTAGGAGTTTTGGTAGAAGGAAACAACTTCCAACATGGGTGCCCTTGTAATTATGGTGCTCAATGATTACATGGGACAACATGTAGGCCTTTTAATTCCTATAATGTAAAATACCTATGATACCATTAGAAATTTTGTAAGTGATTTCTTGCTCAATGAGGTGATCATGGAAAATTTAGGGTAGCTTGAGGGGAGCCTCTTGGATGCCTTCAACCCTAATCATGGTATGGTCCTAGTAGTAATAGTAGGCATTAATGGTAAGAATTAAAACTCACATTTCCTTAGAGAGCTTAGGTATCAACCTCTTGTTAATGAGGGAGTACAACAAGGGGTATAAATAATCACAAATGTCCCATATACGTTACCTATAGTGGTGAATGTATATATTTGTAAAGACTACATGCACCATCAACCCAATTGGTAGCCATGGAAGGAAGGTTTTATTATGAAAACTCATAATGGTACATGGGGTATTGACCAAATATACCATCATGTAAAATTTCCCTCCACCACATAGTTGACCTGCTACGTGATGTTAAAGGTGATAATGTACTTAAAATTAGGGACCTACTCCCTTTTAAGGATTATGCTGAGTAGCAAGACCTAACTCTTGTTGATGTGAACCACATTTCTCACCTCATATAGATAGTTAAAAAATAATATAATAGTGTGTACCCCTTCTTAAAATGTTGTGATGGTTATAGGATTTGGATTATCTTTATTCACCCAATGGTTTATGTCCTTGACCAAATATTTAAGGACAATTTATATGTCATGGGTGAGCAACCACCTAGTATCAACCACAACATCATATGGGATATCAAACTTTGGGAGATTGTAATATTATTTAAAGGCAACCCTAGATATGTCTAAAATTTAGAGGTTGGTGTTGGATGAATGGATGATGATGTTTATGCACTTGGAGGTCTACAATAGGTTGTCAAAGAGTTCACCACATGGAAAAACTTCTAACTTGGTAGCCATTTTATGGAGGCTTGAGACTCTAAGGGATATCAAGGTAGAGGGATTTGAATGATTTTTAAATAATTAGGAAGATAGATAATGGTGAGCTCATTTTGGATAGGAACTTATAGAGATCTATGATATTTTTTATAGTTATGACCTTGGAGGCTTATGTCATGTGAATTAAAATATGAATTGATGGGATTGATCTTAATTTATTAGATTCTAGCATTTTCATAAAAGAAATCCCATCGACTCATATCTATTGGTAGGTAAAACCCCATGTGATTTATGCATCCACACCATCCATGTGTCACATGTTCATTGGTGGGATCATGGGGTACCATGATGAATAAGTGTATCAATATTATCTTTAAATTAGTATCTCTACCTACATGGACTAGTTTCTTGAGTGTATTAAGTACACATGAAATCATATTACTAAATTAGGGCTCCTATTTTGTACCATTTTTTGACTCATCAAACTAGTTTAGGACCTATTTAGATAATTAGGTGTAATAAGAACATGTGTAACCTTCTCATTAGATCAGGCCTACTAGGTATCTAACATAGTTTAAACCTTTAGGTGTATGGAGACACACAACACCTCCTAATTGATTCAATCCTCCTAAGGCTCTGACATCTCTAGTACTTTTGGGTGTATGGAGACATGCAATACCTTATCATTGGTTTAGGCCTCTTGGGGTGATGACATATCTGACACCTCTAAGTGAATGGAGATTCATAGAACCTATTCATTAGTTTGGGCCTCCAAAGGATTTGATAAATCTAAAACCTCAAGGTGTATGGAGATACACAATGCCTCCTCATTGGTTTGGGCTTCCTACAGATTTAACAACTTTGACACCACCAAGTGTACAAAGACATGTGATGCCTCATCATTTTTTTGAGACTAATTTGGATTTGATAGATCTAACACCTATGGGATCTAAAAAACAAAAAAAATCTAAGTCATTGAAAATAAACTCTTTATAAAAAAATGCTTACCTATCAGCATAAAAGGCTTGTGGGAGAGTGCCATCTTGGACTTCAGGACTGAGGCTCTGAGAGATGTTTGTGCATGGATTTTTTGTAGGGAATAATCAGTGTTTCAAAATAAAATAAGTATAAAAACACTTAAATAATGCAATGGGATTAATTATTTTGAATTCTATTAGTTGTGAAATATCTTCAAATATAAATAAATGGGCTATTATTAGGGTCATGAAAATATTTAAGGATAATACTATGATTAATAGAGGGATGATAGTTTTTTATTTTTTCATGATGTAGAGTTCCCCTTTTATTAAAATAAATGGGATGTGTTGATCACAATATGAAAATAATAAAACTTTCACTGAGATATGAGACTTAGGATAGGATTTACTCAACAAGTAAAATAAAAAGTATATTATAACAACCCACAAACATACCAACACACAGCCATGTTCATGAACCAGGTTTCATAATCAATATAAGAAATAACTTTGTAAAAATAATAACCATGTAATAAAAATCATGTAAAGGCATAATAAAAATAATAAAACACACATACAACTCAAAATAGCATGTGGTTTTACCCATACACAATATAAATTTGAAATGAGTACCAGTCCACATCACTTAGCCTATCTATACACCATCCAAGCGTGAGATAGAGCTTAAATGACCACACCCAATAATGTGTCTTAATTATTCAAATTTTCCATTTACTAAAAATCCTTTTGAATACAAGAATGAATGTCTATTTTAGAAATAATTCACATTATTCCATGAAAATATTTTTGGGTTATCATTCAAATTAAAATACCAATACATAATTTGTTCTAAAAGCCCCAAAAAATAATTTAACTGAACTTACTTGTTTAAGGAAATACCCACGACTAAATTTCTCAATTATTGTACCTTATCCTCCCCACTTTCATTCCTTAATTTATTTCCTTTATTCTTATCCCTTATCTTTTCTTATATTTTATCATATATTAACAATCCCATTTTAAACTTCTCTAACATCATCAAGATGCAATTTCAAATTGAAGAAATGTCTAATTCTTCATAGTTGAAACTACCAATTCTAAATAAAAAAATGAGTGCCATCCATGAAAGGTTTGAATGCATGGAAAACAAAATAGAAATTAAAACCTCATATAAGTCCAAAATAATGCTATCAAGTGCTATGCAATGAAATTCCTTTAAAAATGCCTTTGATAAGACCTAACAATCGATTAGGATTAAATCAAAGTTAACCATACAAAATTCAAAGATAAAATAATAATTTCACTATTTCTAAAAACAAAGTCAAAATTACCTTTGGTGATTATTACCAAGGCCTAAGTCCAATGAATTTATTATTACTATGCTAAGGATAAATTCCTACGTGACTTACACAAGCTTATTTCCATGGTCAAATTATTTTGAATTGTAATAATACACCAAAACCATGGTTCTAAATGATAGTCTACATGTCCTTACAACCTTCAACATCTGTGACTATAATTTATGCCATGAGACTCTTCTCATTCTTTTGTAAATAGAATGCTCATGTATTCTAGGCTTAGTTTGATTTAGAACATTCACTATTTTTATTTTTGACTATCACCTATTGTTTTAAGAATTAGACACAAGGCAAAAAACAATCACATGAAGGATCACATAAAACAATAGTCACCAAATAATCAACTTTACAATGCAAAAAGAGTCCATAATACATGATAGGTTGAGGCATAGAACACTATAAATGGAAAGTAAGGAAAAAAAACCTTGGATCTCATTTGTAAACTTATTATAATCATATAATTGTAAATGCTAAGCAAAATTCCAAATAGAATATTATTCTTTCCACCATAGCTCATACCAATGACAACACCTACAACCATGAAAAATGACATTAGTAGTACTAATACCATAAATATCAAATAAAACCAAATTCAATAATTAAATTATAATATAAAACAATATGTCTAAAATAACATAATCTAAACATGACACTGATATAAATATCCCATAATCCATTAATACATTAAAATAATGTTGAAATAATAATGACAAGTCTGGGTGGTCATGACATCCACCCCCTAAATAAAGACATCATCCCAAACCTAAAATAAGTGAGGATAGTGTTTTTAGAAAATATTTTCATCTTCCTAAGTATCACATTTATCATCAATCTGATCCCATTGGATCAATACTTGCTATAAGTATTTGTTTCATAGACTAATGCTACGATGAGCTAAAATCTTGATGGGTTCTAGTTGAATCATTTCATCATTTCCCACCTAGAGATTATTCTAGTCCAGAATATGAGATAGGCCAAAAGCATATTTTTTGGGTAGCGATACTTGAAAAACATCATGTACTATAGATATAAAAGGAGAAAGAGATAAATGATAATCCACCAAGATAATCATTTTTGCTATGTTGAAAGGACTGAAAAAGTGTGGAGATAGTTTGGATGCCTTGACAACTTAATGGAATTTTTTTGAGGCTGTACCCTTAAAAACACTTTGTCTAAAACTTCAAATTCTCTAGGTGACCTCTTTATATTAACATAGATCCTTTAATAATCATAAGAGGACTTTAATATTTGGTGAATAACATCTATTTGTTCATCAAAATCTTGAAAAGTTTTTGGGCCTTAAAACAATCAATTTTTAAAATATTCCCAACCTAATAGGGTTCTACACTTTCACCCACTCAAGGCTTCAAAATGTGCCATATTAATGACATAATGATATGTATTATTATATTCAAATTCTACTAAGTGGATAAATCCTTCCCACTTTTACTTATGATCCATCACATACATTCTTAGCATGCCCATTTGATTTAAGATGATATGCTAAACTAAAATTTAGTTTGGTGCCAAATGCAACCATCAAAGTTTGAAAAAACATGAAAGTGAAAATATTATCTCTATCATAGATAATCACTTTCAGTACACCATGAAGTTGAATAATTTCTTTCACATTTATTTTTACAAGGATAGAAACATCATCCTTCACATTACCTTTTATAATATGAGTGACTTTTGTTAATTTATCAATTATAACCATAATTATTATATGTTTACCCCAGTATTTTGGTAGTCCTAAGATAAAATATATTGAAATCATAGCCCATTTAATTTCAAGAATGGCATGAGGGTATAACAATATTCATAGAATATAATGTTTAGCCTTAACACACTAACATTTCAAACAATTTAACACAAACATAACCACATATTTCTCTATGCCAGACCAAAAGTAAATATATTTTTAGATAATGTGCCATTTTCATGACACGGGTCAACAACATAGGGTGTAACATGTACTTAACTTTGAATTTGTTCCCTCATTTTCTCTAAATCAGTAACATCAATTATAAATTTATGTTTTAAAGGACTATCTTCATCTATTAAAAAATCAAAAACAAAATTTTGTGATCTTCTTTCTAATAAATCAGAGTAGATTTTTAGACATTTAGTATCTCATTTCTACTATAACAACATAAAATTTCTTAAATTAGACTTTAAAATAGAAATAAAATTAAAGTAAGTCCTACTTAGAGAATTAACCTCTCTTTTTTATTTTCCCTTCAAATAATCAATATCAATATAAAAATTAAATATAAATTCCAACCACCTTCTTTATCTTGAATTCAATTCATTCAAAGCAAATAATTACACAAGAATTTTATGGATATACTTTATTTTGAAATTCTTTCCAAGAAGAAAATTATTTTGTTGCTTGAGTGCATGGATCATAAGATCTAGCTCAAGATCATGAGTCAGATAGTTTTGTTCATTCATTTTTAGATTTTTAGATTAATAAGAAACCAACTTGGCATCTTGAGTCAAAACAACTCTGATGCATACTTTACAAGCATCAACTTGTATTTCAAAATTTCCATTTGGGTTAGGAATGACCAAAATAGGTGCTAAAGTTAACAATTCTTTCATATTTTTGAATGTTGATTCACACTTCAAAGACCACTCATTTTTTTCCCTTTTCTTTGTAAGGAAGTAATGGGATTAATAATTTTTGCAAATAATTCTATAAACCTTCGGTAATAACTAACTAGATCCATGAAGATACACATTTCATGCATTTTTTCTAGAGTTGGATAGTCATAATGGCTATAATATTTGTAGGATCCATTGTACGGCCATTCCTATAAATCACATGCCCTAAATAGTGAATTTCACTTTGGTAAAAAGAGGTTTTAGAGATTTTATCATATAACCTATGTTGTCTTAGCCTCTATAAAATCATTCAAAAATGTTGTTAATGTTCTTGATTATTTTTAGAGTAGATTAGGATGTCATCAAGGAAAACCAACACAAATCGGTTAGGAAAATATCTAAAAACATTATTCATTAGGTTGATGAAAATAGTAGGGGCATTGGTTAAGCCAAAATGCATAACTATAAACTCATAACGCCTATACATTATTCTAAAAGTAGTTTTATGAAAATATTTTTATTTGGTACATAATTGGTGATACCTCAAATAAAGGTCTATTTTATGAAATACATTTTCTCCTCTCTTTTGATCAAAAATATCATCAATCATTGGGATAAGGTATTTATTTTTAACAATGACTTTATTTAACATACAATAGCCAATGAAAATCCTAAGAGTATTGTCTTTCTTAACAAAGATAACTAGGGCTCCCCAAGGTGACACACTTGGACAAATCATCCCTTTATCCAATAAATATTTTAGTTTAACCTTAATCTTTCTTGAATTTGACACATTAATTTGATATTAGGATTTGGATGCATGTGCAGATCTAGGTATAATGTCAATTATAAATTCAAATTCTCTTTTGCGAGGTAATCATCATAATTCCTTAGGAAATATGCCTATAAAGTCTTTTAGGATAAGATAGTCTTTTAAGATCAATCTCTTTTCTTAATAAACCTCTTTCATTTTAATAAAATAGATTTTGCACTCATTTATAACCACTCTTTTCAATTTTAAGGCTAAATAATACTTTTGGATGAATGGTTGATGATACCTTAGATTTTCATAGGTTTATCACCTTCATCAAGAAATTGGAATCTTTTATTGAAGCACTCAAGCTTCACTAGATGTTGTTGTAGCTAGTCCATGCATAGAATTAGGTCATGTGATCGTAATGGTGCAAGAAAAAGGTTTTCATGACTATTAAAAACTACCAAATCAAGTTCAACCTATTCTAGACATTCATAAACAACCACCCTTTTCTTGGTGCTAAAATCTACATCCCATCCTTCTCTTAGTCTAGAGGGTTTATTTTTATATTGAAAAACACTTTCAGGAGAAATAAAACTATTAGTGGCTCCTAAATCAATTAAAATAGTGAAAATAAAACTATAAAGTATGCCTCTAGTTTCAATCAAAGTGGATTGAAGGTCTACATTTATCTTATCTAAAACAACCTAAAATCTCTTATTTGAGGCTTGATTGCCTCGTAGCTAATATCAGCCTTTGTGGTAACAATTTTCACTACATTCTAAGCATGTCACAACCATTTTAGAAGGAAAATAAATAATATTAGACCATGTGGTAGGGCCACATAAGCTATCTTACAATGGGTTTATATTTACATTACCTTTTTTCATTAAGGGTTAGGTTTTAGAAAAGCTATTATTATTCTAAAAATTTCTTACAGAGCTATTGATTTTACTAGAGTCTTTTTCTAGTCATTTTTATTGATTTTTTAAATTAAAAGATGAATTACTAAATTGGTTTTAGTCTAAAACATGTTTTGATAATCTTGTCTTGACTCTTGGTGAGACTTATCTTTCTCTTCGGTATGATGTGTTGATTCCAAGGCAATAGTTAAAGCACATACGTTAGTCATGTTCACATCATGCATAAATAAGTCATTCAAGCCTAACTTGAACATGATGAATTTATTTTACCCATTTTTCATGTAATTCACATGACATAAAAGGCTAATAAACTTATTTTCATTATCTAAAACTGACATTATTCTCTTCTTCAACAATCAAAATTATGTAATTTTTTCTCTTTAAATATACTATTTAGGTGTATTTTTATAAATTATTTCTCAAAGGTTTCCCCATGATAGAGTCATGGAATCATAACCCTTGAGTTAATACAAGTGGTTCCACCATCAAACAACATCACCCAATAATTTATAGGCTCTTATGTGAGCTTTGATATTAAAACCCATATTATGTAGAATAAAATATTTTTATAGGTTAATTAGCCATGCCCCAATGACATCCCAAACATATCCACTAGATAACATGGGAATAGGAATATTTTTTAGTTCCTTGATGATGGGATCCATGACATATTTTTTCCATAGATTCTCATCTCAAGGCTTTTCTTCTTGCTCACCCTCTTGTAGATTTTCTAAATTGGTCAAAATTTGATTGTACCCTTCCATCTACACTTAGATGTTATGAAACAAACTCAAAATGTCATTAAGGGTATGTCATTATCCTAAGCATTACTGATATTATGATCAATATTAGCATCATTTTTTTCATGCTCATTCTAATCATGATTATCAACAAGATTGATTTTAGCATTCATAACATCTCTATTGGCTCTAGTTCCCACAATCCTGAGAAACATTAAAAACAAATTTAACTAATATTTTTCTAAAATTTCCCTATGGTTGAACCGTGCTCTAATACCACATGTCATAACCCTCAAAATTTAACCCAACAAAAAAATTGACTTATGTGGTTACAAAAACTGATTTCAACAATTTCTTTAACAACTAAGAACATTATAATAATTTTATTGATAAATCATATTATTAAAGGAAATAATATTACAAGTATGAGTATATTTGTGCACATTCCAACAAGAGTTTACATAATGAGCATTATACTTCAAGACCTTTACTTTAATGACATGACATAACCTATAAAGAGTGATTATAAATGATTCATAAGAAGATAATTAATTTAAGTTATGGCCCAAAGCATGTATATAAACCATAACCTTAAGTAAAATGAATAAAATAAAAATGTGAAGAAACTCATAACTAATAAATATAGGAACATGTGATGTATTCTAATGTAGATTTGGTATTATCATAATATTAAGCTAGGAAATAAATCGCTAGTTAATAACAATGATATTTAGTCATGCTTAAACAAGACAACATAAACTTAATTATTTTAAACTCCATATTAGTTTCATTCCATAAAGAAGACACTTAAATTCCTAAAGAGATCACTTTACATGATTCTGCCCTAGGTTCGTTCTTGTGGCTAGGAAACCTACATAGGCTTAATACTCTTAATTTAGTTCCAAGTTATTTCCTCTTTAAGTTTAAAATAAACATAATAAAACTAAAAAATTTATTCATTTTTCTATATAATATAAAATTATAATAACTGCCAGACATACTAAGATGTAATCATAATTATTACAATTAAAAAGATGCAATATTTAATCAATTTGCATATAGCTACCATGCTATTTAAAAATAATTTCACTACCTAAACAATAAGACATTGTTTTATCAAATAAATTTATTGTATTATGCATGCAAACAATCATATTAACCATACATCTATTCATACTATTGATGTCTACCATGGTTTAATATAGAAATGGTTATATCCCTATAATTTCATTAAAGTAAAATGTCCAACACTAGATAAGATAGAGTACTTTTTATACTTTAAGATAAATTTAAAAAAAAAATCTACTTATTTCCATCTTTCTAAATTCATAAATTTAGATTAATAAAAACTTCTGGCTTTCTATTCAAATATTTATTCAATTTGTAAACATATTGCTTAGTTTCATATTGAAGCAATATACTAATGAAATCATTTTTCCCTCCAAGAACCAACAAGTTTAATATTAACAACCTTATATTTCCCAAGTATAAATAGTATTGAATAGCAATTAATAAAATAGCTGTTTTTAAACTATTATTAACTTAACCATCTTATAAATTTAGATAATTTCAAAATAGAGAATGAAACTACAGAGTTAATGTTCATTCCCAAAGCACAAACTATTAATGGTCAACCTAAAATTTAGAATCAACATTAAATATAGTTGAATTAGTAATAACCATTTAAATCTCTTTGAGTCAAGGTCAAAGGAAGTTGAACTATTTAGCAATAAAAAATCCACAATAATTAAGGCAAGATATAACTATAATATTTAATTCCAAATGATACTTTCTTTAGTATCAAGGAATAAATCCCAATGTATAATATGAAATACAACTTTTAAGAACATAATGATATTATTTCAATATAAATGAAAATTAAGTAGGCTAATTCATTAGAGAAAGAAAGCTATAGTCAATTAAATTGTATATAAAGACAATCCATAATTTTAAGCCTTAATTTGCTATGATTGTACATTGCTTTTCCATTTTCAAATGAAAAGTTAAAATATTTAAATTAATATATTTACATTACCTAACATAAAAAAATGTAAGCAATAATATAGATAGTGTTATTCCTATTTTCTACGCCCCCCTAAATTTTTCAAAATATATACTTACTATCATAGAGATGACCCTATCATAAAGCCTTAAACTATGTCGGGGACCCTATTGATTGATAGTATTTTAGATGCATATTTGATTGTGAGATTATAATGATTTTTTGATATGTTTTATTCATGTTTTGAGTGGTTTTGAAGAGCATGGTGGATAAAAAAATAAAATATACATATCTGTGTGTGTGTGTGTGTGTGTGTGTGTGTGTGTGTGTGTGTGTGTGCGTGCGTGCGTGCATGCGTGTGTGTGCATGTGTGATAAGTTTTTAGTCATATCTGATTATTTATATTGATGTTTCAATATTCATGAGTAATTTTAATTTATGATTTAGATAGCAATGGTGATGTAATACTTTGAAAGGTATTACAATTCAAACTTGGAACAATTGAAAGTTATTTTGAAAATCTACAGCTTAGTTTATTCACTACTTGATATGATGATTGTTTAAAATTCAAATATGCTTTGGATGGATCAATAACACTTATATCTTAATTCTTTTAGATAGCATTCTGGTTTGTTTTGATTTTTCATCTGTTACATAGCTCGATTCATGGAATCCCAATTTCAATATGAAAATTTAGTTATTATGGTGATCATAGTTCTAAAACATGTATTTGATTTCTTAAAAGTCAATAAGAGATTAATGAGATAGACATAAATTACAAATTATAGGTAGATCATAGATTTCAAGTTAATTTCATTATAAAATAAAGAAAAAGAGATTTATTTGTTAAGTGTGCATTCATGTTCAATTGTCTAAAGGGATAATCTTAGCATCTATGACATGTTTTAAATGTTAGATCATAAGGTTTGCATTATATGTATTAGTCATGGGACTAGATAAAACTAAGTTTCAAGGACACTTTGGTCACTTTGATTAGTTAATCAACAATTTTTAATTCATTATGAAATATGTAAGTCATAGAACCCCATCGATGGATGATGAGGCAAAGATTAGATCAAGTTGGCCACCACTTGGCAAATTGGATTTTGAGGGTGGTAAGTTGGTAAATGAATTTAAGTTAGGTTATGTGTTTTAGAATTGTTTGAAGATTTGGTGATAATTGGGCATTGATTACTAACCAATCTCCTCAATTGATAGAATTTGGCAAAGTGTTTAGTGTGAAGGTTAGTTTATTACTAAATTTGATAGGGTTAACAAAATAACTTAGCAAGATTGATAAGTAAACCATAGCTAATGTTGGATAGTAAAAACTAAACACGTCATTGGGTTAGTTACGGGTTTAAGATGGTGAATAAAAGGTTTGTTTTTCTCATTTTATTCATGTGCAAGCTCTAAGTGGGAGTAGAGCTCTGATAGGATTGTGGGTGATTTATAGAACAAGTCTTAAAGAAGATATTTAGAAAAATTTGAGCGTAAAAACCATGTATGTTCATAAGTATTGATCAGTTTCTCTTCAAAGCATTATGTTGATGTATGAAGTTTTGAAATGAAGAAAAGAGATATTTAAGTGATTTTTGGTTTGCATGAAATAAGTTCTGAGTTTTCTAGTTAAATATGAAGAGAATGAGTAATTATTTAAAGTTTTTGATAAATATTTTACATGCAGACATGTTTAAGTTTGTGATAATCCTAATTAAGTATTTGGTTTCTCAATTTTTTCCATGGTTGAAAGAGTTTTCAAATTTTTTTTATGGGTTTATTTGGGATGTTAAAACTTAGAATTGACATGAAGATATTTTTGAGTTTCCCATGTTGACTTTTGAAAAAATTGTT